>OX333071.1:6586650-7186650 GCA_946863875.1 Alloplasta piceator
CAGTCGACCCTTTATCGCTCTTTCTCACAGATGAAAGTTTGAAAAATCCATCGTCCCTTTTTTCTGCACGACTTTTGCAATGACACCGCGCCGAATATAACTTTTGCAAAGTGTTTTACACGGGACATCGGACTCGGGGCCGGTTATATGCGGTGTCTACTATATTATACACCTCATCGCACTATATACATAAAATATATATATATATATATATATATATATATATATATATATATATATATATATATATAACTGCGGACTATAAAGGGGGTGGAAAAAGGGTTTGAGGAAGTTTCAAGAAAAAGGGAAAATGTTCTCTGTTCTGTCTCACTCGGGCGCGTTGTACGAAACTATCGTTGAAAACTTGGGTTCATCATTACAGGGGTAGGTAAAAAGAAAAAAGTAGAGAGAGGGAGAGAGAGCAAGTATATAACTTTGGTGAGCGAGAGGGTTTGCCGGGAAGAGTACATTTACGAAAAACTTTTTTTCGCTTATAAGCTCGTGAGTTTGAGAGAGAAAAGGAGAGATTGTCGCACTTTGCACACAAGCAAAGACCGTCACGAGAATGTAGTTGACAAAATATCGATAAACATTTTTTGCATACAAAAAGGTCAACTGTTTTTTAAACTATTTTGACAATTACTTTTTTCGATATTATATTGTGTCGATGAATAATATCACTTTTGGCTCAAAAGAGTTTTAAGAATTAACATCTCTTTTAACATGATCTCCTAAAACAACTTTTTGATTTGCTTATCAGCCATTTTCCACTGATCCAGAATGACCGTAACTTATTTATTGACTTTTTAATCGCTTAGGCCCCAAAATGCTTCTTGAATGATCGCAACACAATCAGTTTTCAATTTTGCATAAACTCTTCATGTAATATGCTGATTTTGAAAAATTTCAAATTTTTGATTATGATTTATTTTTAAAGTGCCGTTCCAACTATTAAAATTGAGCTTTTAAAATGAATGAAAATATCCATAAGCTTTTTTGCACACAAAAAAGGTAATATTTTCTTTTTAACTATTTTGGCAATTACTTTTTTTTATAATTTTACTGGTTTGACGAATAATATCTCTGTTGTTTCAAAAGAGTTTTGATAATTAACATCTTTTTTGACATTATCTCCTAAGTAAACAATTTTTTTTGCTTATCAGCAACTTTCCACTGCCCCAAAATGTCCCTAACTAATTTATTTACTTTCTAATCGCTGAGACTTTAAAATCCTTCTTGATTCATGTCGTTACAATTATTTTTTAATTTTTTTTACAAATATTTCATGTAAAACCCCGTATTTTTAAGAATGTTGAGTTTTAATTTATCATTCATTTTCAAAGTACCGTCCAGAATACGAAAATGGAGCTTTCAAAATGAATTAAGCTGCATTCTCAGTCTATCCCCTTTTTTGGGAAAGAAAAAATGAAGAAAAATTGTGACGTCTTGAAACTTTGATATTTTAGAATTTCTCAAAAAATCCTTAATATTTTGGAACCCCGTATTTCTAAATTAGTCACTGATTATGATTGGCATTGACTATTAGGCGATTTTTGAAGAAAAAAAGCTAAATATGTCAAATTCACTGTCCAAGTTTCTAGAAATTTATTTTTCTTGCAGTTTGATTATTTCGAATACTGAATTGGATTTGCGATGAGGTGACAATTCGCTCTTTTGGTTCGTGGGACAATGATGAAGAGAAGACAGGGTTGGAACGTGGTGAAACGGACAATTTGTCGTTCGAGTAACAAAGCTTCTTGCGTAACAAACCTTTATCCCAGGTAATGCTTGCAATCGGGAATCCAGCAACCGGACATTTGATGACCGTTGTCTCACCGGCGACAGCTGCGTATTTGCCCATTGGTCGTACGTGAGGAAGACCATAAATGTTGAGACGGGCGGAATGATGGACTCTGGCGACCCGATTAACCGCTGAACAGCGATATTCACCGCCCTCCTCGACCCTCACGGCGCTTATGTTGACGTGAGATATAACGTCACCATGCACAGTCACGTACTGACCGATCATGAATCTAAATACATAGGAACAAACATGGAGATTCGAGATTCGATATTCCTCGAGAAATCGTTGTGGTTTATCGTTGAAGTACACGTATGAAAATTTGATATTCAATATTCGTCGAGGAATAAGCGGAGGTTTCAACGGGGGTCGCTTGTATAAATTTCACGATCGCTGAAACGCAATTTTGAAATGATCCGGTTTATTCGACGGGATCAAGACGCTCCGTTATTTGAAATTCGCCGGTTTACGGAAAACCGGCGAATGTTGATTTATGGAAATTACAACGAAATCCATGTTCCAGAAATCCTGCTCTCAGCATCGTCGATGAGCATTAATTAAATTGAACAACGAATTAGCAAAATGGAAACAAAATAATTTCACCGGGTCCGACGAATTTCCCCTCGCTTATATCCATTAATCTGATTAAAATTACAATTTATCTCGTTGTAACGTTTTTCCATGGATGTTAATTAAAAATTCGTTTCAATTTTGATGAATATTTACCTATCGTTTTGCGGAAGTGGAAAACCATCGAGGGTCCAGGTAAAATGTGGCGTTGGATTGCCCGTGGCTATGCACTTGAGCGATACGGACGGTCCTGGCTGAATTGTTTGCTCGATAAATTTATATACAAGTTGAGGCGCCGCATCTGAAATTATTTAACCGAATTTTCCATAAACCAAATGATCACTTAAAAATGTAACAAATTAAAACCATTTTGCTTCCTCATAAAGGAAGCTTTGTTTTCGTGAAATAAAATTTTTTCGCGATTTTTATGCCAATATGTTCAAAATGTCCTAAAACATCGAGAAATCATATTTAGAAAAAATGTCCGGATGGATGTGTGTGTGTGTGTGTGTGTGTGTGTATCCTGAGTTTCAGATGTAAATGATTAATAACTCGAAAACGCTTCGAGATATCAAGCTAAAATTTGGCACATTTGTCGAGCACGAATTGCTCTTCGTTATGAAAAAAAAATTGTTTTAATTATAACGGGTGTTCAGATTTTATCGACTTTTTTCGTTTTTGCAGGAATGGCGTAAACGCTCTAGCCTCTGCATCGAGGGATTAAAATTTTATGAAATTTTGAATTTTTTGAAAAATAGCCTAAACGCTCTAACTTGTGCAATTTTTCAGATATTCTACTGAAACTTTGCACAGAGCTAATATAGCTATTGAGGTTGTTCGCTATTAAATTTGGCAAAAATCCACCGAGGGATTAAAATTCTATGAAATTTTTAATTTTTTGAAAAATAGCGTAAACGCTCTGACTTGTGCAATTTTTAAGATATTGCACTGAAACTTTACACAGAGCTGATATAGCTATCGAGGATGTTCGTTATTAAATTTGGCGAAAATCGATCGAATGATTAAATTTTTATCGAATTTTTAATTTTTATAAAAGAAGCGAAAACGCTATAACTTTTGAAATTTTTTAGATATTGCAATGAAATTTTGTGAAGAGCCAATATAGCTATCAATGTTATTCGCTATCAAATTTGGCGAAAATCGATCGAATTTGCACATTGATTACTAATATTTTTCGATAGTTAACAAAGCTTCCTTTATGAGGAAGCCAAATTTGATCGCCATACTGTGTGTTAAAGGAAGCTATGTGAACTATGGATAAAGATGAGGAAGCAATGTGCAAATTTCAATTTGCATTGTTTTCGTATTTGTTTTGGTAAAATTAGTAAAATTGCAAAATGGCCAGTGCATTTTTTTCTCACTCATCGTAAAAGTAATCTCTCATCTCAGATGAGGAAACTTGAAATATTATTTTTTTTTACGTTTTACGAAATTTACAACATTTCTGGAGAACGATTTTCTTCCGACGTTGATGAAATATTAAAGTGACCAAAAATTCCCCTCTAAGGAAAAATAAATAATTTTATAAATTGTAAATTATAATTGTGTCATTTTCTAAATTTACTCCCGACATTTTTTATCCATCCTGGATACAATTGCATTCTTAATTCGTTATAAGTCAATTACAGAAGTTTTTTTTTGCCACTGAGATAACGTTTGTAAGATTAAATAATGTTTTTGGGGTGAATTGACGTTCAAGATCAAAGATTTCGAGAGACAAACATCCATTCTGTTCTCTGGACGATGACTTCGTAGCGGAGCTTCCAGGTTGACTATTCCTGTTGATTTATCGTCATGAAAGGGGAAGTAACGTCGTAAGACGAGAAGAATAAGTATATAGTGTGTACATAATCCGTCAGAGAGTGAGATGCAGAGAGCGTGAGGGAAAGCCTGGACGCTCAGGATAGGACGATAATGGAGGAGGACACTGGGATGTAATTAATGATACTCCGGACGTTAATGGACGTTAACGCAATATACTCTAAGTAGGACAAGGATGGGAGAATGTCTCGTTTCTGGCCCTCCTGGCTATAGAGATTTTGCAGGCTCTGGAGCCTCAAAATTTGTAGAGAAAGCTCTCGTGTGGAATATCTATAAAACGTAAATTTACATTCCCCAAATATGAGGCATTTCGCTGCAAATTCAGGCGATTCGCACAAACCAAGGAAGAGACCACAAATAAGACAATAAGTTAGCTAAGGTGATTTCTAATCAAAGTGTCTCCACCAAAAATGATCTTACTTATGGAATGCCCCATATATTTTGAATATGGGCTTTTTGCCACATTCATAATATCTCACACGTCCAACTAACTCGAAGGACGATCCTTCACACGAATATATATTTTCTTTCGCTCGCAAACTTTAGCAACTTTACGAAATTTATCCTCGCAAAGTTTCGCTCACCCAACAAATTTCACTGCGACGGAGAAACGACAAAATTCGCCGAGTGCGAGAGGGAGGGGTTTTTTTATAAAGTGGTTCAGGTGTGGTTTAAAAGACTTTCCCCTCGGTCGCTCGTTTCCATTTTTTTTTGTTCCCGCTTTTTTTCCCCTTTACTTCTCAACTTCAGTGTGCTCGTCAGCGTTCGTCTTGTAGATGGGACTTTCCTTTGTAAAAACCCGGCTTGAGATTTTGCGGTCTTTGGCTTTGATGATACGTGACACACGGAGCCAAAGTATAAAACCTTCCTGCCAAGATATATACATATATATTCGAAGGACAAAACTTTATTTCATTAAGGCAGACTTATCGCCAGGATGTGACGATATTTAATCCATCCGACTTAATGCCGAGGAAGAGGAGCAAGAGGAAGAATGAAAAGAGTGGTAAAAAAAGAAGAAACGCGACGAAGGGGCTTTCATGAAATTGCTATAATCGCGCCGGAGGTGAAGCTCTAATGAAAAGTCATGCAAATTAAAATTTGCATATTGCATCTGCATTTAGTGAGAAAAATAGGGGTAGTTTTTAGTGGAATACCTTCGAGCTGGTTCCAGTCAGCGTCTATTTGCTCAATTTTTTTTTGGCACTCACAAATTTTCCTCATGAAGCTTCTCATTTAGTCTTCCTCATGAGAGAAGCTTTGTGATAGAGAAAAAAGATAAATTACTGAATAAGTAAGAAAAGGGAAAATGTCAGAGAATTCAATATTTGATTGTATTTCATCATCAGTATCATTTGATTCATTAATTTTTCATCTTCATGAAAACAAAAACCTTTAATCATGAAAAAATTGGGAAAAGAGTAACAAAAACGTTTGAGTCATTAGAAAATTAAACAATTCATATTATTGATCTAAAATTGAAACAAACGTCAAGAATATCCTAAAATGTAAAAAATGAGCATCCACATTGTTTTATAATGTAAAACGGAGGTTACAATAGCGAATAGCTTGGTGAAATGATCTAATAAAAGGTGATTAGAAAAATGGAATTATCTAGAACGTTGCTATTCTTTGGGGAATGGTGGAGAATCGAATTTAACAATTTCAGAACGTTCAAAATCGTGATTGCAATCGCGAAAATCGGGGTTTATTCGCTCCAACTCTCAACGATTGCGCGATGGTCAACTTTGATTAACTCTAACAAAATACGTTTCATGCATAACAGAGAATACCATCGGTTAAGTTGAACTCCGAGCGCGGCGGGGGTTGAAAAGGTGGATTCGAGACTTGCCTGACTGGCCTTTAACTCGTCGCTTTGCGTTTCTCTGTATCTGGTGCGTCTATCCAGTAGTGAAAGTTCGTGCCAGCTCAGCCACCAAATTGGTTCCGGAGCACAGTAATCTACATTACGAAGGCAAACGAGGGTTGCGGGGACGAAGAGGGTTGGAGGATAACCTCGTCGGCGAATAGATACGATAGAGAAGATCGAGTCTACACGCAGAGTCTCGCAGAGGGAGAGGTAGGGATCTCCCTTCGTCCCTTTTCAGCGACGACCGTTTAGCTCGGCACCCGAGACCCGTCTGTAACTTTCTACTCCAACGCGTGAATCCTTGCGCCGAAAACTACCCCCCACGCGCATTCTACACCCTCGGCTTCTTCGTGAACTTTCCTCAAACTCCCCTGTATTCACTCCCTGTCTCTTGAATCCGTAAACACATTGCAAACCTTTCCCCAACAGTGTGCCACTATTTACATATATAATTACCACCCATTTGCGGATGTTCATCCCTCGGGTAAGGGGTTGGTTCGTTCGTAAAAGTGAATGTAATTGGTGGATGATAATTTCAACCATTTTTCGGAACTTTTCTGAATTTATCGAATTAACAAAAATTTGAATAGCTGCAAAGTTTTAAAAAGTCAGTGTTCAAAACGATTTTCCTCACTTTTTTTCTCGCCTTTTGCTTGGATTTTTTTTTTCCAAATACTACTTCAGATAATTCAGGATGCAATTATTGCATGTAAAATTCAAAGTTTTGTTCAAGCACAATAAAATTATTGTCCAACCAAGAATTTTCCCAATTTCCCTTTCAATTAAAAAAACAATTCTCTGTCTTCATTCGTCTTTCACTCTTTTTCAAAGTAACCCCCTTTAGAAATCCCTTCATCCCTTAAGCCTTCTCTCGAATAAACGATCTAACGGTAACTGTTTACATAAATAATTACCAACTATTTGCACGGGGATATTTATCGCTCTGAATGGTAAAAGGGGTTGGTTCGCCCGTAAAAACGAATGTAATTGGTCGATGAAAATTTCAACGAAAGCGGATTTTCGGAACGAATGAATTATCGAGGGTGGAAGGAGGTACCAAATGAAAGCATTTGGTAGCAAACTCTCGCGAATTACAAAGCCTCATTACTCATCGATGTCCGCTCGAACTATCGGGTATTATTATCGCATTTGTACCGGAGAAAACCATCATCAGTGTTACGATAAAAAGATGGAAATCCCTGGCGAATCACGCACGGATTCATCCTGATTACCACGTATATATTACCAGTTTCCTAGTTGTCCAAATGTCCACATCATTCACGCAACATTTCCACGACCAGGCCGATGCTTTCAGGCCCCTGGATTTAGGCATAAGAGGGGATTGGGGGTGGCGGATCAGGGCGGGGGTGGCCTTTGGGCGAATATTTCGCAGTCGATGATGTAGGGTCGCGATAGAAGGTGGAGGAGGTGAAGGGGGTTGCAGAGTGCGGACGAGGAACTCTATCGATCTGCGGTTTGATGTCCTCTATCCCTCGCGCCCTCCGGCCCCAACCCCCCGGTTTCCCCTTCTCCCACGACTATTTCGTAACGTGTGCGCGCACGAGTGCCGCCTAGTGAATTAACTCCAAATTATAGAGACGACAATAACCCGCGTTCTCGCTCACCAACGCTGAATCCGCGGCGGAAGGAGGAGGGATCGGGGATGGGGTTGCCCGTTGATTCAAATTGGTGAAAATAAGGGTGCGGGAAAGGGGGGAGGGGCAGCGATGATGTGTGGAGAGCGCGAGTGTGCGATACGGGGCGAAAGACCTCTATCTACCCCCCCCCCCCAACCCCGCGCGTGTGTTTGGAGAACGCTCTGTGGAGAGCCGGGTTTGAAATGGGGGGGCGCGGGGGATGGGGTGGCGTAAATCAGAATGCCCTCTGTATTGCCACGGCTTTCTCTCATCCTCTGTGTATTGCTGGCTGCTGCTGCTGCTGTGCCCTCTCTAGTGGACCACGCCCCACTCACTTGCATATAACCCAAGCGTTGGTTCCAACCCTCACACACACGCACACGGACAAACACAAACACACAAACCCACCGATATGACCGTTTATTTGCATAAATCGTTATTGCCATTCGGCCAGCGACATATCCAGGAGCAATACATATATATTATATATATATATATATGTAGAATCTGGTAAATCTACCATCGAGAATCGTCGCTCGCAAGCCCGCCTCGTGGACAAAAGTTTCCGCTATACGGCTCGTTTGATTTGTAACGCACGAATTGACCGTTGGTCAAAGTTACCGGAATAAATATATGTACATGTATATGTATGCAAAACGCGTGCGGAGATCTATGCAAATTCCCAGGCTCACGTGTATTTCACACGCGAGAATTGGTTTATTGAAGGGGTGGACAAAAAAACGTATCGAAATTTCGGCAGTTTTGCAGATATTCGAGTGAAGGCTCCAGGGATGAAGGGATTTTGAGGGAGGGTTGAAAAGAGTGAAAGACAAATGAAGAGAAGGCATTGCTTTCAATTGAAAAGGAAATTGGGGAATTCTTGGCTGGAGATTTATTTTGAGGAAATGTTGTAATTTAAAAAAATTTGAATTTTGAAAAGTTTTGAATTTTACATGCAATGATTGCAGCATCCCGAATTGTGTAACATAATATCTGAGAAAAAATATCCGAGCAAATAGTGAGAAAAACGGGTTACAGAATTCTTTTGAACACTCTGGTTTTTCAAACTTCTGTAGTCGACTCTGAATCGAATCAAGAAAATCAATTTTCATAAAAAATTGATTTGAAGGAATCGATTTCGTAAGAATCGATTTTTGAAAATCGTAAAAAAAAATAATAGCTAATTAAAGCTTACATAAGTGTTTATTAAGTTTTTGTTATGGAAAATGATTTAATTGGATTAATTTATTTTCAATACAAAATTATGAATACAACATAAGAAATATATAAAGTAGTTTCATTCTGGCTAAACATAGTTTGATTCTTTTATACATTTGCACTTTTTAATATATGATTGTGAAAAATATTCTGAATATATTATATCAGACTTTTTTTTCTATTAGATAAGTTTCCATTGTTTTACGGAATTTTATATATTTCAACTTTCGATTTTTTTTTTCGTTGGGAAATGTTTTCAATATTTTAACTTTTAATTTTTTTTACTCTTTTTCTCACTTTTTATATTTTCACATACTTTTTTTTTCTTTTATCCCTGACGTTGATGTTTCACAGTCAATCTTTATTAAATTGCCAATCTTTAATAGATAATGAATTTAATAAAAAATCGAATTTTCGATTTTTAAGGTCAAGAATCGATTCACCTATAGATCGAAAAGGAAAGAGTCGATTCATAAGATCGATTTTTTGAACAAAAGAATCGATCTTTTAAAGAATTAATCGAATCGAAATCGAACATACCTGGATCAAATTTTGAAAGAAATAAATCAGACGACAAGAATGTTTGATATTGAATTCGAAAAGAATTGCTGCAAGGGCTGAAATTTTATTACTCTAATTTAAAAAAATTGTAAAATAGAAAGAAAATCGTTCAAAATGAGTTTTTCCCATAGCTTCCTCATCCTCTCGTGCAATTCACAAGACTTTAATTAAAATAGCGAGAGAGAAAATCAAATGAGCATAATTACTTTAAAATTGATCATTAACCCTGTTTCTTTCGGCGAGTTTTCTATGAGCTCGACAATCTTCCAGCATATAAATAAATAAAAACGTGCGATGGAAAGTGAGTTTTTCACGAGAACGATAAATTAAAAAAATGTTTTTTTCCGCATCTATGCAAGAATCGCTAATACATCAGCGCTCATTCAACGTTTTGTGAACGAGCTGGCCAATTAAACTATTATTCACCGTTTATCCTAACGCCCTCTCGTGTTCCTGCTTCTTTCACCCCCTTCGTCTCTCTGTCTCTCTCTCTCTGGTTTGTGTTTTCATCGTGCGAAAGGAAAGAGATGGATATGCAATGCACAGCAGCCCACAGAGTTAATAATCTCGCGGTTGTTTCACCATTCCCCGTTCCTCGCCATCGCGAAACCTTCCTGTATATCCCCATTAATTATGCAACGGCGCTACTATACCGCCCCCGTGCCTCCACTCTCCCAGCAGGAGAGAGCAGCACGCTGAATTACTATTCATGAATCATGACCGCAATCAAAACTCCGCTTACATAAGCCCGCGAGACTGAGTGGCTTGCAACCCTTTTTGCTATCATCCACCCATCCTCTCTCTTCCTCCCTTCGCGGTTCCTTAATTCCTCGAAAATTAATAAGTGCACAATAATCGTCCTCAATTATAATTCGCGTTCAATCGACGCTGGAGGTCAACCGAGGAAATAAATCCCCATGAAGAACTCCTCCATTATCTCATTTCATTCGTTTTCCATCTGTTTCGAAAACTTCGCATCCTCGTTTCGGAAATATATTTCCCTGGGGGAGTCTCGATCAGAACTGAAACGTCTGTTCGTGTTAGTGTCTCCTGGGAAAATAGATTATTCGGACCTGGAGAGTGGCCGAGAGGTGCGAAAACGTAAACTAGAGCTGGGAAAGCTGAGTGAGAGAGTGACGGAGAGAGTAAAGTGTGAAGAGAAGAGAGCCAACAAAAAATGACTCCGGAGAGGATGAAACTGAACTGTTTCTCGACCATAAGGCGTCACGTCCGAGCCATTCGTTTGTGTCTCTCGAGCCTGCCTTTTTTTCCCAGAAGCTTTTTTCATCCCTTTTTTTCGCTGGTTCTTTTTGCTGCGTTACACTTCCACGAGTTACAACGCGCCCGTTATCCGTATGGGAATAGCATGTGAATATATCTGTGGGCAGCGAACTAACTTGAAAGTTTGCGGTTGCAAACCGTGTCGATGACTAAGACGAATGGCATATATTTGTTTAACGTTCGGCCGGTGTAACCGAAGGGTAACCCTCCCTCTTTTGCCAGTCCACGAGAGTGAGTGCCAGATACTAATGGATTTCACGGTTTTCCAATATTCATGAAACTCGTTAAGCCCACTCCCGGCTTTAACGATTTTACACCCCGAGAGACGGAATGGGCCTTGCGCGCACAAATGGGCATGAAACAAGTTCACCTGTCCAAGTTTTTCCATGTTCCGCATGAGAAATATCACGAAAAATAAAATACCACACTTGCAAGACAAATCGAGAAACGTCAATCTCCGTCCCGTATTTTTCTTGGTTATTCAATGAACTCAAGGGAATGATGCGGAATAATTTCCCCCTCTGTTGGAATGATTGTGCTTGGAAATCGGTGGATAAAACTTCGCCTCTGGCGACAAATCACTATGATGATCTTTCATCGTTCTCTGGCTCGTTTCTCGCAAGCTCTTGGGGTCTGAGCCAAAGAAGACTCCTCCGGAGATTTTGTGAGATATTGCTCCGTTTGTCGGATGTCAGACATCTTTTCAGACGGATGAGCTCGAGGAACAATGGTGGCCTGATGAGGAATCGTTCTAATAACGCTTGTCTACACTGTGGTTTCTTTAACGTGTCTTCTAGGATTGCATATGAAGCATTTCTTAGTGAATCGATCGATGTTAAGTACCAACAGCTTTCAATTTTATCGATGATATTTACATACGATTCAATCTCTGAGAATCACTTCCAATTTATTAAACCATTAATGGGGCCTTTTTTTGGTTTATCTGTAAGCTCCAAAATTTTTACCCCTATTTTCCTAAAACTTCTAAAAAGAGGGTGTGATCCGATGAAATAATTTCAACTATCTAATGAGTCTTAAAATAGTTGACATTTTGGGAAATGATCTAAACGAAGCCTTTATCGAATGAATCTTTTTTGTATGAATACATCAAAATCCGCCCTACATTCAAAATTCCGAGAAAACTCTTACAAAAGGGTATCATTTGATAAAATAATTGCAACAATCTAAAAAGTTTTGAAATACTTCAATTTTTAATGAATTATCTAACAGAAGGAACCCTTTGACTCCTTGAATTAAACTTTCCCGTATGAATAAATTAAAGTTCCTCCCCTTTTCCACAACTCTAAGTGCGAGAGAGACAGAGCCGGGAACTTTAAAACCTTTCCATATAAAAAACTTGATAAAACAAAGGGGCGGTTTGTCTCCTCAATAAAGCGAGCTACCCCACTATTCTTTTTTTATATCACGGATCCATCTTCGAGACAAATGTCTTAGAAAGTTTCGAAGACATATTAACCCCTCTCATTCCTTTGATGATGAAACTTTTTAGTTTTATCAATCCTTGGACTCAACAAATGTCTATTCCATCATACTTGAACTTTGGCTCATAAAAAATAAAAATAAAATGTTAAAAAACTTATAGATAAAATTCAGCGGAGATTTGCCAGTTTAGCTAGGAATTTCTTATATGTACTGCTAACGAAAAAGCCCGTGTCCGTCGTTTTGCGAACCTTCTTCGTCCTCCCCATTTTATCTTTATCCTTCTTTTTCCTCTTCTTCCGCTGTTGGAATGTCTGGCTGTATCAAAGTTCCTCTTAGTGTACATTTACCTCCGGGCACATATACATTATACATACGTAAATGTATATGTGTGAATACTATGAGGAGGGAATCATCGATCGGTCGATTGGGCCGGTTGCCCATCCAATCAGTTGCCGGGACTCGGGGAGTCTTCCGGCACGGACGATCCCGACAACCGATCCGGAAACTCACCCTAATTGTTCGAGCGCTCGACCGACGCCGTTCTCTATCTCTATCCATCTTCCTTGCTCTCTCTCTCTTCTCAGCACAGAGCTCATCCTATGTTCAAAGCCCTCCTCCACGAAGCTCTGTACCAAACTCCAAGCGCAGTTCGTCCACCGCACTTTTAGCCCGAGGTGGTACTTCGCGCCGTTATTATTTTAGCCTCTGTCTCTACCCCTCCATCTCTATCTCTTCACTTCCGGCGAATTCCCTTTCGTTCGTACACGTGTACGCACACACTTAATTTGGCACCCCTTAATCGTGCCCTATCCCCATCAGAAGCCTCGCCTAATTGAGAGCAGATGTGTACCGTAAACCCCTTAAAAGCTCTCGGAACAATGAGAAGAAAAGAAGAAGAAAGGTACCTGGATGAAATATTGTTTAGACGACGTTCTCATTTGCTTTTAAAAAACAGGATGTGGCAATAAAATTCAGATAGAAGGGAAGCTCGATTTTTTCGGAATTAAAAAGGAATCCATTTTGTTTGATCTTAAGGGATGATGTGAGTTTGGAAATTTCAAAAAATTAAGTTTTTGACTGATTGTACAATATGTCTAAAATATTTTCCCAAAAAGTTTCAAGTTGATTGTAGCAAAAGTCAAGGAGGGAATAAAGAGCCTTTGGAAATTCCTTGAATTAAGCCAAACCCCTTTTTTCTGAAAACATCATTTTTGAAGCCACTGGACGCGATTTCTCAAAAACTGATCTTATTTTTGCACACTTCTTTAAAATGGTATTGACTGTGATTGAAGGCAGGTTTTTTTTCGATTACAACTAATTTTACAAGATCCCAAGGCCACTAATTGAAATTGTAAAAAGAACTCTATTGTTTTGCATACAACTCTACCAAAAATTTAAATTATTATTTTTTTAAATCCCTTGTCCAATCACGAGCTATATTTATCTACTAACAGAAAAATTTTGGTTTTTTAATTTTAGATAAAAATATCATGAGTTATCCTGACCAACATGGGGACACTTTTTATTAATGGGTCTCCAGAAACCCACCAGATGAATTTTCCAAAATTTCAAATGAAAATTTTATAAAATATCGTTCGAATGTTGCTCTTTGATATGATAAAAATTTTGAATACAAAAATTTATTTATTATGTAAGAGAAAATATGCTTTTTCGTGACCTTTGAGACCAAACCCCTTAATGCTTGTAAATACTGATGATGGCTCCGAATGATTTGCACTTATTCTTGCAAGAAATAAACATTATTTATTCAATGAATCAAACGAATAAATAAAAAAATGAACTTACCACCCAAACGAAGCTCCGCTGTTGCTTGGACCATTTCGTAATCGTTTTTCGCGAAGCACTGATACATTCCCTTGTCGTCCCTCGTGATGGCGTATATGTTGAGCGTGGAGCCACCGTTTCCCATGACTTTCGTACGACCGGAACCCTCGCGAACCGGAAGTCCATCCTTGGCCCAAGTTATCATAGGCGTTGGTTGACCGGTGACAGCGCACTGGAATTGCGCATTTTTTCCCAAGTCTACGGTGACCTGGAAAAGAAAAATGGAGGACACAATCGAAAAAATGTATACAGCAGATTCACGTCAAGTATTTTGTTAATTAAAATCATTGAGGTGTAAAATACATTGTAATGTGAATGTCGGAGGATCACGATCATTTCAACCAAGAGACTCCCTTAAGGAATTATATGCAGGTCGAAGAAAAACGATTTTTTTAAATTTTTTTCAGCATAGACATTTTAATTTATAAACGAAAAAACTTATATACATATTTTTGTAACTTTTAACTCGATTTTGAAATTTTTCTTTTTAAAAAATAATGATTTTTAAAGCCGCTATAGCGGATGTCTCTGAATTGGAGCATCCAAAATAAAAAAATATGAAAGATTTCGTTCATTTAAGGTATAATCTCGCATCGAATCAAAGGAATAAGCAAAATATTCATTATAAAAAAAATGGCGGCTTCTCAAAAAAAAAATTGCTATTTTTAATGAAAATTTTTGTTTTAAATTGTTTATAAAGTGGAAAATATTTATCGGTAAAAAAAAACCTTCGATTCATTACTGAAAAATATATTTATAAAGCTTGTGTAAAAATTTGAGACTCATCGGTTATGCCGTTTTTCGGTGCAAAAGTTGCATACAATCATTCTGGATTCAATGAAATTTTTTTAGAATTTTTTGCCAACATTTTTTTTTCGAAAATCTTTCCTGTCAACGAGATATTTTTGTTTGTATTTTTTATGTGCGAAAAAAAATTGTACGAAACTTTTTAAAAAACGAAATTTAAGCTAATACTCTCCGCCACAAGATTTTTATGCAAAAAACCGTCGAGAAAAATTTGCATGGGTCGAGCGCCAAAATTACAATGCCAAAAAAAAATCGAAAAACGATCATGTTTCAAAGGACGTAGCGGGTTAAAAAAAAATTGCAAACATTTTTTGGGAAAAGCGAAATGAAGCTGAATATGTCCCCTTTGAAACGCCGCTTGGCGAATCAAAATATCTTCATTTTTAAAAGAGCAGTGAAACTTTTTGTGCGGCGTGGAATCGGGGAGAGTGCTTGTGAGGTATTTCCGCTCAGCGGGACCCCCTTTTAAGCCGACCTCTTTCGATTTTCTTGAAACTCGAGTATGTTTCAGTGTTGCCTGAAAGTATATTGTACACCAATTTTCAGAACTCTAACTATAATACTCTTTGGAATACACAAAAATTTATATTTCAAACTTTTTGCGTATTCAGCGCTTCGGAGCTTTGGCACGGCGCGAAATAAAATCGAAAAAATTCTTTAACAATAGTTTTCGATCGGAAATTTCCTGCGCTTTTCGAAAAAAATATCAGCGATTTCGAAAAAAACGAATTCATTTAAATTTCGGCCAAAAACCGAAAAAATTGATTTACAAAAAAAGAGCATAATTTAATTCGACAGAACAATTTTTTTCATGTTTTGTATATATATCTGAGAAGTCACGATATAAATTTCAAATTGGAACTCGCATCCGTTTACTAATATCAAGTCTTTTAGTAGAATAAAAATTCTTAAATATCGTGTTTTTCCTATTCAACAGTTCTCTGATATATTATTTAGCGTTTTTTTAACGAATTTTGAATTTAGTAAATTTATTAAATTAATTAAATTAAATTTATTAAATCAAATTTATTAAATTTTGAATTTAATAAATTTATAAAATTCGAAATTCGTTAAAAAAAACTGTATAATATATGAGAGAACTGCTGAATACGAAAAACACAATATTTAAGAATTTTTATCCTACTAAAAGACTTGGCATTAGTAAACGGATGCGAGTTCCATCTTGAAATTTATATCGGGACTTCTCAGATATATACAAAACATGAAAAAAATTGTCCCGCTGAATTAAATTATGCTCTTTTTTTGTAAATCAATTTTTTCGGTTTTTGGCCGAAATTTAAATGAATTCGTTTTTTTTCGAAATCGCTGATATTTTTTCGAAAAGCGCATGAAATTTCCGATCGAAAGCTATTGTCAAAGAATTTTTTCGATTTTATTTCGCGCCGTGCCAAAGCTCCGAAGCGCTGAATACGCAAAAAGTATGAAATATAACTTTTAGTGTATTCCAAAGAGTATTATAGTTAGAGATCTGAAAATTGGTGTACAATATACTTTCAGGCAATATTAGAACATACTCGAGTTTCAAGAAAATCGAAAGAGGTCGGCCTAAAAGGGGGTAAAGGGGGGGCCTAAAAGAGGTATTCCCGTTGAGCAGGAATACCTCGTGTACATTTTACGAAAATGAAATTTAAAAAAATCGATTTTTTTGAAAGTCCCGACTGAGTGTAAACCCCTTAATGGCTGTTATAGCTATAGGTATGAGAGTCTCGTGCGTGATCAAGGAGCTTTGACGCACCCATAATCTGGAGGGCTTATATGCGAGCGTGAGGAGAACGCGTATGGGAAAGCTCTGCGAGCTTTCTGATACACGTTTCCCCTGCGCTGGCACTCTCGAAGCTTTCCTCGACACCCTCCTCCGCTCCTTCTCCACGGAAAGCCTCGATGATACTGTGGTTACACCAACGTATATGGGCTCTCGTGATTGCTCACTAAAAGTCCTCCTCGTACAAAACACGGAGACGAGGGGCTCACGCAATTTTCGATGGATTCGTGCGAACAAAATGCGTCGATTAAAACACGTGTATCGAGTCCACTATTCAGGTTTATTTTTTTCATGAAGTGGTTATTGGAATGATATATATATATATATTTTTTAATGAAAGGTTCGAGCATTTCTCGATTTCCCACCAATTTAATTTAATTGGATTTACAGGTGGATGGAGGCAATTTTTTTTCGTTCGCACTCAACGGGATAATCTTATGGAATGCTGGTTTTTTAAATCGAAAATGTTAACCAGTGCATCGAGAATATGATGCTTGGGAGGAGCGTTAAATTGTCTCATAAAAGGGTTTTGAATTTTTTTTCGAAAATAGAAAATAATTTAATGAATAATTAAATGTAATTTGAAATTGTTATGAAATTAGACAATATAATGATTTTTTATACTGATTTCAGATGTGAGGAATTGTAGTAATGTAGAAAAAAGTGTAGTTAAAATTATTATCGTGTAAAATTCTCGCAAGAGGCTTTTGAAAATTGAAGACAGAGGGACCAAATTTTGTTATAGTTGAATTTTTGTATTCCCGGTCAACAAATACTCAAAAGTGGTCGAATACTGCTAAAAATACTTAGAAAAATTTCCTGCGACTCGCAACCAGAAAAAAGATTTATGTGAATCACTTAAAATTTTCATAATTGACCTTATATTCAACTTATTTGAATATGGGCCTTATTTTGGGAATGTAATTTAAATTTAATTATTAACAATAATTTACCTATATTTGGTTTCAATCAAGAAAGGAATAAAGCTATATTCCGAATTTAAAAAAATGAAAGTGTTTCGTTTGAAATTAATCGAAATGTATTGATATGCACTACCGGCGAAAAGTTTCCGAATAAAACTTCAAAGAATATTTTTTAATGCCATTTCGCCGGAAATTAATGTAAACTAATTTAACAAACGGCATTTCAAAGGGGAAGAATTCGTCTTTATTTCCTGTTTTTTTAATTATTTTCCCAATTTGTTTTTAGATTTGCGGACTTTATTTTGAGAACAACTGTTTTTCGCCTTTTTCCCCTCTCTTCAGGTGCACTCATCTTCTAGAGGAAATTTTTTTAATATATTTTTACGATTGGATTCATAAAGAGCTTCAATTTCCTTTTTTTTAAACGTGCAGCGATTTTTTTTCCCAAGTTATTCTGTTTTTTGTCAAAAAAGAGGAACTTTGATAAATCCTGCATAACACGAAAACAAAGAGGATTCATGAAAAACTTCGAGGTAGCAAATAGATACGTTTGTTTTCGTTGAATTCAGAGGAATTTTTTCGGATTTTTTTTTTCCAAAATTTTTTTTTTCTCTTTTTCTGGGTCGGAGCTCAGATCATTCAATTACCATAACTCGGGAACTATGGGATTATTGATAAAATTTTAAGAAGAGAAAATACTTGATTCTACTTTTTCCAATACATTGGAATTTTTTTCACATTTTTTTCCCAAATTTGTTTTCTCTTATTTTTGGTCGAAAACAAAATTTTAGACAAAAAAATCTGAAAAATTCCTCTGAACTCAACGAAAACAGACGCAACTTTTTGCTTTCTTGAAGTTTTTAATGAATTCTCTTTGTTTTCATGTTATATGGGATTTTTCAAGTTTCCTCTTTTTTCATAAAAAACAGAATAACTTTGGAAAAAACGTCCTAGACTTTTTTTGAAGTTTTGTCCGGAAACTTTTCGCCAATGGTGTATACCTATTTAATTCAATTGTAGACAAAAATTTATCATCTCTTATTTCAAGAATTTTAATTCATTCGATACATTAATCAAGCAATAGAATAGAACAAAAATATCAGCATTATTATTATAATTTCACTTAAAGGAAAATTATGCTCCTATTCAACTAATTCGAATGTGGACCCAATAAATTGTATAAAGAAAATTTTTTCTATTTCGAATAAATTTATTTAAACTCAAATCATTTTCGGTCATCCCGATAACGAATAGAAATCGGCCTACTAAATTATTTCATTGCATAAAACATCAGTGAAAGGTTTCTAAAAAATGGACAAGTCAAATTGCGCTGTCGCTAATTTTTCGCTCTCACCATTTAAAGAAGCTAGTATGTGGCTAAAGCCGACAAATTTTGGAAGCGACTGTAATCTATGATATTAATATTGTATGCTTTTGATGACTGACCTGCTGAGGTGCCAGATGAATGGACAGGCTGCTGATGATGGAGACCTCGAGTTCAACCCTCTCGGAGCCAGCGCTGTTGTTCGCGTGACAAACATAACGTCCTGCATCCTCGACTCTGGCCGATTGTAAGACAAGCACACCGGCGCGTGCTCGTATTCTCTCGGAATTGACGATCATCTCGGTGCCGGTGACGGATTCGCGAAACCAGAGATACATCGGGGGTGGAAAACCCTGCGATATGCAGAACAAAACTATCGTCTCGCCGGTCCTAACCGGAGCGGGACTGATCCGCTCGATGAATCTCGGTGGCTCGGGATTACGATGTTCTGCAACGAGAGACAAGCCAATGGAGTTGAAAACAAAAAATTTATAATTCCCCGTTAATGGACTCAATATGAGGGAGTCTTAGGGTTCTTAATTTTAATCGATCAATCAACAGGGCTAAAGAACAATCTGAAAATGAAATTGCAAGAAAAAAAAGGGTTCTCAAGTGTGTGCTAATGCGAAGGATTAAATCACACTCCAACCGCGATGGTACATCGTAATTCATTCTCAGCATTAAGCAAATTGAAATATCTCGTTATTAGGAGAACGCTTTCGCCCGAGAATTAACGTTCAATTTTCATGGAAAATTATTGGCAAAAGCATCGAGGCATCGAGATGAGGCTTCGGCCAGAAGCCGCCGGCTGGTTCAATAATGGCACCATGATAATGACTACATCATAATTATAATTTAAGCCGATGTAGTATCGATCCTTTCATCCATAATGCACTATATATATTTATATATTCATGCATAAACGTGTGTACGTATAATACTCGATGTGGAAACTGGTTCGCAGGATGTGCAATCGGAATTGGCACATTCTGGCTTATATGTGGAACGAGCATCGGGAATATAGAGAGCCTGGCCGATGAAGGATATGCAATATTCCAGCGTGAATTTGGAATGGTTTCGAGAAAGCTTCGGGAGAATCGAACAACAAAAATGCGAGAAAAATTGACGTTTTTGACAGCTTATCACGAATTTCTGAAAACTACGTTGTTGAGGGTGAACAGAGGAATGTTTTCCACATTTTCGGAGTCCTGTGGCTTTTATTTTGTATCCTGATAAACAAATTTTGGATTTGAACCCTTAATGTGCTTGTTTCAGGAGAAAAACAATTTTTTATTTAAAAAATTGCACAGTAACTTCGAATCCCTTCGTATAACGGAATTCTTTTTTTTGCATGAAATTCTAAATTGATTTTTAAAAATTTTGATTTGGAGACCATTTCTTTCAACACTAAAATTAATATTCCGTTGGTGAAGTTCAGAAAAGTTGCTACCTACTTTTTTATTTTTCAAAGAGCGGAATAAAATGGTATTCCATCCGTGAAGTTAAAAAAAATCGTTGAAAAATTACTAAAAAATATATCAAGGTAAAGGAAATGTTAAGGATTATTTCTGTACTGAATAAAAATCAGAAAGTGTAGAATTTGTTATATTTTTGATTAAATTATTAGTGCGGGTCTGTTTCAGGGCGTTTCTTCTTCAAAGAATAGAAATGAGATATCATTTGCAAAAAAGACCTTTTTTTAAACATCAATTTATCCTTGGAGTAAATTGACGTTGACTTCCTTCGAGGTTACTTCAAGCCCAAAATCAGCATTAAAAGTTGCTACCCCTCTTGAACATATCGATCATTACGGGTTTTCGAATTCTTCCGTCAAATGTCTCTCTAAAATTTCCTAAATTCAAAATCGTTTCTTTTTGCTTGGAAAATTCTGCGTGAACGAAACACGTCGTTCGGAGCTTTCCCCATTTCGAACAATCGATTTTTATCGTGAATCTCCCGTATATGCTCAATCCTTTATCTTTGTCTCACTTGGTTCACGTGTGTACGTGGAACATACTGCTGGAAACTTTGTACATTTTTCACCCACGTTCTGCTACACGCTTGGACGGCCCGTTGGTCACCAATGGATTACCATCCTCGTGATGTCGCTTCGAGCCATATTTCTATATACATTCCACAGATATGGATCCATAGACATACAGTTGCACGCGAAGTTCGTTCGGTATTCTCTGATTTTTGACAGTGAGAAATTCACGAACTGAAAATCGATCCTTCACCAATTTATTCCCAACCGCATCCAGCACAAAAAGTATATCCCTATACCGTTTTTACACCCCTGTATGTACAGTGAAGGGGTGCAAGCATGTAAAATGACAAAATTTATGTACATATAGGAGAATAGGGGGCAAAATGGACACCGAAAGAAAATAACGGAGTTAGCGCAAAACCTAAATTTCTTTTATTTTTCACAAATTCAAGTATAAACGTGGAAAAACGTTGAAAAAGTAATTTTCTTAGCTCCTCACATCACCTTAATATCCAAAATACTTGGACCAAGCTGGTTAGTGCATTTTTGCAATTAATTTTTTTGGCGAAATTTAATTTTAATCGTAGTTCCATTATCTAATATTTTTTTAAGATTAACGGAGGAGGCCATTTTGCTCCTCGTACCTTATTTTGCTTTGTCCCCTCGGATTATCCAAGTATTTTAGTAAAACCATAATACTGTTAGAGTATTTTGGGGTATTTTATTGTTATAAAAATATTAAATCTAGATCTGATTTTGCTTGGGTGAGTTTATTGAGGTTATCAATGCCAATTGCAATGATGATTTTCTCATTTTTTAATTTTTTGAATTAGTCCTAGACGGTGTCCATTTTGCCCCCGCCCCTCCCCTCTACAGATGGGAAAAGCATCGCCACGAGAAAAACGAAATGTCACAAGTCAGATAAATCCAAAAAGTTTTTCTCCACGAACGAATCCACCCCATTCACTGTGAGAACATTCAACGCCGGAGTTTTTCGGATACATATGTGCATCCACCATTGTCATGTATATACATAAAAGAAACGAGAAACAAAAAAATTGTAACTCTGACACGCGCCATTCGCAACCGCGATAGATTTGGATCATCACCTACGAAAAAAATTCCCAAAGTTTTTGCTGTTTTTCCGCGAATAAATGCGCCGTGTTTGACGATACAATATATTATCAAAGGGACTCGAGAGAGGGTAAAAATGGAGATAAACCATTTTGCATAAATACTTCTTTTAAGGCGTGCCGCCTCACTCTCGAGATCTCTCTTTATCAACAATTTTTTCGCTATTTTTTCATTCCATTTTATTTTACAAGCTATAAATTTACTTTAATTTTCTTTCCCGAACGAGTATAGAGGCTCTTGAAGAACTTGAGGGAAACTTTATAAAGTTTTTACGAAGTTCCCGGAAGAAGGAAGAAGGAGAGAGACAGAGAGACGCGTAACACAGTTTGCATCATCCCTTTCAATTTTCAAACTCACCCTTGTTATATTTATACATGTATATATATCGTCTTATATTATGTTTAACGAGTATATGGGGCATTCCACACCGATTCGACCTGGGTCTGACCCTTCACCTCTCCGATTTTGTCCACGTTTTCTTATTGTTTTGTAGTACATTCGAAAAGCACTCAGGATTTTTTTCAGATTTTTTTGGAGCAATTTGACTTAACTATAGTTTTATAAACAAATTATTTTTAGCCCAAATATAAAAATCTGAAAAAAGCACAAAAATCCCTTTTTTTTGTATGAAAAATTTCAAGCATTTAGCCAAAGTGGGGGGGGGGGGCTGTTTATGACAAGCTTTTTCGGATTTTTTTTTTAAGTAGAAGGAGGAACCTGAATTGAGTGAGCCGTTATTCACACATTTTTGTATGAATTAAAGATGTTTGAAAAAATGTTTGGATAAAGGCGCATTCAATTCAGGTTTGACAATGCTTGTTATAAACAGAAGGAAACCTCTGCCCACTTTGGCTCAGCACTTGAAATTGTTCATGTAAAAAAAGGGATTTTTGTGATTTTTTCCAGATTTCAAAATTTGTACTAAAAATAATTTGGTTATAAAATTATAATTAAGTGAAATCGTTCCAGAAAAATCTGAAAAAAATCGTGAATGCTGTTCAGATGTACTATAAAACCATAAAAAATTGCGAACAAAATCGGAGAGGTGAAGGGTCAGACCCCGGTCGAATCGGTGCGGAATGCCCCATATATATACGAACGAGTTTCGCATACCGAACGAATAATTTCATAAGCTTTGTTTCACCGAAATGCCCGGCGTTCACTTGACGTTCTCGCCAACTTTGTTATACACGTTTCAAAACATTCCAGAATTCAATTTGTGTTCTTCGCCCTTTTTCTCTCACCCTTTTTCTCCCTGTAACTCTCTTTACTGGGTTCTAGCTGTTTTTAACATTGTTCTTTTTTTTCGTTATTTCTCTCGGGCAACGCGAAAGCCCGAGACTGACGGAAAATAATGCGGTCCGTGTTCCGTAATCGACTATCGAACCAGATACGAGAGACACGAGAAGCGAAAGAAGGCGAATAAGGAGGGAAGCAAGAGAAAGAGCTTAGCTGTGTGCAAACTCTCGTGAGTTTTTCCTTAGCATCACGTACGGCCACTTTTCACGCGTCAAATCGACTCTCGCTCAGCCGAGAGACGAATACTGATTTTTGTATCAGATTTTTTTCAACGAATATTTCACAACCTTCAAATCCTCCCCTCCACCCCTGCGCTCGCACACCCCCGTTTCACCCGACTGAAGGGCAAACACGATGTTACGTCGAGGGTTAACGCACAATGACGCACTCGAACGATTTTCAACAATATCGATAAAACTTTTTCATCATGGTTCTTAAATTTTTGTTTCACTAAATAAACCACGTATCGTATTTGTACTTTTTTTTGCTGTCGAATAAACTTCATAGTCACGTTTTATTGACCGTTTATAGCATTGTTGAAAAAATACGTCCCGTGTGAGGAGGAATCACGTGTTCATAAATAATCAAATTGTTATACTTGAAGAACCGATCGGTGAAGAATAACATTTAAAGAGCTTTTCAATACTTGCTAAATAATTCCGGATTTTTTTTTCCATTTTTCAGAAGAATTATTGGCCGCGTATATTATCGGGATTTTTTCAATTTTTCGAGTGAACCTATTTGTGGATTTTATCAAATAAATAAAAATGTGGAAGATGAAAAATTGAACTTGAAAATCCGATTGGTAAAAAAATATTTAAAGACTCTGTCAATATTTGCTAAATACTTCTGGATTTTTTTTTCATTGCTAACAACAATTAGTGGCCAAATATATTGTCCGAATTTTTTTTAAATTTTTCAATTAAATACATTTGTAGATTTTATAAAATAAATAAAAAATGTGTAGAATACAAAAATTGATGGGCATGGAGATCCGATCAGTAAAAAAAATTAAAGATCCCGTCAATAGTTGCTGATTTTTTTTTTCATTGTTTACAAGAATGATTGACCAAGTGTATTATCAGGATTTTTTTAATTTTTTAAATTAACACATTTGTAGATTTTGTAAAACAAACAAAAATATGGGGGATGAAAAATTGATGTACTTGAAGATCCGATCGATAAAAAAATATTCAATGTTTTCTAAATACTTCTGGATTTTTTTTTCATTGCTTACAAGAATTATTGGCCAAATACATTGTCCACATTTTTTAAATTTTTCAAATGAATTCATTTGTAGATTTTATAAAATTTAAAAAAAATAGGTAGAATGAAAAAATGCATAGACTTGAAGATCCGGGTAATAAAAAAAAAATTAAAGACCCCGTCAATACTTGCTAAATAATTCTGAAATGTTTTTTCATTGTTTGCGAGAATTATTATGTATTATCGAAATTTTTTTAATTTTTCAAATGAATACATTTGTAGATTTTGTAAAATAATTACAAATATAGAGGATGAAAAATTGATGTACTTGAAGATCCGATCGGTAAACAAATATTCAAAAACCTTGTCAATATTTGCTAAATAATTCTGAAAACTATTTTCCTTATTTGCAAGAATTATTTATCAAGTGTATTATCAGGATTTTAAAAAAATTTCAAATTAATATATTTATAGATTTTTCCTTCAGCTCAACGTTCTGAATTTCAAGTACATAAATAATTGGGGCCCAATATAGACCCTATTTCAGGTGTGTTAGGAATAGGAAATTGTCTGAAGAATATGAATATCCTAATTGCGACGGTAAAATTCCTCGCAGATAACATTGAATGTCAAAAAGCATTTTGATCACATTTAACCAAGTTTCGAAAAACGTCGCACTGAGAAAATAAAGACATGTATTTAGTAGGAAATTTTACTTAAATATTTCTTAACTGCTACAAAATTTGTAAGTCGTTAAGAAATATTTTAATTGTGTCAAAATAATTTATGAGCTGTTAAAAAAAATTTATTTAATTTTCTAACGGTTAAAAAATCATTGATTTCACCACATTCAACTTTACATTTGTTAACCATTAACAAATCCTGGTACATTGTTTTCTCAGTGCGGAAAACCGATATTTCGAAGGCCCAAAAGTTCGGTTCTCTCTAGATGAATTGGACATTTTTTTTCATTTAATGCGTGCATAATGAACGAAATAATAAAAAAAGGTTTTGATGTGAAAAGAAGCGTAGCGAGAAAAGCGCTTTTCCGAAAGAGTATATAGAAGGGGACTTAAAAAAATCATGAGCTCGCTCGTCAGAAGCGTCGTTTCCGTTTCTCATCGAGTCGGACAGAATACAACCGACGTCACGAGAGCTTTAACACTCTCTGGGGATGGGGATGGCGGGAGAGAGAAAAAGAGTTTTAAAAAAGGATGGTTCAATTAGGTCTCCATTGGAGCCTCCGTCGGGCAATTACGCGCACTTGAGAGGAAAAAGCGGAGAAAAACGTAGTTCGAGTTTTCCGCGCGCCGGATATTTAAAGAGGATGATGACAATGTGATACCCTCGAAGCCTTATTGCAATATTTCATTTTTATTTGCAACTATCATTTCTTCGTTCTTGCAAAAAATATCCACGACCGAGAGGATAAAACGAACGAAATAGAAGTGATAATTTGACTTGGGATTCGTCGGATGAAGAATTTCGATGATTTAACGAGAAATTAAGGGGGAAGTGTACAAACAGTCGTGATTTTTATTATTTTCTATTATCGGGGCAAGGAAAATGGTTGGAAAATCGTTCCGTGGTATCGGATAAAGCGAAAAGGATTTATTTTTCTCGGCGAGAAGGAGCTTTTCCACTCTCCGGGCAAAAGCTTTATCATACAGTTTTTTTTATTCCTCCACCTCTCTCTCTTTTTCATTCCTTTTCTGCAATGAGAGTCGTTTTCTCGACCGACGACTTTCCAACGTCTCTCTTTCTGTACTTTCACGAAGCATCGACTCTCCTCCTTCTCCGTTTTTGCAATGCTGCTTTGCCATGTATTCATGCGTTCTATATATCGATACAGCAACTGTGCAAGAAGTCTGGTAGCTCGATATAAGATTGTGGACAGGAAAACACGGGAAGGAAAAGATTTTAAAGTGCAAAACGAGAAGAGAGAGAGAGAGAGAGAGAGAGAGAGAGAGAGAGAGAGAGAAAGAGAGAGAGAGAGAGAGAGAGAGAGAGAGAGAGAGAGAGAGAGAGAGAGAGAGAGAGAGAGAGAGGAATCAGCGATGGGGAGCGCATTGTTTCCTGTCGACGTTGCACGATTCGCGTGCTCTATGCCATTTTCTCTCGATACTCATTCTTGGAACTCCACCTGGCCAATTTTACTTTGCATTTTTCTTTTTTTGAATTCTCATTTTACGCCACGCATTCACTTGCATATGGGGCATTCCACGTCAAATCACGCGGTCATCGGTCTGACCCACTTGGATTTTGATGTCCAATGAATTGTGGATTTCGCTTGGTCCAAAATATGACCTCAAATTTTTAGAAATTTTTATTTCATTTTTTACGGGTTGTCCGAGTTAAAAAATCATTAAATTGAGGGAAGACATAAGGAGGGCTCTTTTTTAAATTAATGAAATTTTTTTCACAGAAACTAGGGCCCAAAACAGACATTTTCGTCATAGTTCGATAATGGGCCAAAAATAATTACTATTTTTTTAAAATTATAATTACTATTAAAATTTTTTTTTTTCAATTATCCGTTTTATTTCAGGTCATCGAGGTTGATAAATTTTTGAAAAATGTTGTCGTTGCACTCTTAAGACAAGAAAAAAAATCAAGTTTCATTAGAAAAATATTTTTATTGTTGTAATTCTCACTACAAGAAATAATCAAAATAAGAAATTAAAAAAAAAAAAACTAAAGTACAAAAAAAAATAGTAATTATTTTTGGCCCATTATCGAACTATGACGAAAATATCTGTTTTGGGCCCTAGTTTATGTAAAAAATTTTCATTAATTTGAAAAAGGCCTCTCTTCATATGTTTTCCCTCAATTTAATGATTTTTTTAGCTCGGGCAACCTCTAAAAAATGAAATAAAAATTTCGAATAATTTGAGATTATATTTTGGGCCAAACGAAACCCACAATTCATTGGATTCAAGGAACAGTTTGCATTAAATTTAATGACTCCAAGAATTTTCAAAATAGTTAATTGAATTGAATAGTGAATTGAATAGTTGATCGAATTAACTATTATAATTAGTTAAATCCACAGATCCATGATTCCTCGTTATTTTATAAAATTTTGAGCACTCTGGCATACAAATCTTAAAAAAAAAAATTTTCCACGAGAACAAAGCTTCGCTCACGAGGAAGCAAAAGATCCATGCAAAAAAAATATCATTCCGGAAGTAATTTACTAGTTTCACTAAAATCATTATCTCTCGTTCTCCATCTCCGCTAAAGTGATTAAAAAAAAGTGTCATTGAACCTCCACTCTGCGACGCACACATTCGTAACACGTACGGTGGGAGAAAGAGTTGATACGACGAGAAATAAAAAAAACGAGGGTTCCGGTGGAGAGAGAAAGAGAAAAAGCGAGTTGAAGTGATGTGTAGAAGTGGCACGGTATTACGTTCCATGGACGAACGCCCGAGAAAAATCCATCGGCCGTAACGTGGTACGAGTGGATGAGTCTAGGAGTATATACAGTGATATATCCAATCTATACTTACATATAGGGGAAGGGGAGGCAAAATGGACACCATTGGAAGATAACGCAGCTAAAACGCTACGCATAGAGCAAACTCCTCGCTTTTCATTCAAAAATACCGTTTCCATCGATGAGATTGCCCGTCGAAAAAAAAATTTTGAGAGGCAAAATTGACCCCACCCTAATATTTGTTTTTTTCGAAAATTCAAGTGAACGAGTGAAAACGTGGAAAAAACGATTTCTCTCTCTTCTCACGTCATTTTAATATCCAAAATACTTAAATCAAGTTGCTTGGCGTATTTCTGCAAAATTTTGGTGAAATTCAATTTTAATCGTAGTTGCATGATGTTTTTTTACGATTATGGGGTTGACGGTTTTGCACCAGGTACCTCGTTTTTAGCTCTTGAATTATCCAAATATTTTAGTAAAAGTGGAGGAATACTATTAGAGAATGTTGGGCTGTGTTTTTTTTGCGATGAGAATGAACAATTTTAAAAAAATTTCCAACTCTTCATGGGAAATTGTCATGAAAATTTTGAATCTAGATCTGATTTTGAGTCGAGGAGTTTATTGAGGTATGTTAATGCCAATTTTATGATAAATCCTTCATTTTCTAATTTTTTAAGTTTTAAATTTTTGGGATAATGTTGGATGGTGTCCATTTTGCCCCTCAGTGTTCATTTTGCCTCCATTTCCTCTATATACATATAAAATATATAGATATATGACAGCATTGGGGATGAAAGCGTGGATACGCTCGGGAGGGATCACTCAATGGGGAAAGGGGTGAAGGAAAAGGACTTTGCCACGTCGGCAAACCATGCTCATCCCCTGAAGTGAAACTCTCCCTCTCTCTTTATCGCTCTCTCTCTCTCTCTGTGCACATATCTGAAAACGAAGTGGTGGTTCGCTATACTACAAGAATACGTCGCTCATGCTCTGCGCTTCGGAAACGAAATCGAATTTCCCGCGATTCGGTGAAAGCCCCGGCAGCGAGAGAGAGAGAGAGAGAGAGAGAGAGAGAGAGAGAGAAAAAGATGGAGAATCGACAGCAGATTCACAGCGTGACCACGACACTCGTGCCATTTCCACTGCTGCCACGAAAGATCGAGAAAAAACAGTGAAAAATGAGATAGAGAAAGAGAGAGAGAGAGAGAGAGAGACAGAGAGAGAAAGAAAGTATGCCGGACGAATACGAGACCGGAAGTAGACTCCTAGATCCCAGGAATGCATGATCGATCTATTGTATCATACGAAATCGTACTCAAGTATCTGAAAAAAATATTCAAGACTTTACAACTATGGTCTTGGTTGATAAAAAAATAAAAACCTTAATTCTGGCAATTTGGTGAATATTTATTTATATTCTAATCCAACGAATTTGAAACAAATTCCTTTTTTCTCTGTGCTTTTTATAAAGTTTTTTTAAACCCTGATTATGCAAGTTTATTTCTCTAGAAAAGATATCTTCTGAGCAAAATGCACAAATTTTATTCAGTGATCAGCAAAAAAAAATCTATCTATTTTTATTATCCAATTTTTTCGAAAAATTAATAATTAGCAAAGAAATATTACAATTTTTTTTTAACTTTTGTAATTAGCGGGAACATATTACTAATTTTTCTACAAAATTAGTAATTATTAATAAAATATTACTAATTTTCCTAATAAATAAGTAATTAGTGACATAACATTTCTAATTTTTCAAAAAAATGAGTAATTAATGATAAAATATTAATAATGTTGTCCAAGAATTAGTAATTACCGAGAAAGATATTGCTAAATAACCAAAAAAATCAATAATTTGTGAAGAAATGTTGTATTAATTTTGGAAAAAAGTAATAAATAAAATGAAAATTACTAATGTATTTTTTAATAGGTACTGATAAAATATTCGTATTAATAATAACTTATGTGGTATCGTATGACATTCGATACAATAAATACTGACGTGTGAAATATTCAAAAGATCTAGTTATTATAAAAAATAAAACAACTTTTTGAGTAAAGTTGTTTGAGCTTATAAAACCATGACTCAATCCGTACACACAAGTACGTAAAAATACACAATACTTTTCTATAAATTACTGTTTTTTTAAAATTAATTAGTAATATTTTTTCGCTAAATACTAATTTTTTTGAAAAAATTAAAAATATTTTGTCACTAATTACTAATTTTTTCGAAAAATTAGAATAATTTCGTCACTAATTACTAATTTTTTGGGGAAAATTGGAAGTATTTTCTTACTAACTACTAATTTTGTAGAAAAATTACTAATATTTTTCCGCTAATTACGAATTTTTATAAAAAATTAGTAATATTTTTTGACTAATTATAAATTTTTCGAAATACTGATTAATAAAATCAATATTGTTGCCGAAAAAATCGATACTGCCGATCACTGATTTTATTTTACGATATAGAAGATTCAGCGCAGTAGATTTTTCCAAGTAGAAAAATTGACGAATTTTTTTATGACGCAATAAATTTAATTTTGATTTTTTTCTGGGTTAATGAAAGGTATGTAATTAGGAACTTTAGGGAAATTTTTAACTCTAAAAACGACCAAAAATCATTGTCTAAAAACCAATGAAAAATATTGTATCCTCTTGCCAGCGCGACGTTTGGTTTCTTCAATTGGAAATCGTCATCGATAGCGTTTCTACATGGGAAATAGAACACAAAACATTGAGAACGAGAATAGATCCGCAAATTTGATTGAAAAGCGAATGAATCGAGTTCGGTGATCTCTCTAGAAGAGAATCAGGTTAAAATATTTAGGATCGCAGGTCATTGCCTCATCCCGGATAGCTTGAGGTTACACCGAGAGGGATTCGTCTCTCCAATCTTGTATCAAGCCACAGTGAAATTATCGATTCTCTCCCGAGCTCGAAATATGAGAACGCCACTGTGAAAGAACCGAGGCCAATGGTTCTTCGTCGAAGATTTTATATTCATGGGTCGATAGAATCCCAAACGGCTAGAAAATTTAATTATGGTATTTTCCTTAAGGGGGGAAAACCACTGAGAAAATTGAACAAATTTCTTTTGTTTTGGAAAAAAGGAGGACATTTTTTTTACCGTCAAGATAATATCTATGCTTCTGTTAATTTTTAAGATTCTTCAATAAAAATTACTATAAATGAAGTTGAATATAGCATAAAATAACAATAACCCGATCTTTTAACCATTAATTATCTCCGTAGAAAAAAAATTCTTAAACATTCACAATTTTTTCATCCCTTACAGTGGCTTTTCTCCTGAAGAAATTCGCGGTAGCGCGATTCAATAGAAAAGAAAGCTTTTTAATGAGCTCGCACCTTGCGTCGGTGTGAAGAAAACCCGGGAAAACGAATGAGAAAAGAAAGAAGTATCGAAGAGGGAAAAAAAGGTGGTAGGAAAGAAGGAAAAATCGAGGGAGGAAGAAAAGACGTTGTATGGAGGTGTTCTATAGTCGAATCGAGATAGTGCCTGGTAGTTGCCACGTGTTAGAGGCGGCCCACCACTTTCCACGTGGGAAATTGAGTGGAAAGAGTAATATATCGGTTTTTTACAAAACGCCTAGAGCCACGTGCGCGCTCTCCCCCGGCTGTATCTATATCCTCACGATGGAGGAAGAAGATTTCGTCGCCGTTTATCCCGGAGCTTCGTCTCACTGCCGATATAAGTGTATAAATATAGCTCTCCTTCCTCCCGTATACACATTGCGGCAACGCACTTGTGTCGAGCAATTTTGTTTCCGATAAGAGATAACAGAGATCGAACCCAGTGACCCGAATCCAGTGAAAGATCTTTTCAATCTTCTCAATAATCACTTTTTCCCCTAGACAATTCAGTATATCGCCGCAAAAAGAAAATAAAGTTAGTTGACATAGAAGCAATTGTTTTCAGATGATCTGCATACGGAAAAATACCGGTAGATTTACAGCTCTATCTTTTATTTCTCTAGCAGAAATACGTATCTACCACAATAAAACAATACTGTAATATCACTAGCAAATAACAAGTCTCCCAGTATGAGTCTCCGGCTTTTTAACTCGGTCGGTTACTTACCGACTGCAGGGCGACTGCGCTTTTTTCATTGGGGCGGGCTCCAACGTCGGTAAGTAACCGGCCGAGTTGACAAGCCGAAGACTTGTAATCTGGTAGGCTTGTAAAATGGGGTAGTTGTCAAGTAATAGATAGTTTTTGTGGTAGAGACATTACCAAAGAGCTATTTACTGAGAAACTTTTTTTTTTGTAAAGATATTATTTAAAAGAGTTATTTGGTGGAGCTTTAGACGGTAGACTCCTTAATTAGTAGTGATATTACGGTGTTGTTTTATTGTGTTGAAGACGTACACTCCAGCTCAAAAGTTTGGAAACACCAGTCAATATTTCTTGGCGCACTGGAAGTTGCATAACTCCGTCAAAGAAAGATAATCGAATTTGGAAAAAAGCGTTTTGACGGGAAAGAATTCAGCTTTATTTTGCTTTTTTTTTTTAAATATTTTTTATAATTGTTTTCGATCCGGTACGCATTTTTGTACGTGACTGTTTTTTTTACTTTTTCTGCTATCGCGATTTGGGCGCATAACTTCAGGACATTTTTTTTGTATTTTTTATCTGCGGTATATTTGAAAGGGTTAACAGACGCTTCATTTTTCTTTTTTAAACATTTTTGTACGAATTTTCTCACAAAGTTATTTCACTTTTGGCTAAAAAATACAAATTTTGAAAGATGCAATGTAACTCAAAAACTACAAAGTTTAGGAGAAAATATCAGGTATGAAAAAAGTAGCGTACGTGTACAAGGAATCGCCTGGAATTATTCCAGAATTTTCCTAGGACATTTTTTTTACTCTTTCACTCGAAACTCTGATGATGACGCCCCAGCGAAAAATTGTATCTGATTGAAATTTCGGTACTTCGTCACATAATATAAATCTGAAAAAAATCAGCAACATTTGGCATGCTATAAACAAAAATGGTCAAGAATAATATTGCTCAAAAGGCATTAAAAAATTGTTTAAAAAATTGTTTAAACAATTTATTAAGCATCGATGAACGATGATAAATAATAATTATTGATAATTGTTGTTTATAGCATGCCAAATATTGCTGAATTTTTTCAGATTTTTATTGTACCACGAAGTACGGAAATTTCAATGAGATACAATTTTTTGCTGGAACGTCATCAGAATTTCCAGCGAAAATAGAACTAGAAAAAAAAAATTGCATCGAAAAATTCCGAAATAATTCCAGGCGATTCCGTGTATACGTGCGCTACTTATTGTATACTTGACATTTTCTCTTAAACTCCATAGTTTTTGAGTTACGTTGCATCTTTGAAAATTTGCCTTTTTTTAGCCAAAAAATGAAATAACTTTGCGAGAAAAAATCGTACGAAAATTTTTATAAGACAAAAATGGAGCATCTGCTAACCCTTTCAAATGTACCATAGATAAAAAAGAAACAAAATGTCCTTAAGTTATGCGTCCAATTCGTGATGGTCGAAAAAAGGCCAAAAAACGGTCGCGTACAAAAATGCGTACCACATCGAAAAAAAATCATAAACAATATTTAAAAAAAAAGGCAAAATAAAGCTGAATTCCTTCCCGTCAAAACGCTATTTTTAAAAATTCGATTATCTTTTTTTTTTACGGAGTTATGCAACTTCTAATACGGCAAGAAATATTGACTGGTGTTTCCAAACTTTTGAGCGGGAGTGTATATCTGATTGAGAAATAAGTGGAAAAGCTGTAAATGTGCCAACCAATTGAATTAAATTTTTGGAATTATTAATAATCTCCATTAATGATCGTCCGCTTGGACTGCGACGATTCCTGACTCCGTCAGTGTCTCTTTCGATTTTCGCCACTGTCTGCCCTTTTTTCATACTTCACCCTCATTCTCTCATCCCTCTCCACAATATTCTCTATATATCCATACGCTTTCTTCATCCCTCGTCAGCCCATTATCCACGATATGGATTTCCCTGCACATCAGTGTATTACAACCAGATACGTTTCGAGGTTTTTTCTTTTCCTCCATTTCAACCCCCGTTTCTTTCGATCCGCCTCTATTGAGGAGAAAACAAAACACAAAGTCTCGAAGAGCGGAAACAATTTTCTCGAATAAATCCTCGACTTTTCCTCCCTTTCCTCTTCCGTCTCGTCATCCTCCATTATTCAGCGAGCATACGATATCCACCCTCATCGATAGTCTCCTCCGACAATCATTTCTATCGTTCCCGTCATAAAACATCGTATCATATTTCACGAATCATTTTTATCCGTTAAAATAAAATAATAATAATAATAATAACAACAACAGCGACAGAGCGATTTTTGTCTTCTTTTGTTCCTCGTAATAGTATTTTCCGCAAATATTTATGGGACGCGTGCAACCCTCCCAATCGTGTTATACGAGAGATCCTTTTTGCTCTGTTTCACTCTCTCTGTTTTCGCGCCCAACCCTCGTTACGCAACTTTTGCGTTATTATTACCGACGCTCGTTGCCCTCTTGTCACACCGGAAGTGACACGGAGGGGACGCCCAACGCATAACCATAGGAGGAAAATAACTATGCATTACTCGTATGTGGAGTATAAAAATGTTCGGCTTTGTGTATGAAAGTACACGAGCTTTTAACACGCCGGACAGACCTCCGTTGAATAAATGGGCACATTGTTTTCTCTCACCCTCGCTCCTCTTCGATCCCTCCTCCTCTCCCTCACCGCCCTCTCATCCACAGCAAGTTTAATCAACACACAAACACACACGCAACGCTGCACATCGCATATGTTGCCTCTATCTTGCTCGTGTGGGGCTCTCGTTTTCCTGGATTGTCCTATATAGTACTTCACCGCTGGGACCAGGTACCACATGCAATTAGTCATAACGAATCATCTCTCTCTCTCTCTGTCTCTCGCTGTTTCTCTTCCTTTTTCTATCCCTCCCGTAAACGGCCATAGTCCCCGTTTTTGTGAAAGAACCAGCCAACCAGAGAAAGGGATGAAAAACGGTTTTCATTTTTTTCAAAATCAATTACACGCCAATTAAAAACGTTCTCTTGATTGTTATGCCGCTTTCAGAATCATCATTTTTTCCTTTATCTCGTTCATTAGTCACGAGGCCATTAAGGCGATTATCGAATTTATGTTTTTCGGAAATTTGTAATCCCAATATTGTTTATTTTATATCCCCGTATTGTTGTAATTTCAAGAGGATTCTGTGATTTACGTTGAAAGCCGGAAATGGCGACGATCAGAGATAAAGTTATTTTTGGAATGTTATTTTCGTCGTCAACTTTGAAACTCAATTTTTTTAGCGTTCTGTACCTTAAAAGGAAAAAAATGGAACCCTTAGAAGATCATTCTTCTGTCCTTCCATCCATCTCTCGCGAATTTGAATTTTGGCACGATTAAAAAAAAATTATTTTAGATGAAAATAGGGAGTCAGTCTGGTTGAAATTTATTTAAAAAATTGATATATTGTGTGAGATATCATTTGAAAGAGTTAAATATCCTAAAAACAGTTTTTTAAATAATTTTTGGTGGACTGATCTTAATTATTTACACTATCGGCGAAAAGTTTTCGGGACAAAACTTCAAAAAAGGTCTGTAACGTTTTTTTTATGCCATTTCGCCGGAAATCAACGTAGACTAATTTAACAAGCAGCATTATAAAGGGGAAGAATTCGGCATCATTCCCGGATTTTTCAATTATTTTTACAATTTGTTTTTAGATTTGGACTCAATTTCAAGAAAAACTTCAAGATAGCAAAAAGTTGCGTCTGTTTTTTTGAGTTCAGAGGAATTTTTTCAGATTCTTGTTTCCAAAATTTCGTTTTCTCATGTTAAGGCTGAGGAAAAAATCTGAAAAAATTCCTCTGCACTCAACAAAAACAGACGCAACTTTTCGCTATCTTGAAGTTTTTCATGAATCCTCTTTGTTTTTATGTTATACGGGATTTTTCAAATATCCTCTTTTTTCACAAGAAACAGAATAACTTTAGAAAAAAAATTGTTTACACCAAAACCGCCGGTTTTTCCAATAGAGTAATGTGTACAAAAAATATTTTAAATGAAAATAAAGAATTTGGTAATATTCGTATATGGAATCTACTTTTGGCCGGTCTTTTTTTTTAATTCCATGGGGAAAAAATGTTGCAATAATTAGCGAGTTTACGTGGCTAAAAATTCATTTAACTATATGTTCCAGGGTTGAAGATGAAACGATTGGAAAAATTGTTCAACGACCAGCTGCGAAAAATCTCATTCTAGATGAAGACTATTTCATCACGAGCCCCTCAATCATAGTCTCCATTTTTTATGCCGCCATAATCGATGGGTCGCTTAACTTACAATCATCTCAGGCAGAATATTCTTTTTTTTACCACGATAGAACTCGTCGAGGGGGCGAGAGTTCTCAACGATCGATCAGCCAAGAGCGCGAATCGACCGGATATCTTCCGCTTCCTCTTATCGATCTTGGCCCTTCTGTCGTAACACCCGGAAGCCGAAACTCGGCACTTTCCTCTCGCCCACCACCGTCTCTCTATTTCCCTCCCACTTTATGGACCATTCGGACCCCCCCCCCCGCGCAATTGAAGGAAAACTTTGTTTTCTCTCACTCTCTCTCCATTTTCCTCCACAAGGGCGATTGAGAATTTTTCTTCTGTAAACTTTTACTACTCTTGGCGGCTCGAAGAGGAGTTGCCGATACTTTTCTCGCTCGACGATTCTCACGATGATCTTGCCACAAAACTCCTCGCCTCTTCTTGAAGGATTTATGAGGCTACGTTATACTTTTTTCCCACGGTTTTATCTGCAAGATGCACGCGTTTTCATTATATACGTTTGGTCTCGATGGATTAAAAGACCATCGTCGAGGGAAAAAAACATCCGACGTTATTCGTTGAGAGAATTTCAATTTTCGGCCGATCAATTCCCGCCCAAATCGCATTCTACTTTTTTCCGTTCTTAAAATTCATTAAAGGTTTGAAAATTAAAATAGGATTTAAATTAAATTGTAATTAAATTTAACTTTAAATTCATTCATTGATTTGAAAATTAAAAAAAATCAGTTGTTTTAGTTTTTTTTATGTAATACTACAATATATGTAGAATATTTTCCTAAAGATTCAAGTCAATTAGAGTAAAAGTCTAGAAAAGAGAGCCTTAGAAAATTCCCCTCATTAGGCTAAACCCCTTTTTTCTAAAAATACTATTTTTGAAGTCAGTGGACACGATTTTTCAAAAATTAATACACCGTACTCTTTGAAATTTTGCACTTTTCGTCAAAATAAGATTGACCCGTGATTGAACAAATGTTTTTTTTTTCGATAGAAACTAATTTTAAAAGGCTATAAATTAGTAGTGTGAATTATACCGAAAATGGTACTGTTTTGCATACAACTCTGCAAAAAATGGAAATTTCAATTTTTTTCAAAATCCTTCGTTCAATCGCGGGCTATAACGATATAATAACAGACAAAATTCGGTTTTTTAGTTGCAGATAAAGCTATCATGAGTGATGTTGACCACCACGAGGACACTTTTTATTGAAAGGTCTCCAGAAACCCACCCACTAAATTTTCCAAATTTTCCGATGAAAATTTTATGAAATATTGTTTGAATATTACTCTCTTATATGCTTAAAATTTTTAATACAATGATTCATTTATTATATAAGAAAAAAATAGAGCAACTATGTTTTTTTTCAGTTTTCGAAATCCACGCTTTAAAATCACTCGCTCATCGCCAAATACGTTTTTTTAGGTCTTCCGAGGTTGGCCAACTTCTCGAGAAATCAAAACGATTGAGATTTCATTATTACAGTCATTATGCTCAATTCTATGAGCGAAGCTGCTTCTGAAATCAAGTCTCCCTCTATTTTCCTTTGCTTAAGGTAGTGCTTAAGCCCACTATGACGCGTTCAAAAAAATCGATTTTTTTTTACATTTTCCGCAAGATAAACATCTTAGGAATATACTGTAAAAGTTTCAGACCGAAATTAAAAATATTTTTTAAGTTATAGCCGAAAGAAGAGAGCAATGGACTTAATGTTAAAAATGGCTAATTACTACGGTTTGGCAATCACCAGAAACTGTAAATCTCTCGAAGAAATGAAGAGAGCTTTGAGGTAACTTTGAGGAAACGAAAGGATTACTCTGTGCACCAGGCATAGCTGATTGATAAAAGTATAATTTTTGTATACAAAATCTGTTGTCAAAACTTTAAACGCGTTTTCTCTAAACCACGTTTTTGAAATTTCGGGGAAGCACTGACTAAAAACTTTTCAACCGATTTGGCTAAAAATTTCACCCGTTCTTTTGGACAGGCATAGCTGAGTCTATGACCCTTAAAACATTCAATTTTTTAATAATAAATGAATCTTTTTAAACAATTTGTCAAAAAAAAAAATCGTTTTCGAAGACCATTTTGTTCACAACTCCGCCATTTCGTTTTTTTTTCTTAAAACATGCATATTATAGGTTATAGACCTAGAATTAAGCCTACAAAATAATAATATCTTTGGATTTTGGATTTCAGATGACTACGGAAGACTGTGTGCTTCCCCAAGTCACCTTTTTTTCGAGAACTCCACTTTGACGTAAAAAATCATAAACAAATTCATGTAAAATTAAGTAAACAAATTTTTTTTGTACTCTTCAAGATACAAATAGCAACATGTAAAAATTTCAAAACGATCGCATCTTATTTTGTTATTTAAGAAAATTAATGAAAAAACGTCAAAACTTCGGTCGTCACAGTGGATTACTTAATTTATCCGCATCCGTATTCATTTTGTCACTGAATACAATAATCACCATGGACAATGCTATCTTCATGTTGCAGAAGAAAATGCGTGAAAATAAAAAAAAACTTACCGGTGACGATGAGCCTTGCGGGGGTTGAACTCTCGACCGTTGCTGCCGTCACATGATCGACGGTGCGACATTTGTAACTGTGGTGTTTGTCATCGGGATTCACCGCGAATATGAGAAGTTCACCGGTCGGTAGCATGTGATATTTTCCATCTGTAACATACGACGTAACATCAGCGTGATGTAACACCCGGGCGGATTTGCGTTTCACCGACAAAAAGTCTTGTGATGGGCGCGACAGAGGCAAATATGGGAAAAGAGAATTGTTGAATCGGACTGGCGCAGATGCGCGGATCTGATTTCAGAATAGACGAGAATACACACGGATCTATATATATATATATATAGAGATAATGGAGAGAAAAGGGATGACTTATCCACGGTTTTTTTTTTTAATATCCAAGCTCCGCGGTTCGAGCTGGGAAATTACATTTTCGAATTGGAGCCTTCCCCGACGGACTCTATCAATATGCAAATTCCTCTAATGGAAAATCTCTCCTCTCGCGTTGTTAGCGGCTCCTCTGCGTTAGTTTCTGCGGGTGCGTGCGGGACAACGGAAACCCTCGCACATTGCACGTGTGTGTGTGTGTGTGTGAGAAAAAGCAAAAAAGTTTGAAAAAAGAGAGAACGCGAAGGAATGGAAGAGAAAATACGGGAGAGATAAAAGGGACGTTGAAAAAAGGGGGTAAAGAAGCGTCGGTGTATTATGCATTGAAATCTGTTGGTCTTTGAAGAGATTTTCCCTTCGGAGCAGGGGTGAAAAAAAATAGACGACTATCCTCTCCCTCGACATTTTTCCTCATTCGCGTGTTTTCAAACCAACTAATACCTCGAAAGGGATCTTTTCCATGAATTTTTGCATTCCTCTCGAAGATGAAAATTTCGAGCAATATGTTTCGTCGAGGGAACTCGCACATTTCAAGCTTTTCATTTTTTATAACATCGAGGAATCGAGGGATAAAAATTCCAAGTGCTTGAAATCACTCCTCGAGGTTGTGGCTCCGTATTGCAGAAATAACGATTCACCTGAATGTAAATCAAACTCGAGACGAAATCTCGTTAATGGGAAGCAACAAAATTTCACTATCGCGATGGCTGATGCGACCATTTTGTTTTTTCCGACACATTGCTCTCAACCCCCAGGATTAATAAGTCTGATTAAAATTATCATTGTTGTATATCTGCGATTCGTTACGTGCCTCGTCGAGGCGTTATTTCTCATCAACGCGGTTTAATGCCCGGATATTATACGAGTGATGAACGAGAGCATTTTCGAAGGGCGTCGACATCCATACAAACGTTGTATTTTCTTTTTTTATCATACTATATTCGAGGTTAAAGCACCGGGTTATAAATTTTACCGATGAAACATTCAGCCAGCGCGATATCAAACACACCGAGCGACGTATAAACGTCGAGAGGACGTATTTTTTTTGTTGTTTTTTTTTGCACGCATCACAGAAGGAAAATGTCCGGTCATCAGCATCATCACGTTATAAAGCTTCGGGCGCGACCCTTTTACGATGAAATTCCTCCCTCCGATTCTCTCCCTCGGGGACTATGAAACGCGAACATGTTTTTCATATCTGCACATACACGCTCATGTGCCAATATATTTGCGTCACGTTCGGAGTATTATTTTTTTTTATAACCCACATAATGACCCTGCACATTAAAGTGGAACGAAATATTTTTTTCTCCTCCGAAAAGAAAATTTCAGTGATTTTAAGGTACTAGTCTACTGTAGAAGGCCCAAAAAAGCCAATTTTTTTCTCAGCTCCTTCATCAGTTATGGCTACAAAATTGTTTTTACAACCTTGTTTCATCCTTCGAAAATACTAAAAGAAACATTTATTTTTTATTTTGATTATTTGAATAATGTATAGAAGGCCCCAAAGTCGAGTCTTCGAAAAAGTCTTGTTTCATGGCTGACAGCTAATCTCAGGATTGGCAAGTCTGAAACAAAAAAATAAAAAAGCTTTTTAAAAAGAAGGTTTCTTACACAAAAATTTACCACCGTTAATGAAAAATCGATTAAAAAAAAAAAATGGCGGATGTTTGAAATAAATTGTGAAAAATTTCAACATTGAATTTTCATTTCAAACATTCGCTATTTTTTTTAAATCGATTTTTCATTAACGGTGGTAAATTGTTGTGTAAGAAACCTTCCTCTTTAAAATACTTTTTTATTTTGTTGTTTCAGCCTTGCCAATCTTGAGATTAACTTTCGGCAATGAGACAAGACATTTTCGACTTTGGCGCCTTTTATAAATTATTCAAAGAATCAAATTAAAAAAAAAATGTCTTGTTTTTTCGAAGGATGGAATAATATTGTAAAAACAGTTTTATATCTGATAAAGTCTGAAAAAATCTTAAAAATTTGCTTTTTTTGGCCTTAACCAAAGCTATTCGAGTAACTTTCCTTATATTACTGCCAATTAACAAGTCTACCGAATAACACCTTTGCAAAACAGAAGCGTTTTAATAATTCTACCAAATAAAAAGCCTATACCAAAATAAATGTTCAACAAATAATAACTTTCTTGAATAATATCTCTACCGAAAAAACTCTCTACCACTTGACAGCTCTTCCATTTTACAAATCTACTAGATTACGAGTCTCCGGTTCTCAAACATAGACATATAAGTCTATGGTCTCAAATCCTGCGATCCCTTACTTACCGACCGCCGTCACTGTTGAAAAAGCCCGATATGAACCGATAGAATTCTATAAATCCTCATAAATCTCTATGGGAATTTCGTTTGAATTTGTCCCTGATTCTAACAGATTCCAACAGAGTCTAACAGTTCTATCGGTCTTTTTCACCAAGGGTGCGCTGAGTTTTTCATTGGGCGGGCTCCAACGTCGGTAAGTGACCGGCCAAGTTGACAAGTCGAAGACTTGTAATCTAAAGTCGAAAACTTATAATCTAACAGGTTCTTCGGATGACAGCTCTTTTGAGAGAGTTATTATTTTGTGAAGATTTATTCTGGTAAGCTTTGTTTTTCTGATAAGGAAATAAGTGGAAGAGCTATAAAAGTGCTGTCACGTTAAGAGTGTCATTATTATTTTTTAACGCTGTAGAATGGGCCTGTAAATAAAAATAGAAGAGACTATATGTTTCCTCTTTCAAAGCGAAATGTGGAGGGATTTAAAATGCACTTCGAGTAAATTTTCCTCCGAATTATCATTCCGAACAATGTTAATTCCGTTGAAATTTCGTACAAAAGTTTGGACGAAACAAAAAAAGGATTCAACAAAGATTAATTGCAATGGATTGCAAAAAATGGGCATTTGCGTTTCTTGCTAATCACCTCTTCAAGTTCCGAATCAATGGAGTGGCGAATAAAAATCTGACATTACGTAACATCGAATAATTCGAGAAAAAGCCTTTTGGGGCTTAAATATCGAGCATCGATTCCGTCCATTTCCCATCGGGCGTAGCGCAGCGAAAATTCCCGTAACGTCGTTTCCCTCCGGGGAATTCCCTGTTTGGAAAAATATCGCGTTTTTGTTCGGGGTTTCGTGGTCTCTCTATTATTCTCATTTTTAGCGATATAACGCTGCGCATTTCAGGTTCGCGATCGACGCACAATATTATTCCCCGTTCCACCCCTTTCAACCAGTAACCATCGAGTCACAAAAGCTACTCTTGTCATTTATCGAATCTACGTGGGGTGTTATATGGAAACTGCATAATCGATCGGCAGAGCGTTCGAGTATTTTTTTAAATGAAAAAAAAATCGAAAAAAAAATCGAAAAATGGGAAAGAAACAGAGACTTCGCCGCGGCGGATTCGCTCGAGCGCAAAAATACGCGTATGATCGCGCCTCTCTGTCGAAAATCGAAGCCAGAGCTGGATGAATATGTGCATGCGTGAATATTTCCATGAATGGACGTCTGTCATGTACAGCTTCAGAATGCGCCTGCAACTGCACCGCCCATCGTCTGTATATAACGTCGTTTGTCCACGACGAATTGCAACGTATGCTGTATACATATATGAATATGTGTGTGTGTGTGTGTGTATTTACACCCATTGCTAAATCCTCCCCGATATACATCTCGTAATTTAACCGATGAGCCAAAGCTCCCATTACTCTTATTAGTGCAGACATCCTTCTGATGCACACTCGTCTGTATATGCAAATGTTTGTAATAACAAATATACGTATACATAAATATATGGATGTATTGAAAAGTGAGCAATACGTATTTTGATCTTTTGAGTATACAATTCGACAATAAACAAAAACCTTGTGCCTCCGTAATACAGAAATGTTATCCGTGGATCATTCGAAAATTTCAATGAGCCAAATGTTCGGAAGAAATAATCCACCGAGGCACCTTTTCATTCGCTAAAATGTTTCCTACCCCCCCTTGAAACAGAAATTGGTCTGGTTTTTTTTTCGAGTTCAGGATAAAAAGTGTATGCGCAAAGCTTTAATTTTGGAGAAACGAAAATGAGAATTTGGATAGTGAATTCTTGGTATTTGGTAGGCATTTGAATTTTGAAAAAAAATGTGAGATATTATGTTTTTTTGATTTTGGAATAAGATTGAAAATTTATAAATTACTCCTTCATAAGTAGCGTGAAGTTACATACACTACCGGTGAAAAGTTGCCGGACGAAACTTCGAAAAAGGTCTGGAACGTTTTTTTATGCTATTTCGCCGAAAGTCTACGTTGACTAATTTAACAAGCGGAATTTTGAAGGCGAAGAATTCGACTACATTTCATGATTTTTAAATTATTTTTACAAATTGTTCTTAGATTTGGACTCTATTTTGAAAACAGCTATTTCCGACTTTTTTCCCCTCTCTTCAGGTGCATCCATCTTCCAGAGGAAATTTTGTTTATACCTTTTTACAATTGGATTCATAAAGGGGAAAGGTTGAGCTTTAATTTTCTTTTTTTTTTTTTAACTTTGAGCGATTTTTATTTCCAAAGTTATTCTGTTTTTTGTGAAAAAAGTATAGTACGAAAACTAAGAGAGTTCATGAAAAACTTAAAAATAGCAAAAAGGTCCGTCTGTGTTTATTGAGTTAAGAGGAATTTTTTCAGATTTTTTCAGATTTTTTAATAAAATTTTTTGTCATGATTGAAGTTGGAAAAAAAAATTAAAAAAAAATTCCGATGTGTTGAAAATGGTAAAATAAAGTATTTTCCTCTCTTGAAATTTTATCAATGATCCTACAGTTCTCGACTTATGGTAATTGAATGATCCGAGCTCCAACCCGCAAAATGAGAAAAAAAAATTTTGGGAAAAAAATCTGAAAAAATTCCTCTGTACTCAACAAAAATCGCCCCAATTTTTGCTATCTCGAAGTTTTTCATGAATCCTCTTTGTTTTAATGTTATATGAGATTTTTCAAATATCCTCTTTTTTCACAAAAAACAGAATAACTTTGGAAAAAAAATCGCTCAAAATTAAAAAAAAAAAGGAAATTGAAGTTCAAACTTTCCTCTTTATGAATCCAATCGTAAAAATGTATTTAAAAAAAATTCCCCTAGAAGATGGGTGCACCTGAAGAGAGGGGGAAAAGGGCAAAAACAGCTGATTTCAAAATAGAGTCCAAATCTGAAAACAATTTGTAAAAATAATTAAAAAATCAGGAAATGAAGCCAAATTCTTCTTTTTTAAAATGCCGCTTGTTAAATTAGTCTACGTTGACATTCGGCAAAATTGCATAAAAGAACGTGTTCCAGACCTTTTTCGGAGTTTTGTCCGGAAACTTTCCGCCGGTGGTGTATGTAAATTCATGCTTATTATGAGGCAGTAATTTATGAATTTTCAATGTTATTCCAAAATCAAAAATAGCTTAATCGTGGTCTCTAGGCAATTTCCGATTCAAAATACAGGCTTTGAACCTTGAAACGATGAAAAAAAACTTTTTCGTGGAATGGGATGGAATGAAAAGACCCATCAATCAATTGTCACAAAAAATTGTTTGCAAATGGATCCGCCAAAATGATTTTTGTTATTTTTAATTGCTGATGATTTGCGATTAAAAATGCCGTGATTTAAAAAAATGGAACGTCGTTTGTGGACAACTCAAATACACTGAAATAAAAATTGTGAAACAACCAACAACTTAAATAAATTTCTCCACGAAAAATCAAAATTAATAAAACGACAATTCTTGAATTTGTAACCATTTACGAATGTGTGCGGAAAATGTAAAAAATGTATAATAATATACAAACAGAGAAATTTCCTTATAAGAATTGTTTTTTTAAGATTAGAATCGTGAGATTGTGAAAAAGTCCATATATATATATATATATATATATATATATATATATATATATATACGTACACACTTAACTCGGGCGGTTTACCGTTTTGCTTGTTTCAAGTTTTCTCACAACTTTTCTCGAGCTTCTCGCTGATGCTGCCACCCCTTGGACGACTCGAATAAACGTCAGAGCGGCGCATACGCCAAGCTACATCTGGCCCCTGCAACTTCTCCATATACCTCTATGAACTTTCCTTCCTCTCTCCATCGCTCGCTCTATTTTACTCACTCTTTCTTCGCCTCTTAGTTCCCTCTATTTCGCGTTTCGTTTTACCTTTTCACTTGGTTCTTCTACTGCCACTTGGAGGAAAACTCCAAGACGTTCTTCCCTCCCTCCCACTCTCATTCGTTCTTCCTTTCTCCGGCATACAGAGGAAAAATTTACGACCCTTGCGATCGACTGATAATTCTACCAATTGACTTCGCATGTTACACATAATACTCTCGTAGAGAATCTTTTTCAATTCATCGTACAACGCGCGGTGAACTTGTATATAATTCTCAAATAACTCCTCAATTATATTTGCATTTGAACTAAATTCGATGTAAAAAAGCGAATTAATGATTCGCGTTTGAACTTTCAGTCAATTATCTGCAAGGAAAAGAATCTGCGAAAGAGGTTATTCCAGAAAATGTATTCAAGATTCGATTATTTATCGAGCTTTATACATTACAAAACTTTGGCTGATAATGCCAGTGTTTCACAGAAATAGTGACATAGTAGTGATTTTTTGAGAAAACTATTAGTCCATTCGCGTTCACAGGGACAAAATACACCTAAATAAGGTAAAGAAAAAATTATAAAAAAAAAATTGTTCTGCATTTTCGTTAAAATTGGATCTGTCCACTAAAATGGGAGTAATTTTTTGTCTACTCTATATTTTGGCTCTGCACTGAAAAAAAAAGTGTGAATGAACAAAATCTGCAGTCAAATACGTTCAACTAGATAATTTAGTTAGTACAATTCAACATTTTTTTACCTGAATAATATTTTAGTCAACCGAAGCGCAGAATTGTTCAAAAAACTAATTATTTAGTTAGACCAAATAAATTTCTAGTTGAACGTATTTGACTGCAGATTTTGTTCATTCACACTTTTTTTCCAGTGTGAAGTATGCTAATTCTCTTTGTAATCGTTGACGGTTCAAAACGCGGCTTGTTCATCCGATTCTGATGAATTATCGAAATTTGTCCCCTATTCTAACCAGCCCCTCTGTTCTAACCATTTCTGAGCTCTGAAATAGTGACAATAATGACCAAATTTCGAAAATAGTGACCAATAGTGACAATAGTGAGTCACTGGCAACCCTAGATAATGCCCGTTTGATTTTTCCCTAATGATTATTTGAAAAAAAAGTATAGGAAAAATTGATTTAAATTTTTTTTTAACTATATTGTATCGGGTCAATTTTTGCTGCGATATTGAAATTTTCGTGGTATTGAAATTATCGTTTATCAGCTGATGTAGAGATTTTTCCCTTTATTGAAATTCTCTAATCTTCCTGTACGGTATTAGTTCAGCCGGGCAACATTCTTCCCTCCAATACCGTCATCATCTCCCGAATTCCCAAAGCGCATGAAGGCCTCTCGCGCCATCAGGCTAAATTACAAACTTTCACGAAGCCCAGGAAGAGACAGACAGAGAGAGAAATAGAGAAATAGCAGGAGAGAGAGAGAGAAAGAGAGAGAGAGAGAGAGAGAGAGAGAGAGAGAGAGAGAGAGAGAGAGAAAGCAGTTTGCGTAACTGCGTATAGCTCGAGCGTTCCTGCATTTATTCATGCGGCAGACGTAATTAAAATTACGAACTTCGGTAACGAATTACAGTGTATGTGCTCTCTGGGAGTCCTCGGGAATACTTCCTCTCTCGTCCTGTAATAGATCACCCTCGCAAGGCGAGGATAAATTAAACGCTTGCCCCACGTGACAAAATATTTATCGTTTTTGTTTTCACCTAAGTACGACCATTCATTTTTCAAAAAGACCATAAAAACATTCTTTTCCGATGTGAATCACAATTCAAAATCACAAAAAAAAATCTTCAAGAGTATCTCTTCTATTTGAAAATTATATTGTGTTCTCCAGATAAGAATTCCCTTTTGGTGAAAGAAATTCTCGTCGCGTTTTGATATTATTTTCATTCGGAGTGTAGATGAAGGAAAATTTTGCCAAACATGGTTTTTTTTTTCGATATTAGAATGATTGGAATTAAAATTTGAAAGAAAATCAGATTAAGAGAATCGAATTTTTAAAACTTCAACAAAAATAGTGATAAAATTGGGTAAATATGAAATTAGCAAGTATCTTAATAATTTTTCCACCGTTAATTAAGGGGTTATACGCAGTCGGGATTTTTCAGAAATCGAGGTTTTAATTTTATTTTTGTAATGTATTTAAGTATATACACAGAAAATTTCATGTCCATCTGACAAATATTTTCGATGTTATCGACATATTTGTAAACCCGTAATTACTATGTGTAAAGTGCTTTTGAAACTTTAAACGAGTTTTTCTCAAAACAAAAGATTTCTCAGAAACGATGTAACCGATCAACCTCAAATTTTTACACAAGCTTTATAAATATATTTTTTAGTAAATAATCGAACGTTTTTTTTACCGATAAATATTTTCCATTTTATAAACAATTTAAGGCAAAAAATTTCATCAAAAATCGATTTTTTTTTAGAAGCCGCGATTTTGTTAAAAATACATATTTTGCTTATTCCTCCGATTAAATACTAAATTACACCTTATATTAACGAAATGTTTTTTATTATTTTTGTATTTTGGATGAACCAATTCAGAGATATTTCAGAGGATCTCCCGGGGATCGGCTATAGCTGTTTCAAGAATCATTATTTTTTAAAAAGAAAAATTTCAAAGTAAAGTTAAAAGTTACAAAAATGTTTATATAAGTTTTTACTTTAATAAATTAAAATGTCTTTCTAAAGAATTTTCTAAGAAATTGAAAATTCTTGAAAAATCGTTTTTTTTCGACCTCCTGACTGCGTATAACCCTTAAGCTTTCTTGATGAATGGAAATTGATGAATATTGCCAATAAAAGTGGCTTGATTTTTTTTTTTGTAGTGACGGAATCAAAGCTTCAAAAAAATTCACTTTGTACCATCTGTCTTTATATTATTATTGGTATTAATATTAAATTTAATAATAATAATACTAATGATAATAATAATAATAATAATATGATCTATTGTGTAATATAATGTTGTATTGTTGTGGGGTATGTAGATAGACGAAAATATACAGTCTATTGTGCCAGGGTTGGACAGATTATGTGGCAGGTATTATCTTCGCGCGCACTATGTAAATCAGTGTAGTTCTGTACCCAAACGCCTCTCTCATATCTCCCTCTCTCTCTCTTTCTCTCCCGTATTATGTAAATGTTTTGCGTCGCTTCTGCTCGTGGTTGCAACGGTAAATGCCTGGGATATCTCGTGTGTAATTTAAATCGTAACTCATACGGTCTTATTCTCCTCTCTACTTCTGGTACATCGGATACAGTACAATCTCCCTCATCCCCAAACAAATAAATATAGAATAAATGAAAAGGAGAAAAACAATCGCTGCACCGACCCTGATAACAAAAGTTAATAGTTACAATCCATCAGAGGCATCCTTCGGTGAAGATAGGGGAAAAAATTCGAATTTAAAAAATAGAATTTCCCTTTGAACGTTTCACGTTGAGACTCAAATCTCGTGTAATCGTTGAACTTTCGAACTTTGGGAATGTCTTCGTTAATCGTCGATTAGTATTCTGGGAAATGATACGAATGCGGAATGAATTTAACAGAGTGGAAGGAGAGGGGCAATTTTCGAATTAATGGAATGTGTTTGGAGGGAACTTTTAGACTTATTTGAAGTTATACTGTACAGTAGCGAAGTGTACATGGAAAACGAGAGATCATGAAAATTACGATGTGTTACAACGTTCTGACGTGAGACTCTGAGGGTCCCTCTCAGCCCTCTAATTAACCCTTTGGTATTGGTCTTTTTGTGAAGGGGGAATGATGAATATCGCCCTTTCACTGCGTATCTCTCTCTCTCTCTCTCTCTCTCTCTCTCTCTCTCTCTCTCTCTCTCTCTCTCTCTCTCTCTCTCTCTCTCTCTCTTCCTCTTCCTCTCTCTCTCACTCTCTTTGCATCTATTCGCAAGAGTAGCACCCATTTTTTTTGCGAATGCAGAGAGAAAGAGAAGAAGAGAGGGAGAGAAAGGTTTTCCAAGCACCGATACGAACATCGTTGCATCTCTTTGTGGATTAAGCTCCCTTCTCTCATGCACACATTTCCGCTCGATGCATTTCTACCCTATCGAATGGCGGATAAGAGAAAAGGGGATGCATTTCGTCGATTCATTGCGTCCATTATCGCCTACCAACATCGTCGGGCTTTCCTGTTCCAACATTTTCAAAAATACTGGAATATCTCGCAAAAGAATGAACGACCCGAATTCCCACCATACTGCAAGCTCTAGATTCTTTGTTTCTTTCGCATTTTTTTTTTCAAATGTTTCTTTTCACAAGTTTTCGCGAAAAAGATACTCAACGGAAGAGCTGATGATGAAAAATGTTTCGTCGATAAATTCCTGGAGAACTTTCCAAAGAGTCTGGAATTTAGAGAAATTGGATGGAAATTCGAGGAGTCCGATTGCAAAATTTTAGTTTGCTGAAGCTCCCAGGCAATGATTAAGATCTTATATATGGGGCGTTCCATCTCAAATAGGACAGTTTGAAAAACATTTTTTGTTATTTCCTCAAATTTTTTACGTTTTTTAGTACCCCTGAAAAGACCCTTTCTGTTAAATTTTGAAATTTTTTTGATTACACGTTCACAAGATATTAAATTTTTTTTAAACCCCTCTTTTTTCGGTTTTTTGGTCATAACTTTTTTAATAATGGTTCAAATTAAGTGTTTCTTTTACAATTACTATTTTATACATAATTACTTTTTTTTTCAATTTTTGAAATATAAAAAAAAATTGTTTTTCTCTAAATCATTATGAATATCAATTTTTGTTACTGTATACAGTGTATAGTCTTTTTTTTCATTATTTCGAATTTATTCACGTACTCTTTTGAAAATCTTACATATACGATTATTTTTTGAATTAGAATATTCCTTTGCCAATACGTTTCCGTTGCCCATTGGAATAATTGAAATTGTCAAAATAAATTCTAAATAAAGAAAAAAAAATACTATACAGTAACGAAAATTGATATTCATAATAATTGATAGAAAACAAAATTTATTTTCAAAAATCGAAAAAAAAATAGTAGTTATAGAAATCCCGAGATCGGACTGTCTTAAAAGTTGTTCAATAGATAGAAGTTTGAAATAAAAAATTTTCAAAAAAATTACTCACTTTTGAAAACACGATTTAAAGTTTAAAACTCAAAAGACTTATTCAAAAACAAGTCGAATATTTGTTTTAAATTTGTTCCTGAAAAGGCCATAAAAAAACCAAAATGTTGATAAAAAACACTTAATTTGGACCATTATTAAAGAAGTTATGATCAGAAAACCGAAAAAAGCGGTTTTTTTATAATTTAATATCTTGTGAACGGGTGATTAAAAAAATCTCGAAATTTTCCAGGAAGGTTCTTTTGATGGGTACTAAAAAATATAAAAAATTGAAGGAAATGAAAAAGAAGTTTTTGAAACTGTCTGATTTGGCATGGAACGCCCCATATATATGTATGAGATATCAATTGAAAACTTTTGATAAAAATTTGTGAGGAAAACCGATGATGTTACTCTGGAAATCGTGCTTATTATAAATGTCAATTATAACGTTAAACTTTGGGAGAACGATAATAGTTGGGAAGTCCTGAAGTTTCGTCGAGCTTTGTGATATTTTGCTAAGTGATGAAACAGTTAATTTTCCTTGCTCATACATAAGAGAACTCTTCTTACAGTCCGTGAAAAGGGAGAGTCTGTGGCCTTTTTCCGTCCACCGAAAACTTATTCAAGAGTCCTCTCTCTTCTTCCCTCCTTCTTGTCCTCTCTTTCCTTTCTCTGTTACGTGCACTGCTAATGTAAACTAAAGTAGCAAACTCACCGCTTTCGGGAGCTGGAAATATGTTGAAATTCGAGTCCTGAACCCACGAGGTAACCTTCACGTGTTTCTTGACGTTTGGCGGTATTTCACACCTGAGAACACCAGTGTTCCCGACCCTCACATATGCGTCTTTCACTATAACGTCGAACTTTTGACGAACGTCTGAAACAAAATGGAACAAACACAAAACTTACATTCTCGCTGAGGCTCAAAAAAAAAGAAAAGCCATTCGAGCTCCTCCACAAGTAAAAAAGTAAAAAGCTAATTCTGATGTCTCGAGTGCTCCTTAAATTTGAAAAATTGCATTTTTCCAAAAGAGAACATTCGAATCTGAATTAGAAAAAACAAAATTCTGTCTCAATGAGGTCCATGTTGAGCTGATAATAGAGGGCGGATGCAATCTGAATTTAAAATCAGTGCTGTATATAGGAAATCATTTCTCCAAATATTTAAGGATCAATCGACAATATCGAATTGTGTTTTGGACCTCAGCATGCATCTCTCTAACGTAAAATATTAATTCCGATAGATTTTTTAAAAATATCGATGGTTTAAGCATAAATTGAAGGAATAATTCACAATTTTGTTCTGATTTTGGTGACTGAGGGCTGTTTCTATTTTTTGAAAGATTCCAAATCGATTTTTCAAATCAGAGTTTACTTCAAGGTTCACTTAAATTTTTCTTGCTAATTTTTAAAGTTTATTTAAATTTTAAAGTTCTTTTGTTAATGTTTATCTTAATATTTCTCTATTTTCTTTAGTTATTAATTTTTAAATGATAATTATAAACAATAGTATGAATGACTCGTTCATGGAGAATCTTTAAAAAAAATGCGAATTATCCTTGAAAAGAACTTAATTAAAATGCACCTCGTTAAAAATATGGCGCAAAACAGGTGATACTATGATAAATCAATCGTTGCAACTGTTTTTCCGGATTAAGGGAACATGTTAAAGTACAAAATACATTTCCTCATTGCAATCAAATTCTGACTCATTGGGGACCATGTTGAGTTAATAATGGAGGGTGAATGAAAACAAAATTCAAAATCAATGCTGAATATTGGAAATCATCTTTCAAAATATTTAAGGATCAATCGACAATGTCGAACTGTGTTTTGAACCTCAGTATGCATCCTTCATAATGTCAAATATTAATTGCGATAGATTTTTTAAAAATATCGATGGTTTTACCATAAATTGAGGGAATAATTTACAATTTTGTTCTGATTTTGGTGATTGAGGCTCTTTTCATTTTTTGAAAAATTTCAAATCAATTTTTTTAAGTCTATTTCAAGGTTTATTTTAATTTTTGTTGCTAATTTTTAAAGTTCATTTTAATTTTAAAGTTCTTTTGTTAATAGTTATCTTAATATTTTTCTATGTTCTTTAGTTATTAATTTGTTAATGATAATTATGAACAATAGTATGAATGACTCTTTAATGGAGAATCTTAAAAAAAAAAAAATGAGCCGAGGATAATTGAAATTGGAAAAAAACGGGAATTATCCTTGAAATAAGAACTGAATTAAAATGCACCTCGTTAAAAAAAATGGTGCAAAATAGCTGATAATATGGTAAATTAATCGTTGCAACTATTTTCTGGATTAAGGGATGTTAAAGTACAAAACACATTCCATCATTCCGGATTTATAAAAAAATGTTTTCAAGACAAATTACCAAAATTCCGCACTGATTAGCAAAGTGATCGGCAATCGAACATAAAAAATTCCAACATCGTGCAAAAGTAACTTCAAACAAAGGGAATTAAGCCAAAAAAAATTGGAGAGAAAAAAGGGGAATGAACGCACGGAGTTTCCACGTGCAGTTGCCGATAAATACGTCGTCTGTTCGGGCGCGTAAACGCGATAAGTGATTCCTGGCACGTTATCGCGAGTAGTTAAGGGGGAAAAGAATCGTGGCGCATTAACCCCTCCGCCCTCTCGTCTTCCTCCGGAGTAAGAAAATAGAGGAAGAGACGAAAAAAACGGTGAGGTATGGAGGATGCGAAGAGAAACGAGAGGTAGTTTGGAGAGTTGGCGCGACGCGGAAACCGCGAAATCTTGATCTTGGCAGTCCGTCGGCAAAAGTCAGGCTATATAGCGTTCTATATAATATATATTATATAATACATATATATCTATGAACTGCTTTGTCCGACTGTATACAGTGTTCTCTACTTGGGAGTCTCCCGAACGGACAGAATGACTAAAACGCGGCAATTCATCTTCGCGGGTTGAAAGGGAAGGAAGGTTGCGCGGCGAACGCGGGCCCGCGACCGAGAGTCTTTCTTCTTCCCTTCAAAGTTTCCCGGCTTACATGTGTGCGGCAAGAAAGAGAAATCTACACGCGGCGGACATTTATTTCGGCTCTTTCAACTGGTCATCACGCACACTGTAAGCGACCCCGACTTTAATGCATCGTGAAGAAAGCTCGTGAAAAATTGACGACGAGAACTTTTTGTGCATTCGGACTATTTGTTGTTACTTTTGGTACTTTTGGTCCAATATAAATAAAAAATATATGTATTAGTAATTCAGAGTCTTAATCGTGCGACACTAAAATTTAGGATTATTGACGTGATTTTTAAGCTCAATGATGCTGATGTGCGAGCAAAATTTTTTCAAAAATTTTTTCGACAATTTTTCCTGTCGTCGAGATATTTTTTTATCTTAAACAATCGGGCTTCATCTACACGGCTTTTTCGTCAAAAAACCCGTGTAGATGAGTTAGGAGACCCGATTGTTAAAGATAAAAAAATATCTCCATAAAGATGAAATAATATAATTAATATATTTTTTTTATTATTTTTATCTCGTTCAAGATGAAAAAATAAAAATAAATAAATATTTTTTTATTTTAAACAATCGGGTTTCTAACCTCATCTACACGGCTTTTTCATAAAAAAATCCGTGCAGATGCGAGGTAGGATACTCGATTGTTAAAGATGAAAAAATATCTCGTTGACAGGAAAAAATTTCGAAACAGAAAATTTGACAAAAAATTCTGAAAAAAATTTTTAAAAAATTCTGAAAAAAATTCATTGAATCTAGAACAATCCTATGCAACTTTTTACTCTCTCAGTGATTTCACGAAAACCCAGTAGTTTTAGAGTTACGCTGCATTTTATAAAAATAGTCGTTTTTGACGAAAATTTAAATATTTTTGCGAAAAAAAATCGTACGAAACTTAAAAAAAAACGAAATTGGAACTTATACTCCCCCACATAAGTTTTTGATGCGAAAAATAGTAAATAAAAATTTTCATGGGTTATGTGCTAAAATTCAACGCCAAAAAAAATCGGAAAACGACCACGTACGAGGTTAACAAAAAATCTTAAAAATTTGTTAGAAATAGCAAGATGAAGCTAAATATGTCCCGTTTAAATGTCGCTTATTGAATTGAAATATCTTCATTTTTTAAAGAGCAATGAAACTTTTTGTGCGGCGCGGAATTGGGGCAAGTGTTTCTAAACTTTTGAGCAGTAGTGTATAATAATAATCCTGTTTTTTTATTCTAAAAGAATATCCTTGTTGAAGGATCCTTTTAATATAGTATGATTATTCTGCGAAATAAATGCAAATGCCCAGATATGACCGAATTATTAGTTTGTCACGATTTTTCACAATAATTGTCAGATAAAAAATTCAACTATAGACAGTAATTAAAAAAAACAAATGAAAAAAAAATTTCAATCAGAGTTTAGAGTACTAAAATTGTTTAATATCGTTTAAGGGGGAATATACACCTGGAAACGGAAAAAAACCGGTAATTTTCGAGAATTTTTTCCGGGAAAAATATGGGAATATTCAGAACAGGGTTTTTCCTAGTTAAAAATATACACTTTTCATTTATTTTTTCATTTTTTTATTTAAAAATGTTGAAAATTCACGGAGTACTTAAGTCGTCTACGGAGTGCCGTAAAAAATATTTGCCACAGCGGTACCCAAAATATCTCGAAAATCACCGAACCGATTAACTTCGAATTTTTTGTGGTTATTGTATACATAATTATCTAGTCTTTGTTCTAGGATTCCTATTTTTAGTTTTTTTTTTGTCAAAATACGAACGAATTTTTTCTTAAAAATAGCTACGTTGAGTTCAAGCGTCCGCCATTTTGTCAAGAATCGATATTTTTTAAATCTGCTATGACAAAGAGAAGATAATATTATCTATTTTAGTATCCTGTTTGGGTTTTTTCTTTCACATGATTTTTGACAAAACGCCACTGGGTACCGCTATGGAAGATTTTTTTTACGGCACTCCGTAGACGACTCAAGTACTCCCTAAATTTGTAACATTTTTAAATAAAAAAATTAAAAATATTCTTGAAAGTGTATATTTTTGACTAGGAAAAACTCCGTTCTGATCATTCCAATAATTTTCCCAGAAAAAATTGGCGAAAATTGCGGTTTTTTCGTTTCCAGGTGTATATTCCCCCTTTAATAAGCCATAAACTTGAATTGAGCAATTTCAAAGATTTTTCGTTTTACAAGATTATTTTGAATGAACTCACAAGCGCGAACGGTTATCTCGCGTCCAAGTACACGGCCAACGCTGTTGGATGCCTGACATCGGTAGACTGCGGCGTGGACATCGCCCCGATAGCTCTCACCGCCGAATGGCAAAAAGAACATCGAGCCATTTACAAGCATCTCCCGTATGTTCGATATCGGATGTACCGGTGAACCGTCGCCGGTTAGCCAATCGACCCGGGGACTCGGACTTCCCTTTGCCGAGCAGTGTATCATTGCTCCTGTGTCGTTGGAAAATTCCACGGTCGAACGTGGCTGCGAGGTAAGCACCGGTCCCTGACTGTCCACAACTACCCCTCGACCTGGAAGCAAAAAAATAACCAATGGGGGTAGTAAAAAAAAAATCGTTGACCAGATTGACGATAAGTGAAAAATCAATGTGGAGAATTTAATAAAAGTCTTTTTCCAGAACTTCTTCATTATTTAAGCACAAATTAATCAGCACAGTTCAATGCACCGCGATTACAAAAAAGTATATATTTTTTGGTTTATGTTCGTGTAAAATGGAGTTGATGGAACTTTTTTTGGGAGACTTGAAAAAGCGTTTCCTGGGATAATCTAGTGAATATTAACTAAGCTTAAGGATGCTGAGTCCCAAATCGCAAATGATGAGGAAATTCTGAAAAGCTGGTATGTTTGTGGATGAATTATTTAAGAGGTCGTGTAAAAATTTCACGACGATTAGGAAGCTCGTTATCGAACAATTAACATTAACAAATTAAATTAAATGAAATGTAGTCTTATGGAAACTGATATAACTTTGCGATAAGTTTTTTTTTTACCTCTCAATTTTTTAATATCTACACTATATTGAAAGTTTATTGATAAATATTTTTTTTATTTGTTTAAAAAAAATTTCTTAACAAAATGTTAATATTTTAATAACGAGCTTCCTAATCGTCGTGAAATTTTTACACCTCTTAATTGCTTCATACAAAAACATACCAAATTTTCAGAATTTTTTCATCATTTTTCATTTTACCCTTAAGGAGGTTGAAGTAATGATGATAAAGTTCTGAAAATTTAATATGTTTTTACATGAACTATTCAGGAGGTCGTCTAAAAATTTCACGACGATTCAGAACCTATTTATTAAACAATTAACATTAAAATATTTCATAGGGACTCAACATCCTTAATTTGTAAATATAAGGAAAGAAAAAATATTCAACTGAAGGTCATTGGAAATTCTAAACATAGTTTATAAATATTCAAATATAATTAAAATATTTTTTAGAAGTCATCTCAATATTAAACTTTTCTATAAGCTACTTAAATAAATAACAAAAAATACCATGTGTATATTCAAAATACCATGTATATATGGGGCATTCCATTCCAAATCGGACAGTTTAAAAAACTTGTTTTGACGTCCTCAAATTTTTTCATATTATGTATTACCCATCAAAAGACCCTTCCTGTTTAATTTTGAGATTTTTTTGATTACCCGTTCACAAGATATAAAATTTTTTCAAAACCGCTCTTTTTTCGGTTTTTTGGTCATAACTTCTTTAATAATGGTCCAAATTGAGTGTTTGTTTTTTCAACACTTTTGTTTATTCAAGGCCTTTTCAGAAAAAAATACAAAAAAAAATCCGACGTGTTTTTGAATAAGTTTTTTTAGTTTTAAACTTTGAATCGTGTTTTTAAAAGTGAGTGCATATTTTGATTTTAAAAAAATTTTTTTATTATAAACTTCTATCTATTCAACAACTTTTAAGACCAGTCCAGTCGTGGGCCCTCCATAATTACTATTTGTTATTCGATTTTTGAAAATTAAAAAAAAATTCTATAAATCATTATGAATATCAATATTACTAAAAATATAATTAAATGTAATAAATAATTTTTTTTTCTAAATAAATAAAAAACGCTTTTTAAATATATCTAATGAATCTCATTCCCTCGACAAATTTATTTTACTTTAAATCAATACTTTTAACTCAAATTTTAGAAAACTTTATAACACTTTATTTTATATAAAATAAAAGATAATTCATTTTCTAATATAATTTTGAATGAAGCATCAACGCCACACCCACGCTGTTTTTTTCTCTTTTATTCATTCAGCGCTGCAAACCACATCGGTGTTTTTTCGATCATCGCGGTATATAACACCCCCGAGAAAAGCAGCATTTCTTCATTAACGACTTTAACCTCCGGACGCCCTCGCCCCATCGAGAGTGGCGTCGATATTCGTTAAGATCGCGCGTTCAATAAAAGGACCTCCCTTATCTCGCCTCTCTCGCGGTCTGTCGGAACAAAAGGAAAAATATCGCCTCCACGGTGTGAGAAAGAAAAACCCGAAAAAGAATTGTACCGTTTGATACGTGTACGTTATATATCGTTGGCGTTGCTATTCTTTCGCAAAGATCTCGCCTGTTAGAGCGTATAACGAGAAATTGTCGAGGGAACAAAGAAAATGAGGGAAAAGAGCACAATAATCTCGGTCGCTTCGCCCACTTTCTTCGCTGTAATATCTCTTCGTTCTTTGAATTACGAGAGTGGCGAAAACAAGCTGGAAAAATAAAATAAAATGAAAACTCAACGAGAGGGAAATAAAAATATTGTTGCCCCTCTCTTTCGTGATAGGCGTGCGAGATTATTCCAGCGTTAATAAATTATGTTCGTGGCATCAAAGCGAGGAAGACCGAGGAGTGGAAGCGAAAGTGCGGTTACTTTAACATGGCGTATACGAAAAATTTCCAAGGTAAGTCTCGCGCCGTGCATCAACGAGGAGGGAGGACGATAAATAATACTTTCTCGATAAAAAATGTCTCATTAACAAGATAGTATTAAGTTTCCTCCGCGCCGTGGGAACAAATGAATTTACAACGAACATTCGCAAGACGTAAATGAGAATTCTTAAATTTTAATACGAAGATGAAGGTCGAAAGGGGAAAAAAAACGAAGTTATCAATCACAATTTCCTTCGATTGGCGGATCAATTTTTCTTCGACGATATCGCCATTCCTTTCCTCACGTATAGATTCGTGAGAGTCTGGCGATCGGCTAACGAATCGAAAGGACGAATAACTTTACGGTGCAAAAATTGAGCTGACAGTGCGGAATATTTAAGTCGCCAAATCGCCGAGATCCAGACAGACAGGGAGGAATAAGAAGGATATAAGAAGGAACGCCGCTGGGTTTTCATCCGGAAAACCTCGTTACGTTCGGCTAGACTGAAAGATTACTCTACAAGTATAATATATACCTACAAAGTACATTTACATGTATGCGGGTCAACATTCGGAAAGACAGCATACGTTTGGGCCTCATAGTCGACGATTGTTTTGTAACTTTAGGGACTTTAGGGAGTATGAGAGTACTCTGAAATTTTTTTTTGGATTTTTAAATCGACCAGTTTCCCTGTACCGATGATGTCATTTTTTTGAAATTTCTTAAATGTCATGTTTTAATCAATTTCTCTGGACCCCTGTAATAGAAAAAAAAATTTCGACACGTATATTCATCGAAAAAGATCTCAGCTTTTAAAAAAAAATATTGCCAAATACGTACCAATTCGTATAAGCATAGAAAAATAGGTATTTTTCTCAAAAAGGCGTTTTATCGATGAGCCTACACTCCAATCTGTTTTTTCATATTTTTTTAGGATTTCTGAGGTTTGTTTACACGAAAAAATTATTTTTCCAGAGTGGGATCTCTGCGTCATCAGACCGTTATATATTAAATATAATCTGAGGTGCTGTAAATATCGAGAAAATAGTGTGGATACAATACTGCTTACTGCGCTAGTATTGTATTGTATTGTTACTGTCATTTTTTTATCGAGGTCGTTATGAGTTTTTAACTTAACTTTTTATTAATTAGTACTGTAGGATTTCACTACGAGAAAACATAATAATACCCTAAAAGCAATATAAGATAACACACTTCCGGGTGATGGGTGTGTAAACAAACTGTAAAAAACACTCATTCATCTTTCATGAAAATATTTATTGACGCATGGTTAATTTTTCGCCAAGAAATTGTTAAATATTTTTTTCTTCAATTATACTCAAAATCAACCAATGTAAAACAAGGAAAAATGTTTAAATATTTTTTTTCCCGCAAAATTAAACATGCGTCAATAAATATTTTCATAAAAGATGAATGGATGTTTTTTAAAGTTTGTTTACACACCCATTCCCCGGAATCGTGTTATCTTATATTGCTTTCAGGGTATTATTATTTTTTCTCATAGTCAAATCCTCCCGTTACAGTACGAATAAATTAAAAGTTAAGTTAAAAACCCATAACGACTTCGATAAAAAATGATAGTAACAATACAATAGTAGTATATTACGAAATTTTATTGTACGAGTGCGCAAAGTGCCAGTTCAAGCACGCGTAGCGTGCGCAAAGTGGCACTTTGCGCACGGAGTGCAATAAAATATATTAGCGCAGTAAGCAGTATTGTATCCGCACTATTTTCTCGATATTTACAGCACCTCAGATTATATTTGATATATAACGGTCTGATGTCGCAGGGATCCCACTCTGGAAAAAGGGTTTTTTTCGCGTAAAAAAACCTCAGAAATCCGAAAAAAATATTAAAAAACGGAATGGAATGTAGGCTCATCGATAAAACGCCTTTTTTTAGGAAAAAACATATTTTTCTATGCTTATACGAATTGGTACGTATTTGGAAATATTTTTTTTGAAAAGCTGAGATCTTTTTCGATGAAAATCATGTCGAAATTTTTTTTTTTTAATTAAAGGGGTCCATAGAAATTGATTAAAACATGACATTCAAGAAATTTCAAAAAAATTACGTCATCGGTACAGTGAAACTGGTCGATTTAAAAAATCCAAAAAAAATTCCAGAGTGTACTCTGATACTGTACTTTGTGTCTCTAAAGTTACCAAACAATCGTCGACTATGAGGTCCAAACGTATGCTGTCTTTCGGAATTTTGACCCATGTAAATACATCTGTAGCAGTGAAGGAATCGTTTGTTTTGAGAAAAAGATTCATCGACTTAAAATTCAATTTGTTCTCCGTCGAATCTTTGGTAGCTTTATAAATCATTCTGCTGAAAATGATCGAAATGAGAGGGGCAAAAGCATCGTTGTCGTTTTCAGTCTCGTCTTTCTGCATTCTCGAGCATGTAGCATTATATACATATATGTTTGTACTTTGGAAAGTTTTCATCGTAACAGTGAGATAGCAAGAGAGGGCATGAATCATCTTCAAGATCGCTTCGTTCGCTTCCTCCTATTCTTCCCTTGGTCCTGTATAAACTACCCGACATTGAAGCCATTCACCCTCGGCGAGCACAAGAAACTCTTCTCGCTATCTATATCTCTCGTTGTATAAGAAACTACCGCGAGATTCAACGCTGTAACATTTTCGCCTATCTATAGAGAGATCCCAGACCTAGCACACGTTCACTGCACAAACTTTATAAGTGCATACTTGTGTGTATATATAAATATATATATGGGTCATTCCATGTCAAATCGACCAAGAGTTGGAATCGACTCCTCTATTTCGATGAAATTTGGCCAGAAGTTTTCGTTTTCAATAAAACAAAGTTCTACCAAAAGAAAAAAATTAAAAAATTTTGTTCGAAAGTTATGCAAAATTAAAAATTTCACAATTTTTCTAATCTGTCAAGTTTATTTTTTAAATATCTTGAAAACTATTATAGTTACAAAAAAACGTTCCGAATTAGTTTTAAAGAGTATACTTGGGGCTACGAAAAAAAAAATTCCGAAAAAAAATAGAAAAAAAACTCCAAAAAAATAAAAAATATCCAAGTTCCATATTTTCTATTTGGTTTAATTTTTTTTACATAATACCTTGTACTGATCTCAAAAGATCCTGAAATTATCAGAGAGGTGTTTTTTTGTTTCAAAAATATACATTTTTGAATTTTTAAAATCGTGCAAATAATCCACGATCAACATTAAATATTTGGTTAAACTTTTTTTATATAACACCTTGTACTGATCTTAAAAGATCCTGAATTTTTCAGGATGGTGTGTCTGTATTTCAAAAATTTAAATTTTTGTAAAAAAATTTTTTTTTTTTCTAATTGTCATTTAATTGAAATTTGGACTGCTCAAAATTACAGAATTACATGATTGCTCAACTTTACTTAATTTAGAGGAAAAACAAAAAAAAAAATATTTTTCAAACAAAAACACACCATCCTGAAAATTTCAGGATCTTTTAAGATTAGAACAAGGTATTATATAAAAAAAATTAAACTAAATATAAAATATGGAACTTGGATTTTTACGATTTTTGTACATTCAAAATTCTCCACATTCATCATTTTTCAAAATGTTTTTTCGGAATATTTTTTCTTCGTAGCCCCAAGTATACTCTTTAAAACTAATTCAGAACGATTTATGTAATTCAGAACATCTTGATGTAAAATTTTCATACATTTTTCATTCTACAATAAAAGAATAATGAAAAAAGTTTTTTAACCTTCAAAAACCGGTGTAAAATATTAAAGAAACTTTTGTGACCAACTATGGACCTGCATAACAGAGTTCCATTTATTATTTAAGAAACGTATATCAATGATTCAACAGGAGAATAATTGAATCCAATAAATCTACAAACATATTTTCACGCAATTTCTTTAGGTTTAAGATTTTGGTTGAACCTCGATGAATTTAAGGTTATTTTTCCACCTCTAATATACTGTCTTCCACGGTGTGGGACGACGTATTCAATTACTTGAGATATGCAAATCTAGGATCGCTCAGAAAGATTCCAGAAGAATTTTGTTGAATTCCTAGAGAACTCGTATTTTATCGCAAGATCCGTAAGGTTTCGGTGATAGAATGAGATGTATGTTTTGAACGAAGAATTTATAAATTCAAGAATTCTGGCATTTTTTATATCAACTTTTTTCACTAGTCAGTATTGACAAATATTTTCTCTACTGCGATTTGAGAGCAATGGACAAATTAGATGAAATTATTTCATCATGATGAAATAATTTGAAAAATCGCAAAAATTATAAGTTAAATTCATGAATCTAAATTATAATTATATTATTTTCTTTGTCTAGCCTATCTCATATTGCCTCCATGCATCACTATACAGACTGCACTATATTGTATAATAAATTATACAAAACACACGTGGATATCTTCTCGATATTCGACACGCTAGACGAGTACTTCTCGTGACTTTCACGAGCTCTTCTCGTGTTTTATGCTTCGATCGCCGAAGAAGAGAAGAAGGAGAATCCGAGATACGCGTACATGTATAGACGTATATGGTCGAATAAAGGGAAAAGGGCGTAGTGAGAATAGATGAGAAGAGGGATACAGGGAACAAGGAATCGGCGGTTGGTGCATTATGCATGAACGGCGCGGAGCTTGATAACCACGGTGGGTTGGCATCGAGAAGGATGACTACGGATGAGAGACGGAGATAAAAGGGAGAGAAAGAAAGGATGAGGGTGGAAAAGCGACGAAGCTTGGCACACGACTCCGTAAAACGGGGCTTCATCCTTTCTCTGGCTCTTTCGCTCGACCGCGAAGGGGTTGAATCGCGAAAGTATGCGACGGGTCCATGCGTTTTTCACGAAGGGAGCGAAAAACAGAGACCGATAGAGAAGAGGAAAGATACTATGTGCGAGTGTACAGTTTTTTGCGGCGGATCTGGACTCGTCACGAAGAAACATGAGGATATTTGCACATCGAGTTTCACGCGTACACAATTTGTTTCCTCGTAAAATTTTACATTCCGAATTCCTAACAATATACGTAAATTCAAGCTTTCTGTCGAAAGCTTTGAAATCGTTGAAGAGAAGAAACACGTTGATTTACAAGCTTTCCTCGTGCAAATCGCTCTCTTTCGCTTTTGCAGCTATAAGATCTACATTTTTTTTTTTTAATGTAACCAAATTCGAGATTTTGACGCTGGAAGCAGAAATAAATAAATGGTGCAAATTGGTATTGGCATATATTGATTTTACTCTATTTTTCATTAATTTATTACATGGAGCTTCGTTTTTAAGGAAGTCAAATTTGAAAAAGTGACTCGCATGTTTATGAATTTTCGAATAGATTTTGAGGAAGCAAAATGTAATTTGGGCGATTATTTTGTTATCAATTACTATGATATTATGAACGGAATTACTGTTAACAACCGAAGCCATAGAATCTATCATAAGTTATAATAACAACATAATTTATTATTATTGTTATTATTATTATTATTATTATTTATTTATTTAAATAACTTTTAACCACTCGAGCTTCAAATCTAGGAGCTCCTTGAGTAGATACGATAAATTATTTATTTCAGTGTAATGAAAAAATTTTGAGTTATACTCATCCAAATATGCTTAAGTATAGTCTACTTTAGAAGGCAAAGAAGCAAAATTTTAAGATTTTTTTCAGCTCCTTTTTATATAAAACTGTTTTTACCATATTGTTTCATCCTTCGAAAATACAGTACAAAAATTTTTTATTCTGATTCTTTGCATAATTTACAGAAGGTGCCGAAGTCGAAATTGTCTTGTCCCATGGCTGACAGTTAATCTCAGTATTGGCAAGTTTGAAATTAAAAAAAAAAGCATTTTAAAGAGGGAGATTCCTAACACAACAATTCACTACCGTTAATGAAAAATCGATAAAAAAATGGCGGATGTTTGATATGAAAATGGAAAGTTGAATTTTTCACAATTTATTCCAAACATCCGCCATTTTTTTTCGTCGATTTTTCATTAACTGTGGTAAATTTTTGTGTAAGAAACCTTCATCTTTAAAATGCTTTATTATTTTTTTATTTCAGACTTGCCAATCCTGAGATTAAATGTCGGCCATTGAAAAAGACATTTTCGAAGACTCGACTTTGGCGCCTTCTATAAATTCTTCAAGGAATCGAAATAAATTTTTTTTTTGTATTTTCAAAGGATGAAACAATGTTGTAAAAATAGTTTTTTTTAGCCATATCTGATATAAGAGCTGAGAAAAACAATCTTAAAATGCCTTTTTTTTGGCCTTTCAAAGCAGACTTTAATTCCAGTGGAATTTTCTGCACTCGTTTTTCCAAACGTGAATTATGCTGGAATCCATATTCCTCCCGCATACATTAATACATTAATATGCACCCCTGAACACACGTGTGCGAGAATGCATTGAAATCGTAAATATCGAGAGCAAGATGGAGTATAAATTTTTCCCACTCGTTCGTGAAAACTATCCCAGTGTATTGGGAATGGAAATAAGGATTGGAAAGAGGGAACTCGAGAGAGGAAAGAGAGAGAGAGAGAGAGAGAGAGAGAGAGAGAGAGAGAGAGAGAGAGACCAGAGAGTGAGACAGTGCGTCTACAAGTGTGCATTTCGAGAGAGGGTTGAAAAAGCGTTTGAGGGACCATATCCAACCTGAATTGAACGACTCTTTCACACACACACACACACGCGCGTATATTCCTTCTGCAAGCTCCGATGCTGAGGTGGATGTGGTTGAACGGGAGGCTAAACTATATACGTACGTGAATTCCCGTTTTCCACACATTCTCTCCACTCGTCGGTTCTCTACAGAACTATACATGCGACGTATCTCGTTCGCGGGCATTATCTATATGCGCTTTTGCATTCACCCATATGGGACGCGCGTTTATGCATCGAGAGAGCTTTTTCCTCGTGTGCGCAGCGTCCGTGACTTCCTCCACCCTGAGCACGTTGAAGCTCAACCCCACCTGAGCGCTTTAGCATTTACGCCCATGCACGATCTCCCTCTCAACCCTTAAGGGGTTATACGCAGTCAGGATTTTCGAAAATTCGATTTTTTTAATTTCATTTTTTCCTCCGATAAATGTTTTCCATTTCATAAACAATTTGAAGCAAAAGTTTTCATAAAAAATTCATTTTTTTGTTGAGAAACCGCCTTTTTGTAAAAAATAAATATTTTGCTTATTCCTTCGATTATATAATAGATTATACCTTATTTTAAGGAGGTTCACCCGTTACTTATGACTCAAAAAAGCAATTGAACCTTTTTGCTCTTTTGATTATCAAAGAAAAGATGAAAATTAATTGTTTTAATTATTAAAATTATCTGTAACCTATTTGTTTAAGTTAATTAATGTTTTACATTATAACAACATTCAAAATACATTCGTTGTAGAATCGTCTAACAAAATCGTCAAACAAAACCTTCCGTCGTCTATGTCGCTATGATTCGTTAACCTTAAAAAAAGTTGTTCAATTGTTATTTCTAAGTTATTTTCATCGTCAACAAGGGTTTTCAAATACATCAACGAGCTCTGTGAACAATCTTCTTCTTATTTTCGTTTTTTGGTTATTCAAAGTTAGGAAGATCAATCTTTAAAAAATAGAAAGAGTTGCCAATGGAGTGTGCTTTCCATAAGAGCCCGTGTATAACGATTTCAAAAATGTGATTTTCATTAATTTTTTTCTCGACAACTAAATAGTGGATCCAAAAATAATTCCAGTGATAGATGTATGGTCTATAATTTTCTCAAATTTCAAGTCTTAAAGTTAAAAATTTTGATTAAAGTTAGATTCTCGTGAACCTCCTCAACTCAACCTCTTCTTTTTTATTTTGGATGGTCCAATCCAAAGGACCTCCCGGAGATCGGCTACAGCGGCTTCAAGAATCATTATTTTTGAAAAAGAAAGATTTCTCAAAAAAGTTAAAAGTTACAAAAGTAATAAATTTTTACATTAATAAATTAAAATGTCTTTTCAGAAATTTTTTTAAAAAATCGCTTTTTTGGCCTCCTGACTGCGTATAACCCGTTAAATGTATATCGCAGTGTGTGTCTGTGTTTATTTGTGTGTGTGCTTGCAACCTGGTCGTCTCAACCCCCTTCTCGGATCATATCCCTCCTCTAACCAAAACCACCACACATTTCAACCCTTCCTCCTTGTTCTCCCTTCTCGCTGATGCATCGGACTCTCTCTTGCATCCAGACTGACTCTGGCCCAAACCACTCGAAGCTTCGAGCAGCGACGATCCTCCACCGTATCACACGCATTAACGCAGACCCCGCGCTTCAACCCCCAACCTTCCCAAAGTACTAACCACCACGTGTCTCATCTCTCTCTCTCTCTCTCGCTTTCTCTCTCTCTCTCTCTCTCTCTCTCTCTCTCTCTCTCTCTCTCTCTCCCTCTCTCTCTCCCTCTCTCTCACCTCTCGTGCTTTGCCTAATATACATGAGCGTTCGCGCGTTCAGCTCGTAGTTGTGTACACCAGGAATTAGCGAATGCGCGATATAACTTGAATACATCGTGTGGGTGTCGCAACCGTGTGACGGTGCATTTCTACGTGCACATCCACAGATTCATGCTTGCGGTACAATCGTGCATTCACGTAGATGCAATGCGTGTGTACAGTTTAAATACGATCTTGAACAGCGATGACGATAAATTTTGTAGCTCCCAGACAATGCAACGAATTGTGACGTTTCTGTAAACGCCCATTGTAGCTGTTTATTTAATGAGAACAAGAGTAAAGTGTCGTTTAAACAGTTTTTCAAACGAGCTGGAGGATTGCGAACCTGTGATATTCCTAATTCGATATTTGAGGTAATTATCAATTATTTATTGTTTGTCATCATTTATCAAATGTGATAGCATATTTTGAAGGTACCTCGTTTTGGTAGTTAAAATATAAAAATAACGTCACTCTCATCGGAAACAGTTTGCTACAATGTGAGGTTTGTCTATAGAGGTTCGAAAAAAAACGGAACAAAAAATGTAGACCTTAAAGATTTTGGAAACAAAATAAAATTTATAATTAAAAATAAAAATATATTATTAGAAGCAACTATCGTGACTCGTATTTATTGTTAATTCGGACAATCTGTTTGGTTGACGTTATTTCAGATAAATTGTTTTAGATAGAGAGATGCTGACAAAAAGGTGTAACAGAAATTAGCTTCTACCGGTAGTCATATTTTTACTCTTCTTGAAATATTTCTTGGTCAATTTTTTTAAGGCTCTTAATGAGTATCGATAACCTAAACCCTTTTGCGCTGATCCTTGCTGAAAAAGCTTGCGATACACAGATTTGTTTTCAGGATTCTTAGACCCTTAACAAAACTATCTCATATTAATCCCAAATTTATAGAAATGACATCAGTGTATAAAAAGTTTATTAAGAGGTTATATGGGTTTAAAAATTTAAAAAATTCAAGTTTTTTGTTTTTTAATCTAATCATACAATATGTCTAGAGAATTTTCCCGAAGTTTCAAATCAATCGGAGTAAAATTCGAGGAGGGACAGGAAATTTGCTTTTTTCTAAAAAACACTAATTTTGAATTCTATTTTTGGGCACGATTTCGCAAAAAATAATGCACCAATCTTATTGAAATTTCGTGCACTTCTTCATATAATAGGATTGACTAGCCATTGAACGTTGGATTTTTTTCTTTCGATTGCAACTAGTTTTACAAGGCTATACATATTATACATAGTGTAAATTGTACCAAAAATTGTACAGTTTTGGATACAACTCTGCAAAAAATGCAAATTTTCATTTTTTTTTCAATCCCTTATTCAATCACGAGCTATACTTTTTTTTCAGGGCCTCCGGAAGTCAGGTCTCACCAGATGAATTTTCCAAATTTTTAAATGAAATTTTTCATAAATATTCTTCAAATATTACTCTTTGATTTGCAAAACATTTTGAATAAAATAATTGATTTATTATATAAAAATGAGAAATCATGCTTTTTCAACCTTCGAACCTGAAGTTTGTCACGTTTGAATCGAACTGTATCGCCCCAGATACGAGCCAGTGCGTGTGAACATATATATAAGTGTACAATTTGGACATTTACGCGAGAGCTTTTGGTCATCATATATATAACATTGGGGTGGCAAAAGTCTCGTATTACGGACGTGAAGCCCAGCGGAGTTCAGCCAAGCGAACCTCTGTCGTCAGAGCCCTACTTTACATATGTATGCTATATACATACGCACATATATACATATATGTGTATGTGAAAGCTCCAAAACGTGTAAATGCGCGACAACGAAAGTTCCCTGTATTTGAACAGCATCACGTCCCTCGTTCTATCGTTCCTCGTCGTTTTCGGACCCAGCAGAAGAGAGCCTCTCTCACGCGGATTCCAACGCTCAATTACAGAGAATTTCACTTTTACCGACATCCCCGTCCGTATGCCGAACGCACCCTACACGTATACTGCAAGCTCTCGCATACATCGGCCTTAGTGACAAATGTAAATGGCGTAACTCGCAACGCGGTTGAACGCTCTGGCAAAGCTCACGCACCCCGTTATCGTTAACCCTTCCATCTCTCCCCCCCCCCTCTGTTTCTCTCCAGCGTTATTTCCCCGCGAACCTTTTCCCCGTTATAGCGGAGGAACGAATGGAGGGGCGAAGCTTGTGCTTGCCTTCGGTTAACGAGGAAATCCTCCCAGGGATTACGACAAACCGCCATGAGCGTTAGCTCTCAGCGCGTTAATCCTGCCACGATTACTCGGCATTTACATTCTTGTACATTTCTTCTCTTTTTTTCATCATTTCTCCCGTATCGCACGCGAGATATTTAATCCCATCGCCAGTGAACACTGTTTTGACGCCATATTCATCAGGGGTGGAAAAAAGGGGATGACAAGAATGCCCTACTGATGATGTTAAAAAATGGTAAGCTATTTTTTTTTTCTGACTCGACTGGGGCGATTCTTCTTTGAACAAACGACGCACATTTCCAAACAAAATGGAGCTTGCATAGATGACAAAAATAAAATACTGAGAAATCTAATTAATTGTTTCAAGTGTTTCAACTTTAAATAAAGATCCTTTTATGTGCATTCTTGATCGGCTTGATTGATGAATCTTTCACATTAATCGAGATTTCTCTTCACAGAAGAACCTACGAAAATAATTCGAGCAATAATTGAAGCGATATATTTTCCTCATTCGAAAGCATAAGAATTATTTGTATGAATCTACGGACATATGAATGGGTATGCATGTATATATGTTTGTATTAAACTCATTAAAAAAAAGTGACTTTTTTTCGAAATCCCTTATTAAATACTTTTGGGGAGGTGAAAAAAGATGCCTGTTAAAGTCAGAGCTCGTAATATTAATATTTCGCGGTCTCTCGTCGCATATTTCTATTTCCCATTTAAATAACACAGGAAAAAAAAAGTTCAAACTTTGAAATTTTATACCTCGACTTCAAGTCGATGTACCAAAATGTGCAATACATATTCTTGTAGGGAATTGAACGCTCTACAACAAAGGTCTTCTATAATTTTTTGAAAAACTCACTAGTTCAAAAGTTATTCAAGGTTAAAGTTAAATTTCACTTTTTTTTTTAGTTTCCAGCAAAATGTTGAAACTTATTACTAATTATTGTAACATATTTCTTGAAAAAAAAGTTTAAATTGTATTAACATAAATTACATAATTTTTAAAGAAATGACCAACAGTAGTTCACGGATATTCACAGTCTAGTATACATATATGAGATATTCTCGGTCAATTCAGCTCAACTCTCAGATCCGACCCATAACTTGCCACAGTTTTGTCCCACTTGAAAGTAGTCTCTGATGCGATTTTTTTTTTCAGATTTTCATTATCAAAATTAATTTTCATTTTTTTGTGTGCAGGAAATAGTCTTTGCAACCCAAATAAAAATATAACACATATTGCATTCAATAGTTGATGGAAAAGCATAATTTTTTTGTAGGAATATTTTTTTTGTACATCCTTTCCGTTTTAAACTATATGGATTCGAAAAAATGTATGCAACTCCTTAATTCACCGCTTCAAAAATCTGAAGAAAATCGCAGAGACTATTTACAAGTGGGACTAAACTGTGGCAAATTATGGGATGGATCCGAGTGGGTCGAAAAAAATGGCTAAGTTGACAGAGAATGCCTCATATATTAGACCGTGAATAACTTTTGAAGGAGTGAGTTTATCGAAAAATCATAAGAGACGTTTTCTGTAGAGCGTTCAATTCTCTACAAGAATATGTATCGGGCATTTCGGTACATTGACTTGAAGCTGAGGTATAAAATTTCAAAGTCTGACATTTTTTTTCCTGTTTTATTTAAATGGAAAATAGAAATATGCAATGAGAGACCGCTAAATATCAATATTAAGAGTTCTGCTTCTTCTTTCACCTCCCCGAAAGTATTTGATATAGGGGATTTCGAAAAAAGTCGCTTTTTTGCATCAGTCTAGTGTGTATTTTGTGAAATCTCATTTCTAGCGCTATTATGCGTTTAAGTACTTCCCGCAGAGCACATGAAGGTACTGAGAAGCATCGAGATTAACGGACTTGATAAGGAGACGCGATAAAATACATTCGCAATTATTTTAATAGCTCCAGACAAAGAGAGATCGAGCATAAAAGAGAGAGAGGCAGGGAGTTACAATGAATCACGACCGCGCTTTTAATAGTCCTGTAAACCGAGTTGGTGGCAACATTTCTCGGCGATTGTCGTCGCGGTCGTAACGCAAAATGCATAATCGACATTCGCGTCATGAATGCAATTATTTTGACAAATTTGTACCGATGCGAATCGCTCCTCTCGTTCAACGCTCTCATGCACGAAAGACTTTCACGCAATTCCCACGTGTATGAATACAAAGTTATTGTAGTGAATGCCAATAAATCACTGACAAAATCCTTCAGCCCGTATAAATACGAACGGATATATCAGACTGGCCCAAAATAGAACTTTTTTAACTTTCTATTTGATGAAGTCCTTTGATTAATACATGGAAAATCGATGTCTGTAGTTTGGATAGGAAAAACAATCATTGTATGGAATAAAACGCAGTATAAATGGTCTCCTATGACAGTGTCCACCCTCTATTTATACTTCTACTTGTTCCATAGAATTATTGTTTTCCACGTCCTAACCATGGACATCGATTTTCCATGTGCTAATCCAATGGGAAATGGAAAAGTCCATTGCGATACCTCTAAAAAAATCGCAGGTAGTCCTACTTTCACAATAAAGACTATAATTTCCTGAAATAGAAAGTAAATAAAAAACATAAGGCACTATTTTAGACCAGCCTAATATCTATATAGAGTGGTGTTGAACGTTCTGTTGAACCCATGTCATCGTCGCTATTTTCTCGTGGTCGCAGACTGACAAAAGGTATGCCGGATGCGGATGCTGATGCTGCATGCACCAGCCAGCGAAACCTCACGAGAGACAAAACAGAGTGTGTGAGAGAGAGAGAGGCGATTGAAAGAGAGGATTGAACAGCAGAGGAAAAATTGGCTTGGCGTTTGTTCCTCCGGAATATCCATGCTGCTTTTTTCTTTTTGCTTCTTTCACGGTGTACACGAGCTTGCGCGCATTGTGAAGCTTCGATTATGAATGTACAGGAACGAGAAAACGTTCCCAGTGTAGGTACAGCGATTGGCCCCACTCATGCGTACGATAAATCTGCGATTGGTACGTATTTCTCTGTCCTCCCTCTGTCTCGATGACGCACGAGGTATTCCAAGTCAGCTCAACAATCATTCGATCCTCATTATCACGAGTTTGACACGATTTTACGATTAAACTCAAGCTGAAAATGATTAGAAATTTTTTCAGATTTTTTCCAACAGCGGTTCTTTGTTTATGATTTATTTTTCATCGAGCACGAATGTCACAATAAATAAATTTGAATTATAATCTTGGGACAAACAATTTCATTAACGGTGTTAATATTCTTTGGTTCTGCTTGCTAATTAATAACATTTTCATTAAATAAATATGATCCTCTTTAATCATGACAATCTCTCGTCGAACTGACTCGGAATACCCCATGCGCATGGAGCTTGGAACATTTGTGCCTCTGGTGGCGAGCGATTGTACGACCATTGCACGCTATATGTTGGCTCGCTGTTCGGATGAAGAATCAGCAGTCGGGGGTTGAATGTACGATCGGGTACTTCGAGCGACCGTCTCGTGCTCGATATAGGGATGGAAAAAAAGAGACCACATCAGACCAGACACAGACCAAAAGCAATATCGAAGGAAATCGAATCGCAAAATGGAGAAAATGAGCTGAGAGGCTTGCACCATCTTTTCCTTATATATATTAGTTATCTGTCGTTTATTCTCTATATCGCAGGATCAGAGTCACAAGGGCGTATCCCTAATGCTTAAGGGGTGACTAAAACATCCCTCTGGATTCACTAACGAAGTATATATGTACATGAAGCCGGAGGGGGTAGTGCGAGAGGAGAAAAAAGGGGGAGGGACGAGACGGCGTGTGCGAGAAAGGGTTAAAAGGAGCGAAGAGTAAAGGAGAGAGGGAGAACGAGGAGAGGAGGAGGAAGGAATGCATTTTCCTTGGTGGGTTAATCCCTGGAGCTATTTGAGCGTCTGGCTGGATGGCTCTGACAATTCCAGAGATCTCAACCCTCTCTTTCTCGCCCCTTTCTCACCGTTTCTCCTTCTCTCTCTGATTCGTCTCTCGCGGACCCAGGATAGTACATCAAGATCTTATATTATCGTTCTTGATCGATTTCTCTCGTGATCTCAAGTTATCCCACCCGCGCCTCTCATACTTACTCCGCCGTGTGTCTCTCGTTTCACGCTCTCGCGGTGTGGGATTTGTAATATCGCAAGACTCTCCCTCTCTCTCTCTCTCTTAAATGGATCGTACCTAATACTTGAGGAATTCACGTGTCGGCACTTCGATCTCTCTCGCCGTTTCCCTCTCATTCCGCAAACCACCTCCACCTTTGCGATTTCATCCCTGTCGTGCGCGTCTAAGCGTTTTCCGGCATTTTCCACGAGTATATATGGGACATTCCACGTCAAATCGACCACTTTTGAGACCAACCCCTTTCGATTTGGCTGAAAGTTTTTTTATCCTTTTCTACCCTATGAAACCGTTTCTCAGAATTTTTTCGATTTTTTCCAAAAACCTAAAAAAAAAACGATGAAGATGCGTTTCGATAATTTTCTTGTATTTTTTTCAAAAAGTACATTTAAAAACGAAAATATTGGAAAAAAAACGTCCCGATAAGACAAATTTTGAAAAAGTTCTATTAAAAAAAAGCCATTTTTTCAAAAATTCATAACTTTTTTTTGGTTGGGTAAAAAAATTTTAAAAAATTCTGAGAAACGTTTTTCATAGGGTAGAAAAGGATAAAGAACTTTCAGCCAAATCGAAAGGGGCGGGTTCAAAAGTGGTCGATTTGGCGTGGAATGCCCCATATATATGTATGTGTAGGTATGTTCGTGTGCATAAATGCGGCGCAATTTGCCTGTTACCGGAGTCCCAGCTAGACCGAAGAGATGAGAGAAAAAATTCTCCATCAGTCGTATATCGATAAATTTTTAACTTCGTTCCACGGTCTGATCGGATTATACGGCGTGTGTACGTATAGACGGAAAATCCCTTTGGGGCGAAAACCACACACAATTCACAGTGGCAAACATACACCCGCCAAGTTTCACGATAACGACGAAGGAGGCCCTCGGGCTGGGTGATAAAAAAAAATCTCTTCAACCAATATATCTGACGGATAAGCGCATATATATGGATTAAGTCACAAAGAGGGAGAGAGAGAGAGAGAGAGAGGAGTGGGAGGGCTGAGAGGGGTGAATCGAGAGAGGGAAACAGGAAATTGAGCTTGCTGATCCGGGAAATCATTTCAAGAAGAGCTATATATAACAGAGGCAAAACACGGATATTAAAGAGAAAATAAACCTCGCGCTCAAGATTATCGAGCCACAATTTTTCTCGAGTTTTCATCGACAGGAAAAGTTTTCGCTACGACTCGTCGTCGCTGAAAGATCCGTTGATTTTTTTCTTTCGTTGTTTCTCAATTTGATGAAGAACAAGTTTCTGGAGAGTCGTTGTAAATTGGACACGGAAAAAGTATGTTGAGCTCGTTACTGCAGAGCTCTTACGTGCCCTTATGGAAAAGGGGAAAGATTAGGGGATGTTTATGGAAAATATATTTCCAGTACATCAAATTATTGTACTGATATTCAACTAAATTCTGTAACTATTTAATTATTTATTTATCTATTATTATTTATTATTATTATTATTTATTGAATTATTTAATATATGTGGGTCATTCCATGTCAAATCGGGCAATAGTTGGAATCCACCCCTTTCAATGTTGATGAAATTTGGTCAGGAGTTTTTTTTTAATCATAAAACAAAGTTCTACCAGAGGAAAAAAAATTCAATTTTTTTTTGTTAATTCAAAATTTAACTATTTTTTTAATTTTTCAAGTTTATTTTTTAAACATATCGAAAACTATTATAGTTACGAAAAAATCGTGGTCGTCGTGTGGCCACGAAAAAAATATTCCGAAAAAAATGTTGAAAAATGATGAGCTTGGAGCATATTTTGAATTTTTTTAAATCGTGAAAATCCGTGATCAACATTAAATTTTTGGTTCAATTTCTTTTATATTATACCTTGTACTGATTTTAAAGGATCCTGAAATTTTCAGAATTGCGTTTTTTGTTTTTTCAAAAATATGAATTTTTGAATTTTGGTGAAAACTTTTTTTTTTCACCTCTAAGTTAATTAAAGTTGAGCAAACAATTTTTGCTGCCCAAAATTATAAAATTGCATGATTGCTCAACTTTACTTAACTTACAAAACTCAACAATTCATATTTTTGAAAAAATAAACGCAATTCTGAAAATTTCACGTTCTTTTAAGATCAGTACAACGTATTATATATAAAAAATTGGATAAAAAAATTAATGTTGATGGTGGATTTTTACGATTTTTGAAAATTCAAAATTCTGGACATTCATAATTTTTCAAAATTTTTTTTCTGAATATTTTTTTTTCGCAGCCCCAAGTATACTCCTTAAGACGAACTCCGAACGATTTTTTCGTAACTATAATAGTTTTCGAGATATTTAAAAAATAAACTTGCAAAATTGAAAAAATAGTGAAATTTTAAATGTTGCATGACTTTCGAAAAAAAAAAAAAATTATTTTTTCTTTAGCAGAACTTCGTTTTGTGATAAAAGAAAACTTCGGATTAAATTTAATCGAAATTGAAAGGGGTCGATTCCAACTATTGGTCGATTTGACATGGAACGACATATCACTAACTCTTATTAAAATACATCATTTGACTAAATATATTTAGTTTTTAAAGTTAGATATTTCAGAATACATTTTAAGTATATGCAGGCAAAATATATTATTTAAAATATTTATGAAAAGTATACTGGAAATATATTTTTCATAAGTAAACTTATAATTGGATTATACGGAATATTTTTTTGTTGCATCGACTCTGTTGCGACACGGAAGGACACTCAGTCTCAGTCTAATAAAATCTCTTGAAAATCATTTGTCAACATAATTTTTCGTTAAGCAAGAAATGATTGTACAAACCCTGAGCCTAATACACTTCTTGGAGCAATTAAAGAACGAGAAAGAGAGAAAGGAACGCAAGTCCTGGGAAAGCTGAAACGAGAACTTTACAGTTTCGCTGTGAAAGTAACGACGATAATTCATTTTGAAGCTACCCGAGACCATACGAAGGTCGTTAAAGAGCGAAGCCTGCAACCGATACTGACCATGCGTATATATAACACAGTTCCATCCACTCTGAAGAGGGCCAACGAGATCTCTGGCGATATAAAGTTAACTCTCGGACATTGCATCCCACCTGTATATCATATCGAGAATTTTACAACTAAAAGGACGGAAAACTGCACCGATGGCACGATCACGTTAGTGTCCGTCTCGTAAACTATATATATATAATGCCCTAACCTTGCTTTAAAAACCACCCAGACTACCCTCGTTTCCTCCCTCACTCGGCTGCAAATACTCCGCAACCCCTTCAACCCTTACCTCCCCCTTGGCATACTTTCACTTCTTTCCTGGAGTCATATATATTTGTATATACATATATATATATATATATAACTTTCTTAATTCACCTCTTACCGTAATTAATCTTCTCGTTAAATGCCTCCGTCGGCTGCAGCTTTCTATACATCTCACTCGCTCTCCCTCTTCGACGTTTCATGAGAATTTTCATCCACCGTAAATCCTCAGACTAACTTTATAAAGTGCAACTGTTTTTAGGGTGTCGAGGTGAAATTGCGTCTGATTAAAGCATTAAAGGGCTGAGATCCTTCGAAATAATAATTATACATTTTAATGAGAAAGTTTGCAATGAGAGAAAAATGATGTCCGCGTTTATAACGATGAATGTAAGTGGGTAAAAAAATGGTGGAAGTAAGTTAGAAACGGAGGATTAATCCAAGGAAGAGATACGAGATATAGTAAAGATGAGACTAGACAGATTGATAGATATAATTATAAATATACATTTATTATTAAAAAAACGTCATTGGGAAGGTCAGAATTCTTTTAATTCTTTTTTTCACTCCGGGCATGTCCAAGTAAAAAAAAGTATAATCCATCATTCAATACGTTATTTATAAAATATATATGAGGTATTCCTCCTCATCGGGACCCCCTTTGAGGCCGACCTCTTTCGAATTGCTTGCAACTCGAGCATGTTTTAGTTAGTATTGTCTGAAAGTATATTGTACACCAATTTTCAGATCTCTAACTATAATACTGTTTGGAATACACCAAAAGTAATATTTCGAATTTTTTGCGTATTCAGCTCTTCGGAGCACGGCACGGCGCGAAATTAAATCGAAAAAATTCTTTTCCAATAGCTTTCGATCAGAAATTTCCTACGCTTTTCCAAAAAAATATCAGCGATTTTGAAAAAAAAACGAATTCATTTAAATTTCGGTCAAAAACCGAAAAAATTGATTTACAAAAAAACAGCATAATTTAATTCAGCGGGACAATTTTTTTAATATTTTGTACATATCTGAGAAGAAACGATATAAATTTCAAGTTGGAACTCGCATACGTTTACTAATGCCAAGTCTTTTAGTAGGATAAAAATTCTTAAATATTGTGTTTTTCGTATTCAACAGTTCTCTGATATATTATATAATTTTTTTACGAATTTCGAATTTTATAAATTTATTAAACTCAAAATTTAATAATTTAATTAATTTAATTAACATTAACATTAATTTAATTTAATTAACATTTAATTAATTTAATTTAATAAATTTGTTAAATTCAAAATTCGTTAAAAAACGCTATATAATATATCAGAAAACTGCTGAGATATCCGACTTGAAATTTATATCCTTTCTTCTCAGATGTATACAAAACATGAAAAAAAATTGTTCCGCTGAATTAAATTATGCTTTTTGCCAAAATTTAAATGAATTTGTTTTTTTTCGAAATCACTGATATTTTTTTCGAAAAGTGCAGGAAATTTCCAATCGAATGCTATTAAAAAAGAATTTTTTCTATTTCATTTCGTGCCGTGCCTAAGCTCCGAAGAGCTGAATACGCAAACAGTTCGAAATATTACATTTGGTGTATTCCAAAGAGTATTATAGTTAAAAATGTGAAAATTGGTGTACAATATACTTTCAGGCAACACTAAAACATACTCGAGTTTCAAGCAATTTCAAAGAGGTCGGCCTAAAAGGGGGTCCCGATGAGAGGGAATACCCCATTTGTAAAATATTATTATAATTGTCTGTTTGTAACTTTCTGATGGGAAAACATGAATAACACATCTAGCTCATGCTCTCGTTGACCGAAATGAAGAGGGTGAAAAGGAGAGTAAAGGAGAGCACAAAATAAAGAACCCGAGAGTTTGCGTCACGAATAAAAAAAAGTTTAAGAATACATGGCGCTGGTGTACATGGAGAAGAGGGAATGCTGACTTTTGGAGTGAGAGTTTCATTTCTGAAGAAAAAAGACGAAATCGCGGAGTGAGAAGAAGAAGAAGAAGAAGAAGAAGAAAAAGAAGAAATAAGTCGAAACTCTGTCGTGAGAGGGCCAAAGAACCACAGTTCGCAGAGACAGAATAAAAATCCATTCGGGTTAATCGTAGTTTATCCGAAACTTTTCCTTCAGGAGAAGCCACCCTCTCTCTGATTCTGCTCACCTCTAGCGAACGGATCGCGCGGGGCGAAAAGAAAACAACAATAAAAAGACGGGTTTGGCGGGGTTGAAGAAAAGGAGTAAAGAGATTTCGACGGTTTGCAATCTCCCTCGACTTCACCCTGTTTCTTTAAGCACAGATTTTTTCCACTGAGAGAATTTCCAGATTGAATCAGATTGTCGAGCCACGCAACACACTCGCGCGTAAACATCAACGTCGTGCAAAAGAAAAAAGCTGTTGTCCCTGTTTGAAGAGTTGGCAAATCAAGTTTTCCACGCTTGCAAACAAGTTTCCCAAGCAATTTCCTCCAGCCGACAACGGCGGAGCGACTTTGACTAATGAAAGAAGAAATATTCACTCGTATAATCTTATCCAAACGCGACAAAGTCTCGGCATTTGAAAAAATTGTATATCTGTACTTGCAGATTGAAGAGAGTTGCAGTTGAAAACAGAGGGAAGAAGGTAGAAGGTGGGGGATTGGCGAATGAACGACCGGAAGTGACAAATTCGTTCGAGTTAATCGCCCATTTCTGGTAAACTTTCATTCCTGCGGCTGGGAAGAACGAATAATTCGGCTTTATCGATGACTTCCGGTGGAAACCGAGCCAAGAGAGACTTTTGGGGAATTCTCTGGCACGCGCGAAATCCCCTCAAGAGGCGCATCTGCCGTTTGTGCGAAATATAGATATATAGAGACAGAGAGAAAGGGGAAAGAGGCTGGGCAAGCTCCTCGAGACGGGCGCATAAACATTCCGAGCTTTTCGCGAGGGAGAGAGTGCGATAGTTGGCTTGAAGCCTATCCCTCAGGACTATATAACGGAAATTCACCGCGCACCAAGATTGTAGGAAGACTTTTCGATCCCCGGAGGTTATGAAGTTCCTCACTTGCGTTTGGGAAGCCTCCCGTTGCAACCCCTGAAGTATAGGTCTCTGCGTATATCGTTCAGTCTCTCTCTCTCTTCATTTTGAACTTCAGAGGAGCTTGCTCACGAAACATTTACCTCCATTATGAGTTCAAGTTCGTTATAATCACGCAAAAGTAGTTAACAGTCGACGAGGTAACGCGAGACACATTGAAACTACCCTCATAGAGAGAGGTTCCCGATTGGAAAACTTTTTTATCGCCCAAGCTCTGCATTTGCGCTTCTTCAGCTTCTCTGTCTCGCTTCGTAAAACGAATCGTGGATAAATGATTTTTGGTGTAATTTACTTGTGTACCAGATGCATTGATGATAATCGGATATTTCAATTGGAGGATTGACACACGTAAATTCAACGACAAAGGAATAGCTTTTCCTAAGGAGAGAATGAGAGGATTTCGTCGGGTATGAAGCTTCCTCGAGGCCATAAATGCGAGGAGCTTTGCGGCATTATCGAACTTTGGATGCTTAATTATCCTTTGGTTATTAATGCCCCGAAGGTCTGAGTACAATGGAACCGTTTAGAAGGACGAAGGAAGGAAGATGCGGATGTGATGTATGCTAAGAAGTATAGGCTGACTCCATTTTGGTTGGGCTTGATGCGGTTGAAAAATAAATGTAAGCGAGGATCATCATTGCGCGATGGTTATCGGAGAAAGAAGAGGAGACGAAGAGAAAAAAAGGTAAAAATGGTCGTTGGAGGGATATGAAAAAGATCCCTGAGAAGGGAAGAGCTCGCTGCAACCCTCTCAATGACTTTGCTTCTTGGTGGCTTTACGCAGCGTAAAAGTCGAAGGGAAAGAGCGTCACCGAGAGCTTTTCGTATCTTTCAGCGACACCTTGAATTAACTACCCTTTCAGCGCGCACTTTACTTGTCGCCAAGCAACCCATCGTATAAATATAAGTATACCGGAAGATTATGGTGGACTCGCGCACTCGCAAAAGAATTTTACTACCGCAATTATTGCAGTTGGCCAACACAAACACGAAGCTCGCTCGCGATAATCGATGCAGTCGGTTTCACCGTGCAGAGCGGACCTTTGAGAGATTTTCCCTACACGCTGAAACTAATGACCGAGACTGATTGTTAATCCATCAATAATTTCCCCAAAAACTCAATATCTTTATAAATATCGACAAAATAAATTTCCAGAGTGTTTATTTCACTCTTTCTCATGAATAAATTTTTTTGCGACAAAAAACTGTGATTTCCTATATAAATATTTAAAATCGATTATAAAGCTTGCGGAAATCTGTGAAAAATTGAAAAATAATCGGAATCGGATAATGAAACTGAATAAAGATATTTTATTCTCCTTCTCACTGTTTTTGCTGCAACAGTTTTTTTTCTACCCCCGAGCCACGATCAATCGATTCGACGGCTTTTGTTTTCCATATTCGCCACTTATTCTTTAATTAGCGACATTGTCATTGGATGAAGGTTGAAGAGTCCTCAAGACCACGATTCTTTGTCACAGAATACTTTGGACCCTTTCTACGTCCTTCTCACCATGATGCAACTCTCATTACTCCGTCTTGGAGTTTCTATCAACCGTTCGCGAGATGCTTTTCACGCTCGCGTATTCATATAATCGAAACAATGGACTATAGTTCAATCCACGACCGCGCAAATCTACCGCGGAATATATCCATTCGTGGAAAATAATTTTTATTATATTGCTTCCGCGAGAAGACAGCTTTATTATGGTGAAAAAATAATTTAAGATTTTCATGCTAATGTTGAAAATTTTTAAAAACAGAAATCATACTTAAAAAAAGGCAATTTTCAATCCTCAGTGCAATTTCTGTCGAATTTGCCGCATAATTTTTAATTTGGCTCGATTTTTAATTTTTTCACAAATTTTTAGACCAACAAAACAACGATAATTGAAGAAATTCCAATTTTTTGGAATATTGAAATTTACAAAAACTTTGTGAAAGAGTGCACATTTTTTCAAGGAAAAATTTACGAGCTCATAAAAAGTATTTGGCACAGAAGAATGAAGAAGACAAGTGCAAACCCTTAATTCTAATTTCTGAAGATGAAGTAATCTTTGAAAATAAAATTCGATTCAATTCTGTAATAGAAGATACATGAATTATGTACAGGAAACGTGATTGTGTATCGAGTATACAGATGACCTTTCGTGACCTCGCTTTTCCAAGGGAGGGATGACCCGGATAATCATGAATAAATTATCTGTCAATCTATTCCACTGCCTATTCATCTTATATATATATATATATATATATATATATATATATATATATATATATATATAACACATCTCTATATATATACATCGTTGCATCTCTCGCGTCCACCATTTGATCAACGTCCCGGTACCAATCGACTCTGTATTCAATTACAAATGATCAATCAACGATGCGGTAACGCTATTAATGGCACGAATGGAACAAAGTGGCGAAGGAGAGAGACAGGAAGAAGAGATTCGCAAGGAGGAACCGACTTCATTCGAGTAAACAACGTTCTCACAGTCTCTCCTCTCTTCCTCTTTCTCTCTCCTTCACAACGCCCCCCCAAATATATACATTTATCAGGCAGTGTCCACTCGAGTTGCAATTATCGAAGTCGTGAGGGATGATCGGTTCACGGAAGACAAATTGCTACCGACGAGCTTCGTAACAAGGATTGGGTCGTTCGATGACTATACCTGCGAGAAGCTCCACTCCGGAGAGCTAATTCGAGGAGCTCCAGTTCACCCACTGCACCAACTACCCTCCTATGTCATCACGCAGGAAGATCAACGTCTCCAATTGCCGGTAATCAAGTATAGCTAGCTGCAAAGCAACATAAACGCTCACTGTGATGTCCAAAGAACATGACAATGTCATCAACTTCTGCTGCAACTGTCTTGGGGGCACATTTACCAGCTGTACCATTCATTTCTCTACCAGAAATACATCTCCGCAATAAAATCCTACTGTAATATCAGATTAGAAGTCTCTGGAACATGTCGCCATTGAAAAACGTCGTCATAAGAAGAAAGAACGGAACTATTACGACAATAGTGTAGGTTCGATTGATAGTTGATTGGGCAACGTTTGATAAACTCTACTGGAACGCAAAGTCTGGAAGGTAGGTGCAGTTCTGAATTATTCTTAAAAATGTACCAATGGTCCTCCAGGAGACCAGTTCATGAATCCCAAAATCATTAACCAATTCCCACATTCCCAGGGTTTCAAAACCCTGTTTTTTGCATCATTTCGTTCGTTCCATCATGCCTTTGAAGCATCAATTCACCGAGCGTAATGGAGGACCTTTTGCTTCAATCGTCAAACTCGTCCTTTTAATCCTATCCCTGGTGAATCCTCTCTACGATAGGCTTCGCCAGCAGCTGTCCCCGTTGGTTCCTGAGGGCCAGTTTACACGATTCGGTGGCACGATTTCCGGGGTTAACGCCGCGCGTGGTCGACCAACAAATCGATCGTAATCGCGAGGAGTTTAAAGTGAGGTAGGGGCGACGGGATGGAGATCCACGTACCTCGAAGCGATTCAGCACAACCGCAATGTCTCGATATATCTATACCGTTCTGCAGGAAGCTTACAGCTATGTGGGCATCAACTGCGCTATGTGCTATTGGAACAAGCGTCCATCCAGCGAGTTTGAGTCAGTGGTGCATCAAGAGGGACCTACGTGTAAGGGGACTGAAAATCATAAGGCCACGAACGGCAGAGTTTCGTCGAGTTGAATTAACCGGGCTTACGCCATTTTGCTCGTCAGCGCATGAATGTTTAGGTATATCGGGGATAGTAAGCTCGAGGACTTAACTCTACTGTGGCCTGGCAGAACCTAGAAATCGAGGTCGATCGAAGTGGACGCGTTCGTTGATGCGTTGCGGTACAACCAACGCATCAGCATCACACCATTTCAGATATATATATGCGCTCGTACGAGGGACAAGTAAAGCTGAATTGACGCGTTTGGACGGTTCCTGGATTATCCTCCAGCGCCTCTTTGACCTGATATTTCATACACACGACAATATAATCCCTTTTAGAATAAATCCAGAAAAATCACCATTCGCTAATGATCCTTTTTACTGAAACCTTAACGAGGTCAGACTGTAAAAACTGAATTTTTTTAATTCTGCTTGCAATTCTTCAAAGCATATATTTTTGAAAACATGTGCACTACCCGCGCAAAGTTTCCGGACAAAACTTGAAAAAAGTTCTGGAACGTTTTATTATGCCATTTCGCCGGAAGTCAACGTAGACTAATTTAACAAGCGGCATTTTAAAGGGGAAGAATTTTACTTCATTTCCTGATTTTTTAATTATTTTTACAAATTGTTTTTTATAAACAGTTGATTTAAAACCGTTGATGTAGTTTTGAGAGCTGGAGTCAAATCCCCTGATTATATTGACAGTCCGAATGAATACGGTCCATTATACATCGTGACAATATATATCGAGCCCATCGGCTCGTTTTGTAAGAAAATAATGATGGCTCGCAGCACGGATTTGCCTGCCGGAGGCGGAAATAGAAGGGTTGAAGGGAAAGAGCGATGTACAAAATTCAAAGGGAAATAAACGAGACAGATCTTGCGGATCGTTGAATCTCTATATCCACTCTATTTTCCCTATCGAATTCTCGATAACGCGGCGATACATAAATCAACGGTATAACGAACGAGCCATAAAGGCGATTTCAAAAAATAAAAAGAGAGCCATGACGATTCGAGTAATCCAGATTACCAGCTCGTTAAAATCCGATTCGATGAAACGACCAAGTGCATGAGAGCGAATATACGTTACGCGTATGGTGGAAAAAAAAATTTGTTTTTTTTTCCACCGATGCAAAAATGGTCGATTGATCCTTTTCGTTATCCATGACGAGGGATTCATGAAAAAACCCTTTTTATCCCCCATATAATGTGACGAGGGCTCGCGCATATTTTTCATCAGAGATCCTGAAATAGGGATTTATTATCGATAACGTCGATATCGATTTTTCTTGCAATATTCGTGTCTCTTTTAACCCTCGTGCATGCCGATGTATAGCTCAAAGCTCAAGCGTCAAATGCTTCTTCCAAAGCCACGATTTCTCTGAAGTAGTCACGGCTGAGTGGCGTTTCAAATGATCGAACGATAAAGACAAAGAGAAAGAGGGAAAGAGAGAGAAAAGAAGGAGCAGAGAGAGAAGAGAGCGCAAAAAGAGGGAGAGAGAGGGAAGCACTGGCGGAGCGCAGTTTTTCATTCCTATTTTATATAAAAAATAAAATAAAAATATTAAAAAATTGTATTTTTTTTTACTTCACAACCCGAGAGCCGGAATATTCCCGCATGTATATATATATGAAGCTTGATGAATTACGGCTCATTGGCGATTTAGCGGTAGACTGCCCTCATCGAAAGGACCCGGCCTCCCTTATAAATATATATAGATATTTATATTCATATATAAATATATAAATATATATATTTATGTGTGTGAACGGGAATGTTCGTGAAAGGGTTTATTTCGTGCCGGGGATTGGGCGTCGCAATAAATTTTTTTTTCCCTCGTAATCGATCCCTCTGATATATACGTTGATATATCGAGCAGAAGTAGAGAGTGAGAATCGAATTTTCACTATATTTTTCATATTCGGAGTTCACCGAGAATTTCACCGGTTTTTATGCCATGATATATAAAAATATATACAGATATACACGGGCGTGTCATTTTCATCGGGTGCACAGATGGACTGTCGGATTATTGACGGGTCGTCATACATACGAGATTCGAAGAGAGAGAGAGAGAGAGAGAGAGAGAGAGAGAGAGAGAGAGAGAGAGAGAGAGAGAGAGAGAGAGGAAGAGAAAAAAAAGAGCTCGAAGCGTTTCCCATATATCGACGAATTTATATTCAGCAATCGTTTCGTTTTTCTTTCTGCCCCACGGTTCAAAAATATATTTCGTTATAAATCATATTACGTTTTTTTCGATAAGCGATAATGAATAGCGAAGAATGTAAAGCTTTTAGAAAATTTTCGTTCCAGCCTATGTCCGCACGAATCTGTTCAGGGGTTACATGGGGTTGAAAATTAAAAAAATCCATTTTTTATATTGTTATCTAATAGTATTACAGTCGAACCTCGGTAACTCGAATCTCAGGGGCAGAGCTAATTTCTTCGAGTAAGAGAGGTTTCGACTTATCGAAGTTTTCAAGTTATAGAGGGTGACCAAAACAATATTCGACTTATAGAGGCTCGTAAAAATTCGCCAAATATAGAGGAAATATTCTTTTTTTGGGACGTACATACAAGTTATACAAAATGTAACATATTTTAGTACATATGTACATGGTAGGCAATGGTTGTTCATTCACTATCATTTACAGGGTTTTGGAAAAAATCTCTTATTTTACTCTGTTTCAACTTAAGCTGGCAATCAATTGCATTTTTGACCGCGAACAGAGTTGCGAATTGCTTTTTCAACTGCGAACAGAGCTACGAATACGTTGTCATCAATATTAATAGATTTTTCTATGAAAGTTCGAACTTCGTTCGAAATCCGCCTTTTTTGACGCCAAATTTCATCACTCGTGGCGCTAGTAGTCTTCGGCACGCTGTAAAGCGTATTTAAGAGATAACTAGCGCCATGTACAGATCAAAACAGGAACTAAAAAATGCGGACAGAATGCTCAGCGTTTTGTGTCATTGCGTAAAGCGCTTCGAGTTGTAGAGGTCAGGGTATTGGAACTTCGAGTTATAGAGGTAACCTTCGACTCGTAGAGGTCGGGTATCTTTAAATTCGAGTTACAGAGGCGAAATAATGGTCCTTGATACGTTCGAAAAACTTCTAGTTATTCTCTGTTTTTGCTTCGAATTATAGAGGTTTTCGCAAGGGAACAGACTGAGTCTCAGATTTATCGAGGTTTTCGAGTTATAGCGGTTCGAGTTAGCGAGGTTCGACTGTATATGAGAAGAATATTTTCTGAAAGTTTCAAGTCGATCGGAGTGAAAGTCTAGGAATGAGGGCTTTTGGAAATTCCTCTCATTGGACCTAATAGGAAAAAATCGCTTTTTTCTGAAAACACTGTTTTTGAAGTCGTATTGAAATTTTGTACTCTTCTTTAAAATAGGATTGACCAGTGATTGAACGAAGTTTTTTTTTTCGTTTACAACTCATTTTATGAGGCGTAGTGTAGATTGTATCAAAAATTGTAGTGTTTTGCATAGAACTCTGCAAAAAATTCAAATTTCAATTTTTTTCTAAATCCTTCGTTCAATTACGAGCTATACTTATCGACTAATAGATAAAATTTGCTTTTTAGATTTCAGATAAAGTTATTGTCAGTTATCCTGACCAACACGAGGATGTAGTACAAACTACATCATTTTTTAGAGGTCTCCGGAAATCAAGTTCCATCGGCTGAATTTCCAAAATTCTTCAATGAAAATTTCATAAAATATTGTTTAAATGTCGCTCTTTTATATGCTTCAAATTTTGAATAAAATAGTTTATTATATTTTAAAAAATAAAGAAAATGTGCTTTTTTCAACCTCCAAAACCCATAAAACTCCTCAATGGACATCAATTATCTGGAAATTCGGATTGTTTTTTTTTTGCCTTTTTATGTCGTTCCTTTTGTCACGATTCAATCGTTCGAAAGGAACAAGCAACAAATTTAAAAAACATTATTCAAATGTTGCTCTTTTACATGCTTAAAATTTTGAATAAAATAAATTATTTATTATATAAAAAAAGATAAAATATGCTTTTATTAAACCTTTGGAACCCATGTTAACCCCTTAACGAGCAAATTGCGCAACGTCATTTTGTGTAATTCTATTGCGCAATGAAACATGAAAACGAGTCTGACGTAACGGATTATGCACGCAGTAATAATTTTCACGAAAACGAATGCGCATGGACTCGTGGAAATATTGTATAATGACCAATCAACGCGATTATACCGGCGATCGTGAAATCGATAATGGATCCGATAACGGGAGTATACACGTTGCAATCTTTATAACAAATACAAATAGATGTATCTCATTAACGAAACTTCGATGAATCCACGAGCGCGCTGAATTCATCTCGTTATAAATTGTTGGTTCGTTATTTGTGTTTTGTGTGTGAGTGTTCAAAGAGCCGATACGTTCGCGGGGTATTAACGCTAGCGATATTTCGAGGCAAGCACAGCGATATACTGCGCGATAGAGATTGGCCAGAGCGGGGTGGAAAAGCTATTGGAATTCACAGCAAGATTTACGCTTGTGGACCACGATAACGATTATTGTAACGCGAGTTTGGATTTCTCCGTGTGAATGTTTCCAGCAAATATACAAATACATGTCTAGAATCATGTATATATATCGGGGTCATTCCATGTCGAATCGACCAATAGTTGGAATCGACCTCTTTCAATTTCGATGAAATTTGGTCAGAAGTTTTCTTTCATCCTAAAACGAAGTTATACCCAAGGAAAAAAATAAAAACATTTTTTTTCGAAAGTTATGCAAAATTCAAAATTTCACCATTTTTTCAATTTTTCAAGTTCATTTTTTAAATATCGCCAAAACTATTGTAGTTACGAAAAGTCGGTCTGGATTCGTCTTAAAGAGTATATACTTGGGGCTACGACAAAAAAAATATTCCGAAAAAAAAATTTGAAAAATGATGAATTTTTGAAAGTTTTGAATTTTTTAAAATCGTGCAAATCCACGATCAACATTAAATGTTTCGTTTAATTTTTTTTATGTAATACCTTGTACTGATCTTACAAGATCCTGAAATTTTCAGAAAGATGTTTTGTTTTTTAAATATGAATTTTTGAATTTTGGTAAAAAAAAATGTTTTTTTGGCTCTAAATTAAGTAAAGTTGAGCAATCATATAATTTTGTAATTTTAAGCAGTACAAACTACATCATTGCTCAACTTGACTTGACTGAGAGGTAAAAAAAATGTATTTTACCAAAATTCCAAAATTCATATTTTTGCAAAAAATAGAACACCTTTCTAAAAATATCAGGATCTTTTAAGATCAGTACAAGGTATATAATATTCAAATAGTTGAACCAAAATTTGAATGTTGATCGTGGATTTTCACGATTTTTTAAAATTCAAAATTCTCTAAATTCACCATTTATCAAAATTCTTTTTTGGAATATTTTTTTTTCGTAGCCCCAAGTATACTTTCTGAAATGAACCCAGAATGATTTTTTCATAACCATAATAATTTTCGAGATATTTTTGAAATAAAATTGAAAAATTGTGAAATTTTGAATTTTCGAAGAAAAAAATTTATTTTTTTTTCCTTTGGTAGAACATCGTTTCATGATGAAAGAAAACTTCTGACCAAATTTCATCGAAATCGAAGGAGGTCGATTCCAACTATTGGTCGCTTTGACATGGAATGACCCATTAACATATACGTTTATATGAAATCGATCGAGTTCGTTTGTTTCTCTGTTAACCGGCACATGGACCGAAGGGATGGAAAGGAGCGCCAGAGAGGGTTTGGATACCACGCCTGTGCAAACTAAATGGCGAAATCTCTGTTATCCGCGAGTCTCTCGTTGCCCAGCGGCATATGGGAATGACGATAGAGACGAAGCATATCGCTTTCTGGGCAAAAAGGCGCTATTCACGTCATACCTTGGGCGTTTTAATCGTGAGGGTTGCGCCCTTTTACCTCCAGTCGTTGTCCATCTATATATATATGAGGTATTCCCGCTCAACGGGACCCCCTTTTAGACCGACCTCTTTCGATTTTCTTGAAACTCGAGTATGTTTTAGTATTGCCTGAAAGTATATTGTCCATCAATTTTCAGATCTCTAACTATAATACTCTTTGGAATAAACCAAAAGTTATATTTCAAACTTTTTGCGTATTCAGCGCTTCGAAGCTTTGGCACGGTGCGAAATAAAATCGAAAAAATTCTTTGACAATGGCTTTTGATCAGAAATTTCCTGCGCTTTTCGAAAAAAATATCAGCGATTCTGAAAAAAAAACGAATTCATTTGAATTTCAGCCAAAAACCGAAAAAATTGATTTACAAAAAAAGAGCATAATTTAATTCGGTGGAACAATTTTTTTCATATTTTATATATATCTGAGAAGTCACTATATAAATTTCAAGTTGGAACTCACATCCGTTTACTAATGCCAACTCTTTTAGTAGGATAAAAATTCTTAAATATCGTGTTTTTCGTATTCAACAGTTCCCTGATGTATTATATAGCGTTTTTAAACGAATTTTGGATTTAGTAAATTTATTTAATTAATTAAATTAAATTTATTAAATAATCAAATTTATTCAATTTATTAAATTAAATTAATTAAATCAAATTTATTAAATTTTGAATTTAATAAATTTATAAAATTCGAAATTCGTTTCAAAAAACTATATAATATATCAGAGAACTGTTGAATATGAAAAACACAATATTTATGAATTTTTATCCTACTAAAAGACTTGGCATTAGTAAATGGACGCGAGTTCCAACTTGAAATTTATATTGTGACTTCTCAGATATATACAAAACATAAAAAAAATTGGCCCGCTGAATTAAATTATGCTCTTTTTTTGTAAATCAATTTTGTCGGTTTTTGGCCAAAATTCAAATAAATTCGTTTTTTTCGGAATTGCTGATATTTTTTTCGAAAAGCGCAGGAAATTTCCGATCAAAATCTATTGTTAAAGAATTTTTTCGATTTTATTTCGCGCTGTGCCAAAGCTCCGAAGCGCTGAATCTGCAAAAAGTTTGAATATAACTTTTGGTGTATTCCAAAGAGTATTATAGTTAGAGATCTGAAAATTGGTATACAATATACTTTCAGGCAACACTAAAACATACTCTAGTTCCAAGAAAATCGAGAGAGGTCGGCCTAAAAGGGGGTCCCGTTGAGCGGGAATACCTCATATATAAAGTGCACACGCACTCTCTCTCTCTCTCTCTCTCTCTCTCTCTCTCTCTCTTTCATACGCGACAGAGTACGTTCACTCGGGGTTTACAAATTCTATAGTCCAACGAGCTGGCTATGGGAAGAGCACCGAGCTATCGCAGTATGAGGGCCGGGAATAAGCGAAGCCAAGAGTGAGGGACGAGAGGATTTATCACGGCGCGTATCTCTGTAGATGGTCCATGAAGATATGCGTGCAACGAGAGAGAGTTGGAGGGATCATGTGGTGGATATATTGATTAGTTTGTTCATCCTATATCAAGGTATGAATGATTATTTCAAATATCATGACTTTGGGTTCTTGAATTGACATTCATGGATTTTCTAGACATTTTTTTATCTCATAGACCGGACGATATTTTTAATCGAAAGAACCTTCAAGGTGAGAGCTCACTTTTGATTTATTTTTGAAGTCATTTTAATTGACAGTAAAAAAAATAATTGAAACTAGTTTGGGAATCAACGAGCCAAACGAATCAACGTGAAAATCAAACTGCCACGAAAATATGGTCGAATAACAAAAAAGTCAATTTTCTAACATTTTTAATTAAATGTTAAAATTTTTTCATAATTAATCAGTTTTTCTTATTTTCTTATTTTTTTAAGCGGTATTCTGGTCTAGAGACATACATTTTGAGCGTTTTGTTGATCTCGATAAAAAACATTTGTTTACCATTCATTTTTTTTACAAGATATTGGTTAATATTTTGATAATATATAAAAAGATTTTCGAGAAAAAGATCAAAATTCAACAAGTTATAAGCTGGTAAAGCTGGGGCTAAAAAAAGGGTGTAGTTGCTGCGTCACTAAAAAAGCTACAACTCCGTAAATGATTGAAATTAAAAAATTTCCTTTCGAGAATATATCTTTGAATGTCGAACTTTGAGAATATGCAAAAAAAATGATTTTTTCACAATTCTAGACCAGAATACTTCCTCAAATCATTTTTAGACATTGAAATCCTCGAGATACTACGGTCTGACCAATGCTCGATTTTTCTACTGAAATTCAATAATCACTGCAATAATCGTGGGTAATTTTGCAAATTGATTTCAATAAAATTTTCTTTCGGAGATATATTCTTAAAGGTCTCAATTTCAAAAATATGCAAAAAAAATGATTTTTTCGAAATTCTGGACCAGAATACCGCCCTAATCCTTTAGCAAGTAATCTATTTGTTTTTATCTCGGCTTATCTCGAAAAGCACAAGAAGTTTGAAATTACAATGTTTATTTTAATAATTAAAAAGGTGAATAAAGTGTGCGAGCGGATATAGAGAATTCTGTAAAATTCGGTATATAGTGGAGAGCATACCTTGGACGCGAGTTTGTGGAGTCTTGAGAGACAAAAAGGGATTAGTAAGAACGCTTTGTGCGTTTGTGTTGGTCTTTTTGAGGCTTACCTCCCGTGCTCACGTAACTCCGAATATGCTGTTTCAGTCGAGTTTAATTAGTGGGAAAGCGAGCGTCGAAGATCGGCGTGCGGGGTATATCCACAAGTAATGCAAGATGAGAGATGCAACGTGAAGCTTGGATTAGTGCATTCTCGAGTTCATGTACACACTCGGTCATATATATATATCCATGCATAATGTATCCACGTATACATAGTCAGGAGAAACTACACCTGATTAACAAGCAGTCTCTAACGCGCCAGGTCGTCTCGTCCAATTTCGTCTTGAAGCACCCACCGCATCAAGTATAATATGTAATATTAATACTGACTAGAGGTAAAACGCGTAGGGCAACCTACATCACCCGGAGTTTATCTTGCTGGACCATCCCGGTCCACTATGAAACAACGATAACAATTCATTCGTGTAAGCAAGTAAAAGCATCGTCTGTGCAAAAAAGCGTTATCTATCGATCACCAATAACTAATGAATAAATAATACTGAACCCAGGCAACTCCAAATTGACTACAATGTAGTAACAAAGTTCATCCGGGCTGAACTACATCCAGGAAACTTTGAGGTAACTATAATTCAATGTAAATTATAACCAGTTAGACTGTCGTTATAATTCAACGTGCATTATCTAATAAAACTCCAATCGGAAGGGAAATCCATTAATCTTCAATAACTGACCAATAAATAAAGGTTCTGAGATCTTTTGGCCAGAAGGAAATTAGAGTTAGAAAATATTTTACAACCACGTTGCGGATTGATCAAATTCGCCGATGATGATCCGGAGAAGGCGGGATAGGCAAGGTTGGGTCCTGAACCATGGTTTCGCTCATAAAGGCCACGGATCCGTAACGTTTCGCATCCTATACGGCCGTATAATAGAGCATGAACGAGGTAGCCTGAAAAGCCGGTGCGGACGCTATTCCACCGTCACGGTTATATCCACGTCAACGAGAGCTTTGTCTTTTGCCCATGGAAGCGAAGCGGGGATGGAACCCCTGACACATACACGTCCATCGTCGATTTTCGCTATCGACCGTCGTGCACAACGATCGGTGACCGGTTAACAATACACCCCTAGCCCTTTCCCCCAGATTTCATTATGATAAGCTCTCGAGTCAACGTTTAATATTCACCCCCGGAGCTCGTCAATGCTTTCAACGCACATACCCACGAAAACGATGAAAAGTGGTGGCAATTTCACTGCAAAAAGGTTTGAACTAATCGTTACTCTTTCTTCGGTCGCCAAATACTTTTGTCAATGACTTTCACGTAGTCGTGGCTAATTTTGACTGCGAATCATCGTAGCGAGAGTAATTTAACTCGAGCTATTGAAAGGGAAACTCCTATTCCCGTTGAAGTTGATAATTATGGCGTCGATTCTACGCACGACTGATGCGAGGCACTCCACCTTCATCGACGAGGACAAGGATGAAGGAGAATGCGACTCACGGCGCATCATTGTACGGAGAAAATCATCCTGGGGGTGAAGTCATTGTCTCATGTGAAGCACAGAGTGGAATTCTTTGTTGTAACGTTACTCTCTCGCTCTCTCAAACTTCACGTGAAGTCAATCCAACCGTGAGTTAACTACGTACGAGTATACCGACCGTTTCAAGTGTCCGCAGAGTTCCATTCTCTCCTCTCTCTTTTTCTCTCTCTCTCTCTCCTTTCTGGTCTAATCTCGAACGTGTAACATACACAAACGAGAAAGAAAGCGTCGTCATTGTCCATATCCCAGATCCAGCGGAAGAGGGACCTAAACGAGAATTTCTCATGGAGAATCTCGACTGCGGAGTCTCACTCTCGTGCGATTCCAAGGGTTATATTCAGCAATCGCGGGCAAACTCGAGGATCAACGAGTGCAGAACAATTACGAGACGAGCAGTGTACACGCGCGCGGAAAAGGAGATCGTTAGGTTGATGCTGCGCGAGGAAAAAAATGAGGACACGCACGAGAGATAAAGAGCAGAGAGAGGAAGACGATGAGTATAGAGTAAGGCTGGAACTCGGAGAACAGAGGAAAGATTAAAGGGAAGAAATAGTTGGTAACCACGCAAAGTCGCAAAACTATTTACAATAGACCGGCGGAAAATAAAAAGTTTTTTTGTAATTTGCTTCCTTTTTAATAAGATATGCTAGTTTTTACCACAATATTGAAGGTCGTGAAAGAAGGGCGATTTTTTTTAGAGGTATCTTTTGTTTCTAATACTTTGATGGGTTTTTTGTTCGAAAAGCCATTTGAATTTTGAGAATCGATCAAATACAAAGAGAAATAAATATTTTTGTTCATATGATTGGGTTTTTGCTGAGTTCATGCAATTTGTGAGCTTCAGAAGGATTTTTGACTACCGAAACTAAAATGTAATTAATTTTTTGAGAAAAAAATTGAAATGACGTTTCAAACGAAAAACCCATAAGAGTATCAGAAAAATAAATAAATAAAAGATACCTCTCAAAAAAAATCGCCCTCCTTTCACGAAATTTAATATTAAAGTAAAAACTACGATTTTATCAAGTAGGAAGAAATAATTGCAGAAAAACAAAAAATTCTTTCGAGTATTAGAAAAATAAATAGATAAATGATACCTCTCAAAAAAATTGCCCTCCCTTTACGACATCTAATATAATAGTAAAAAGTATGATTTTATGAAATAGGAAGCAAATTGCAAAAAAACATTTGAAAAATTTGTTTAAAAAACAGATATTTTTAATTTAAATGAAATCGTGAAGTGGAAGAAAACAATGGCTCCTTCCATGATGGATTTCTTTCCAGATTCAAACTTGAGACCGAAATGACGATTTCTCATTGAATGAACCGATCATAAAATTAATCAAGCAACGAACAAGAGGAAAGCTTCCAAATTAATTAAAAAGTTATAAACATTGATGAAAAAAAAAAATCCTCGGTGATTCTTGATTGCGGTTCATCGATTCCGGGGTGCAAAAGGTTGTTCCCATTGCACACATTCTCTCAAGAGAATTTTCTCAGGGTTTATATATATATATATATATATATATATATATATATATATATATGTATATCCACATTGAGTGGCGATCAAAAGGGTGAGGTTGAAGGGGAGTTTGGTACAGGTCGTCCGTTCGTTTTTATATACTTTCAAGTACATGGAATAAGAGTCTGTCATTTATATACCCAACACACGTAAGGCCAGTGACCGTGGATATATCAGTATAGAGAGCCACCCCATACAAGTGTTAGTCAGTAGAGAGAGAGAGAGAGGGACAAGAGGGTTGGGAGATAGTCAGGCGGGGGTGTTCTTTTGAACACGCTTTTACGGTGATTACTCGTCGGCTGCATCCGCGCATTGCATCGGAAATGATTTCGCGCCCAATTAAACCATAGGAAACTCCCCCCTCCCGCTCTCCTTCCTCTCTCTCTCTCTCTTTCTTTCCCTCTTTCTCGGTTCATCCTTGATGCAGAAAGAACGAGGAGGGAAAGAGATGCGGGGGGAAAAGGCGGGAGGGTGCTCGTAGCACCCCCTCAACCAGCAATCCCCAACTCTCCCCACCCCCATTCCTCGTGTTCTCATTCCTCCCTCTCTCACAATTTCTCTCTCTCTCTCTCTCTTTATTTCTTTCTTCATTTCTCTCACCCTTCGCGCGGTTCTTTCGCTGCACTTATACTCTCGACGCACCATCTCCCACCGGTACAGGGGTGGTTTTCCAGTACCCTTCTTCCATCCCTTGCATCCCTCTTGTCGCGCGCTCACCGCGTTCCGATCTCCTCCTACTCACTCCCTACCCCCTTTTTTTTATATTTTCTCTCACATACACGCAGATTCTAATTCTCGCTCTCTCTCCGTTTTCACTACTCTCGCTCGTTTCTCATATAGAGGGATGCTCGAACCACCCTTTAGCTTTTTACCGCGCTATATTGGTGCGTTTGAGTGTGTGTGTGTATTTTTCGTATAGGTATAGACGAAGCCAAATCTTTTCATCCCTTGGGCAAGAGCAAACGAGCTAAAGAGGTGAGAGTGTGTGCGGCGGTGTATAGAAAGAAAAAAAAATTCACCGCTGGATGCTGAGGAAAGAGAGTTTGCCACGACGACGACGACGACGACGTCGACGACAAGAGAAAACTCCGAGCACGTAATACACACGGACGTTACCAACACCGAGAGGCCTTACCGCACGACTGGAATTAAATTCGACGACGAGCAACGTAATATATGGGTCATTCCATGTCAAATCAACCAATAGTTGGAATCAACCCCTTTCAACTTCCATGAAATTCAGTAATAAATTTTCTTTTATCATAAAACAAAGTTCTAGTAATTTTGAGCGATAAAAATTACATGATTGCTTAACGTCACTTTACTTAAAGGTAATGTTACTTACGTACTTGAATTTAATGTTGATTGTGAATTTTCACGATTTTTAAAAATTAAAAATTCTCAAAATTCACAATTTTTCAAGATTTTTTTTCGGAATTTTTTCTTTCGCAGCCCTAAACATATACTCTTTAAGACGAGTCTAAAATAATTTTTTCGTTACTATAATAGTTTTCGAGATATTTAAAAAATAAACTTTAAAAATTGAAAAAATAGTGAAATTTTGAATTTTCGAAAAAAAAATTTAATTTTTTTCCTTTGGTAGAACTTCGTTTAATCATAAAAGAAAACTTCTGACCAAACTTCATCGAAATTAAAAGGGGTCGATTTCGACTATTGGCCGATTTGTCATGAACTGACCCATATATATACATATATATGTATATGAGACCGCTGTAGCGTGGGATATCGCGCTAAACGGGTCCGACGATGCGCGAATATCGGCGGGACGTTCTATGAATATATCTCGTCGTTTTTTGAGACTGAAAATTTTTCACCGGGCACAGAAAAAAAAATACAAATAAATATCTAAATCTCAAGGCGATACGCGATATTTTATATGATAATGATAGTATTATAAATGAATAAAGTGATGAAAATGTCAGATACTTTTTGCTTTTCCATCGCCGAGAGAATAATTGTTTAAACAAGAATTTTTCTCGATACAAAAAAGTTGTCTTTCCTCGAGTGGAGCTTTATCCATTTTCCCTGCGATAATTATCGAGCAGAGCGATTTTTGAAAATCGCCCTAATCCTCGACCATTACGATTTTTAGTTATTTTATCCCCTTATATACAATTTTTCAATTTGGAGTGTTTTAATTGTAATTTGATTAACGTGAAGTTAATATTCGAGATCTTTTGCTGTATTTTCGAGAGGGGTTTTCTTTTTTCTTTTTATAAAGCTGCTGCTTTTTGAGATTTTTTTAATTGACAAATTGTGTGATCAACAAAATTTAGGAGCTTTGTTAATTCATTTATTAATAATTCATGATTTTTGTTTTCGACTTGCGTCGAAAAATTGATTGGATTTCTCTACAAAACTTTTAACTCAGTGGGCATCTTGAAAATTAAGCAATATTTTACAACATTTTCCCTGAATAAACTCCCTCTCATCGAGCCTTTTTCCAACCCCATCCACATTAATTATCGAGCAGGGCGATTTAAGAGAATGGCTCTGAATCCTCGACGATTGCGATTCTTCGTTATTTCACCCCCTCAAAATCGACCCAGGCTGATATATTACCGTCTTGAAGAATCGGAAACATTCGTTTGACAATGGGGTGGTTTCGGAAACGACGAGTCTCTCTCCTCGATGGTGCATTATAAAAAACTTTTCTCGTTACCGGCAAACTTAAGCCGCACCGGAAAAGCTTTGCGCTGCTTCAGTTTCGCGATACGAGAGGACGCGCGCCCCTGCAATGTTTTTTTCTTTTTTTTTCATTCGACCTACGACTCCGTGCCCTTTTCCACGGGAGGAAGGAGCGTTGTGTGAGAGAGAGAGAAAGTGCGGAATTGAGAGGAATGAACCGAGACAGAGAGGAAAAACGGGCTCAGCGACCCGGAGTCTCAACCTGTTAATTATCGACTCGTTTCATACAAGGGCGAGGTCCCCGAGCACTCCCCATCCTCTTCATCCAGCCTAATCACCCTCTTTTTCCCCTTCACATTCTTCCGCGGAATTCAACCCTTCTTCTCTATCTATTGCTCTCTTTCTCCCTCCCTCTCTCTCCCTCTCTCTGCCTTCCATAAGCCTCACCCTTGTTTTCAACACGTTTCACCTCTCTCGTCCGCCATCCACGACCCTCGACCCCCCTCGTGTCCCTTTTCAGCACACAACTCTCACTGGAGTCAGCAGAACCGACGAGGATGACGGCGACGACGACGAAACTCACCTCTGCCTTCCCTCCCCCTTTTCCAGACGTTCTCCAGAACTTTGTTCATCTCGTTCTCCCTCCCTCTCTCTCTCCCTCACGCCCTCTCCCTCCTTCCAGCTCATTCTACACCATCCTAACAATACAATGTTACGAGGACAATAGGATTAACCCCAGGGTTTGATAAGATAACCGATTCAGTTGAAAACGCGTGACAAGAACGAGACGCTACAACAGAAAAGGAGGCGGTTAATATTATTTCCAGAGTTGACTTGTAAATTTTAATTTTTAAAGCAAGAACTTCCAGCAACGAATAAGAAAAAACTTGCAAATCGGAAATTTTCACATCGCTTCCTCAGTATTTTTTCGTATTTGCAAATCCTCCTCTATGAGGGAATGTTAGCAAATTTTAGTAAATTTTAGCCGTCACAGTTTTGGCTTCCTCATAGAGGAAGCTTTGTAAATACGGAAAAATACTTTGGAAACAATGTGCAAATTTCCGATTTGCAAGTTTTTTTTACTACCTCTGGTTATCGGAGTAATAAAACGGCAGCTTTGTATCGTACAATTTTCGATCAAGCTTTTTTTTGAAAATTTCAAAATTGCATAAAATTTGCACGGTTCAAGCGATTTTTGTAAAATTGAATACCAAGTAACTTTTTCCATCAAAATACCCTTATTGAAATTTTGAGCTTGATATAACGAAATATGTGCAAGCTACAGCGATCATGCGCTTTTTCCAAAAAAATAAAAATTTTATAAATCGCGACACATACATACATACATACATCCGGACATTTTTTACAAATATGATTTCTCGATGTTTTAGGACATTTTGAACATACTGACATGAAAATCTCTAAAAAAAAAAAATTTTCACGAAAACAAAGCTTCCTCTATGAGGAAGCAAAAATGTAGTCATTAAGGCGGTACTGTAAAAATAATTTGAAACTCAATAATAGTAGTTTACAAATTCAAAGTTTTCCGCAGAGATTCAAAAAAGTAAGCGGTTTTTTCTGGCTCCTCGCAGTCGCGCGGAAAAGTTGTTATGAACGGCAAATTTATTATGAATGGCCGACGAGATAACGAAACTCGTGGGATCATGAAAATCTCGGGGGGAATGGAATTATGCGGAAAGGACGAAAAAAAGAAAACAATGACGTCATTTCGTACTCAAACTATGCAGGACTTTTGTGTGAGCCGTATATCCCGTATATTTGTGCAGTGGCGAGCATTCGAGGGTGAAAGGGGGATGATAATTCTTGGATGAGAATCCGGAGACAACGCCGGTTAGAGACAAAAGTTTAAGAGTCACCGGAAGAGAGACGCTGCAGTTTGTGTCTGCGATATTGCAGGGATGCGGTGTCAACCGGTTACCAGTTTTGCCTCTCCTCCCTTGTATCCCGTCGCTCGGTTGGACTCGCTAATTGAGTCTGAGACCGAATAGTGACGACATTCTCCAAGAGTTTTCTCGTCTTCTTGTATATAGATCGCTCATATTTCACGAGGATCTTTATGAATTAAGCGGTCACGAAAGTTCCTTGCGGTGGAAAAGAAAAAAAGGGCGCGGGTTGAGGGAATAAGACGGTGAAAAGATCATGAAGCCATACTAGTTGCTTTTTCATTGAGAATATATGGGGTATTCCCGCTGAAATTTTCACGTTCGAACCCGGACCCTAATGAATAATTATGAAAAAAACATTTCGAAAAGTATTCTGAAAAATAAAAGACACCTATTTTTTTGTTAAGAGGGACAATTGATATTTTTCGTCGTGTCAGTAAAAAATCCAAATTTTTCACTAACTCACTACTCTAAACACGAGTATCTTGATAATTCGAGATCCTATCGAAGAATGCTTCGAACAAAACTGGTTCGTTATAAAACGAGTAAAACAATTGATATTAAAAAAAAATTGCCACATCGAATTATAAAATAAAAAAACTGAAAATTCTATAGGAAATCACGAAATTCTGAAGACCAGAATGAGAATGGCAAGATCAAAATCCGCAAAGCTACAGCCAATCGAAGTTTCGTTTTGATCTTATTTTTGAGCAAGATCATGTGGAACTATATGTTCTCGAAAAATTATACACATGCAGAAATACATTTGAATATTTATTTAATTGTACATACGTAGATTATTTCATACAAGTATGAAATAATATACGTAATATACGTAATATTTAATTATACGTACGTATATTCTTTCATACTTGTATGAAATAATATACGTATGTATAATTAAATCAATATTCAAATGTATTTCTGTATATAATTTTTCGAGAATATATAGTTCTGCATGATCTGGCTCGAAATTAAGGTCAAGACGAAACTTTGATTGGCTGTAGCTTTGCGCATTTTGATCTTGCCATTCTCATTCTAGTCTTAAAAATTTCGTGATTTCCTATAAAATTTTTTCAATTTTTTCATTTTATAATTCGAGGTGGCGTACTTGCTGAAAAAACGTTTTTTTGTGTTTTATAAAGTAAAAACAAACTTTCGTGTGCCCACAATTTTCTGAAAAAATATAAATTGTTTTACTCGTTTTATAACGAACAAGTTTTGTCTGAAGCGTTTTTCGATAGGATCTCGAATTATCAAGATACTACGTGTTTAGTGTAGAGAGTTAGTGAAAAATTTGGATTTTTTACTAAAATCGGACGAAAAATATCAATTGTCGGCCTTAACAAAAAAATACGTGTCTTTTCTTTTTCAGAATATTTGTCGGAAAAAAAATTTCATAATTATTCAAGAGGGTCCGGGTTTGGACGTGAAAATTTCAGCGGGAATACCCCATATATAAATGTGCGAGCTACGTAGGGAAGATGGGGGCAAAATGGACACCATAAGAAGGTTACGCAATTACAATTGATTTCTAGAATAATAGCATCATGAACAATGCTAGAATCCAGGAATACCGTTTTCATCGATCAGATGACACGTCAATTAAAAAAATTCTCGGGGGCAAGTTGGATACTAGCCTAAAATTTGTTTTTCAAAAATTCAAGCAAACGCGGAAAAAATGTGAAAAATTGATTTTTTTTTTAGCCTCTCAGATGATATTAATGTCCAAGATACTTGGACCAAGCTTCTTGGCATATTTCAGCAATAACATTTTTGCAGAAATTCAATTTTAATCGTTTGCATTACCTGATACTTTTTTTTACAATTATGGAGGGCCATCTTGCCCCCGGTACCTCATTTTGCTTTAGCCCTCGGATTATTCAAGTATATTAGTAAATCAGTTCTAGATCTGATAATGCGTTGGTGAGTCAATTTACGTACATAAACATCAATTATGATGATATTTCCCTCATTACCCAATTTTTTTAGATTTTTAATTGTTTAAATAATGTCGATGGTGTCCATTTTATCCCCACTTTCCCTATACGTGCTCTTATCGAGGCATCAGACCGTTGGAGAATAATTTTCCTAACTCTCCTTGAGAAAACTCTCGCGGTTCGCGCCCTCGAAATGAAACAACACTCGTCCAGGAATTGGGGGAATGAAAAAGTGCGAAGGCACGTTGAAAAGAGCGAGAGAGGATTGTATTAAATTTTCCATCAATTCAACGGAACGTGAAGGAACGGAGAATACTTGTATAAGACAATGTTGCAAATACAGCAACGCGGAGTGTCGGCAGTTTGAGCTTGTTTCAACGTGCGTTCAAACGTTTCGCGCGACCTCACCGGAGTTTCGTGCATAATTCCCCCGACGCTTCGCGCACAGAGAAACATCGATTCAACGAGGAAACTTCTGCTCTCGGTTCGTTCAACTCATATTCAGTTCGCGGTGGATTATCGCGACGAAACGAGCAAAGCGAGAGAGAAAGGACGGCGGCGAAAACTCCGTGAAAACGGACGGATAAGCTGATGAGCTTTGCGGTATTATTACCAATGGATTGAACAAGTGGGAAGCGTAGTCACTCGTGAACATTGCGAAAAATTTCATTGGAATCGACGAATTGTCGATGTCTCGATGCCTCTGAACAGTCTGAACGGTCCCTGAAACTTAATTTCCTAAAAATATCCTTTCTGCCTCTTTGGAAACGGAGCTTCATTTTCATGAATCTCTGAAATCTAAAATTACAGTGCTAATGGATTTAAATTTTTTCTAAAACCTTAAGATTATGTTTAGAAACAATTTCCAACAGGTATAAATTTCTAATTTGAGAGAGGTTCAACCGAGTAAATTGAAATTTAGCAAATATGTCGAGCAGCCATTTCCATTGTTAATTATTTTAGTTAACATTCTTAGGGGTGATTCAATTTTAGCAACTTTTTTGCAAGGGCAAAATGGTGAACATTCAATTTCCACTATTGTCAAGCAGAACAATCGGTGAAAATTAATTTTCCAGGATCAACGATTGAACCGCTTCTCACGGGAAGGAAGTAACACAAATGATCGACGACATTGCACGAATTTGTCGTGTTTTCGTGCCCGTAACGATAAACCCCGTGTGAGGAACGACGAGATAAATGAGAGATTCATTGTACATATATGCATCGAGAACGAAGACCTGCGTCACGTTTATTGTACGAGTTATATTCGATGAGTAATTTGTATAATAGATATAGATATTTGAGAGAGGGGGAAGGGGCGGGGCTAAATGAACACTAGAGGCAAAATGGACATCATCCAAAATTAGAAAAAAATACAAAATTCACAAAGTTAGGTAAAGAGGGAATTAATTAATTACATTATTATAATTACAATTATAATTGGCGTTGATGTAGCTAAATAAACTCACCCATGGAAAATCAGATCTAGATTTGACATTTTCATGAAAATTTCACATAAAGAGTTGGAAGAAAAAATTGTCATTTTTATCGCATAAAAAAAAATACCCCAACAAACTGCAGTATTATGGTAACCCACTTTTACTAAAATACTCGGATAATCCGCTCCATAATCGTAAAAAAAAGTATTGGATTATGGAACCACAATTAAAATTGAATTTGCCAAAATACGTCATCAAGAAGCTTGGTCCAAGTATCTTGGACATTCATCTGAGAAGCTAAGAAAATCGTTTTTTCATCTTTATTCCTCGTTTCCTTGAATTGAAAAAAAAATTCAGGTGTTCATTTCACAGCACAGAATTTTTTTTTTCACGTGCAATCTAATTTATTAAAATGGTATTTTTTGATGAGAAGCGAGGAGTTTACACTATGCGCAGCATTCTACTCCCAGAAAAAAGATCTAGTACATTTAACTAAATCCTAGTCAAGCCAAATAAATTGTTTTAGTTGTAGGCCAGCCTAACACAACTCTATTCATGTCAACGAATTTTTTTTTTTTTGAATGACCTACTAGGAAAATATATTGCGATCTATCAAATTTTTATGTAATATTAATAAATATTATTTCAAACTGAACAAATATGTATTTAAATGAAATGATTTTTTTTTAAATATTTACACAATATATATTTTCAAACATTTCAATCTTTGAATGTATAGCTACACATGTGAAGTCTACAATTTCGTAAAGCTTCGTCTTTTCTTTAACAGAAGGCAAAAGAAAGAAAGACCCTTTTTCATGGGAATCCTTTTCGGGGATTCGACCATCTTGCGTTTTGCCGCAACGTTCAATGTATTTGATATGCATACTGAAAAATAAGGATATCAAACATAGACGAGCTTGCAAAGGATATAGGCGCCGAGAGGCAGGTTCGCTTGTGCGAGAGGTAGCCACCTGGCGGATTTTTGGGGTACTGACAAATCTGCAGATACGATCGGATGAGATTACGGGTGAATAGGTATTTAGTAACAACGAATAGAATTTTTCTTCAATGCCTGTTTCTCGATGACAGGAAATTCAAATAAATAAATATGGTGGAAGTAAATATCGCCCAAAATTGGATGGAGAGAAAATTTTCTTTCAAGTAACTAAAAAATAATCAAATAAACGATTATAGTACCTACGACTAGATCTTTTTTCTGGGTGTAGCTCCTTTATCTTCTTATGGTGTCCATTTTGCCTCCATTTTGGTTAGATATAGTGCGAATATATTATAACAAGGCTGGAGGAGAGTCGGGGCCACAATGCATGCGCGTTATTCTCCGGGTTTTCCTATATATCGTTATATACAATTGTATATGGTTACATACGGAATATTCGCTTTGGTATTATCTCCATTGTTTCCACGAGCCTGTCGTGCGTGTGTGTGCCAATTATACATGTCCTGGCGTATTAACGCTCACGTCATCGTACTGAGCGGAGGCGAGGCGTCCAGCGCTTTGCCTCGGAATATCCCTTTGTGGATATTCCCTCTGCCGTGCGGACCGTTCACTTTTCACGAGCATAAGGGCGGAACGGGGCACAATTTAGCTCGGTTGGACCAATTCGAAATTGCCATCTCTAGGCTATTATTGATCAGTATGATGAATACGTGAATGTGTGATTCACGAGTAACACGAGCTGTGCGATAGCCAAACGATATGGCTGTTCGACAGTGTGAAAGGACTGTATACAGCGTTGTAACTTCGTCCTCCCTTGATGACGTTTTCCGCGCCATTGGAAACCCAGAAAGGGACTCGGTCAGCATCCCTCTGAATTATGCGAGGACAAAATTCGCTCCGATGCTCGCAAATGTGAAAAGTGGATCGTGGATATCGAAATAAAAACGAACAGCAAAGTGGAATGAAGATGGGAAATGGTAAAAAGATCTGGCGGACATTTACTTTGGAAAACTAATCGTCAATTCTCTTTTCAGTGAAGTGAATTTGTTTGTCGCGATGAAGATTGGAAAAGGGACTAAAAATGACAGAAATCATCAAATCATATTCATCGATTCATAATAAAATGAATTGAGAGGTGGAAGCTGTAAGAGGCATAAAAAGATATCTGTAGCGATGGTCTTGGGGGAAGGATCTTCGAGGATCAGGCCAGAGTTCATAGGCCTTCATTTTATAGGGAAGTTCATTAAAACCCCGAACGTGACCGAGCACTCGTTGGGTCATTAACATTTCATGGATCGCCTCGACGGGGTCAAAAGTCTCACAACGAAAACGTTGCACTCCACCCCTTATTTTTTTTTCACCTAGAACTTGCATTCCCTTGGTGAGAAATTCAACGTTTATAATTTATTTACTTCTGAGTGCATATGACATATGTGTATCTATATATATATTCATTTTCTCTCTTGGCTCGAAGTCGTTTACGAAATATATTTTTTTTTCTTTCCAACTGCTTAATTACACAAAAAATTGTCCTCCTCCCTCTTTAGCACGGTCGAGGGAGCGAGAGAGCAATAGCTTTGCAATTAGCGAGTGGATGTGTTTATATATGTGTGTCTGTATATATATATATATAAGGGGTGGAAAGCGCAGTTAACGGGCTTCTCGTGGATGAATTACGTTTTGCAGCGGTTATGCTGCCTTGCATTTTCGCCACCAGAGGGACGCGCGCCAGATACGCAACCCTCGCGGTTTTCGTCAGAGCGAGCGAATTTCTCTGTCGTTAGCGCGTGAAATTTGCAGCACTCTGTATTTTGTACATGTCACTCAGTCAATTAAGATTTTCAAAAGGATTCAGGGGAGGTATATGGACATAAAAAAAAGATCCAATGAAATAAAACATCTCAAGCTCTTCGTTAGGTTTCGCTTAATTATGCTGCTGAAGAGAAAAAATCGTTTGAGCACAACCAAATCGGATGCACGGACCATTCAGAGAAGCTTGCTCGCACGATTTGTACGTGCATCGAAGGAATTTTTGATGACCGAAACTTGAATGAAAGTAATTTTAGTGGATACAATTTTTTTTTGTAAATAAAAATGAAGCAATTTATGAACTAAATGGTCTTTTTCTTTTTAGAACTGTTTTTTTTTTTTAAAAGGGAAACATGTAAATTTTGAGCAGATTTTGGCGAATACATAGAAACATGAAATTTTCTATCGAAAACATGAGGTTTTCGCTGAATTCGCGCAATTTTTAAGCTTCAAAGGAATAATTGCTTGAATAATTGACTACTGAAACTGGAATGAAATCAATTTTATCATCAACTATTTTTTATTTTTAAAAACGGGGTATCAATATTGATTCTAGTCAGGCGTTAGAAAGTAAAAAAAAAATAAGATGGATTTTTTTTATTTCCATACAATCGTGGATTTGTAAAAAAAACCAATTTTTTTTTATTTTCATGAAATCGTGAATTTATTTTTAAAAAAGAAAGATCCTTCCATCGTGATTTTTTATTATTTCCATACAATCGTGGATTTGTAAAAAAACCAATTTTTTTTTAATTTCCATAAAATCGTGAATTTATTTTAAAAAACGAAAGCTTCTTCCATGGTGATTTTTCTTTTCCGAGTGCGTTTAACGCAACAATGAGAGTATCAGAACAAAGGTTCACCGTTTCCGGAAGATTCTTTTGAATATATACATCACTGATCTCATCATCACCATTATTCTCCTCTTTTCTCCGTCATAAAACTCTGTTTTTCTCAATTTTTTCCTCATTAATTCAATAAACGCGAATCACTAGACCGTTCGACGAACTTTCTCATAACGTCGAGTCCTCTTTCGCTTCCGAGCTTTTCCATATCACGTCGACGACAATATACAAGCGCATGAAAAATCGGCAGAGAGTAAAAGAGAGAGAGAGAGAGAGAGAGAGAGAGAAAGAAAGAGAGAGACGACAGTGACTTTTACGTTCACCCGTTCGATCGATTGCTTGTTATTTCTTGGTTTTTTTTCTCGTTCAACCTTTTTTTTCAACCCACTCGAAATTTCCATCTCAAAGGATTCGCGAAACCAGGACAGAAGAGCGAAATCGCCCTCTGTGACGCGGAAATGAAACACGCCGAGAGCGCGCATCATTGTATTTATTTTTTTGCTGCGAAGTAAAAATGTTAATACAAAGAAATGAAAAATAAAAAAAAAAATAAATAAAATGCAATAAAATAATTCTGACACAGAAGAAATTGTACTTCAGAAAAGGCGCTCGTTAGTCGCTCGATTAAGGTATAAAACTTCATTTTATTGGAATTTTCTGAAACAGAATTGTTGAGAAATTGCAGGAATTATCATTGGATGGAATAAAAAGAAAAGTTGCGTCGAGTGACTTTAGTGTTTTTCGCGCAAATTGATAAAACGTGATCTCTTCACCCTTATTCATCCCCCATTGCGCTCTCTCGTTCAATGTCATCGATATAGATATATATATATATATATATATATATCTCACCCCATTGAAAGGTTGATACAATTATTCAAACGATAATGCAGCGAATGCGATGAGAAGCGATCCTCTTTTACGAGAGGATAAAATCCCGCTGCATGGAGTTTCTAAATAATATATTTATCGTGCGCATTCAGTGCTTTTTCTTCCTCAAGCTCCCGCCACCCTCTGTTTTTCCCTTTATAGCCTCAACGATGTTTCCAGAGGATGGTGCAGGGAGGGAGGAAAGAGGGCACAAAAGAGCGGGTTACGGGGGTTGGTTTTGTGTGTGCGGTTTAAGCAAGGGTAGCACGTTCAACGTTCGCTATACGTGTGTGTTTGGCTCCTTGGGAATTGGCTGGGAAAGCTTCCGGTGCCCAAAAGAACAAGGGTGAGAAGGAGAAAAGAGGAAAGAAAGTGCGAGATTGGCGGTACACGTGGGAAAAACTACTCCTCCCACCATTTTATATATATAAGGGTAGTGGGAGTAAAATGGACACTGGAGGCAAAATGAACATCATCAAAAGTTTAAAAATAACTGAAAATTTAAAAAATTAGAGTTTGAAGGAATCATCCTTATATTTTTGCCCTTAACATGGGCAAATAAACTCACCCACGCAAAATCGGATCTAGATTTGATATTCTCATGACAATTTCCTATGGCAAGTTGTAATAATTTTTCAAAAATTGTTATTCTCATCGCATTACAAAAAAAACACTCCAACATACTCCGAGAGTATTATGGCTATTTAAAAAATTGAAATTTAAAAAAATTAGAAAATAAGATAATTATTCTTATAATTGGCGTTGATATAACTAAATAAACTCACCCACGCAAAATCAGATCTAGATTTGATATTCTCATGACAATTTCCTACACCGAGAAAAAGGTTTGGTAAAGTGAAAAAAATTTGGCTTGAATTAACTAAACCCGGCGGTTACGGGTGGCGAACGAAATGTGTAATTCAGTTAACTCAAAACGTGTATCAAAATGGAAACAAAAATTGCATTCCCATAAATACACATATTCTTGACCCAACAGAGTACAGAATCCGTTCAATTGAAAATTACATTGTTTTGATTCTATATTTGGTAAAATGCACTCAATACGCGATTGCATAATCAAATATTTTAGTTGAATGAACAGTTTATATTTTCTATGCAATTCAGATGTTGTTCACCGGAAAAAAATGCATTCAATATAAAGCTAGAAAATTTCAATTGAATTAACATAACATTTGATGATATGCAATATTTGTTTGAGCTACGAGGGCTTTTACTTAACTAATTAATACTGAGATTAAATAGTTAAGTGAAAATTTAACTTATTTATTCTTGCGTCCATAAAGAGCACGGGCGCCACCAAAGTGCAATGGTGATCTCATTCAAATATGTAGTCTTTAGTTCATAGAACTGCGCGACCACAGAGCGCGGGTAATGTTCCATCAATTTAAAGTTAATTGAGGACTCCGATACTGGTAATACACTGGTACTTATCGGTGCTCAGTGGCTATCTCGCTGGCGCGAGAGCGCGCGCCGATCGTCGCCACCTTACGGATCTCGGGCGAAGTGCCGAGATCGTGGTAGTTACTATATACGTACTATCGACTAAATGTGTTGTGGCCGCATTGAAATATTTAGTCAAATTTATCAAACAATTTGATCGACTTGAAAGCATTTACTATTCTTTTTAACTGGATGAATAGCTCAAATTAAAACTAGATTTTGTTGATAAGACGAAACATACAAGTTAAAACAATTTTATTTACTTCCAGTAAATGACTTAATATTTGATTGACAGAGAAAACAATTTGTTGAATCAATCTCGTTTGAAATCATTTTGATCCAAAGTTGTAATTGCGGTGAACGCAGTACACATTCGAAACAACGACACCACTTTTATTATTTCAACAACGGGGTAATCAAATCAAATATGTGACGATTGATTTAAACAAATTTTCCGTGATCGCAGCTGGGTAGTTGGTATTACTAAACCTTTTTTTCGGTGTATGGAGCGTTGCAATAATTTTTCAAAAATTGTCATTCTCATCGCATTAGAAAAAAAACACCCCAACATATTCTAATAGTATTATGGCTATTTAAAAAATTGGAATTTTTTAAAATTAGACAATGAGAGAATTATCCTTATAATTGGCGTGAATTTACCTGAATAAACACATCACCCACTCAAAATCAGATCTAGATTCGATATTTTCATGACAATTTCCGAAGAAGAGTTAGATTAAAAAAAAACACCCCTTACTCTCATAGTAATGAAAGTATTATGGTAACGCACTTTTATTAAAATACTTGGATAAGCCGAAGGCCAAAGCAAAATGGGTTACCGCGGGAGCAAGACAGCAACCTTCATAATTGTAAAAAAGATATTAGATGATGCAGCTACGATGAAAATTGAATTTTGCCAAAAATTTAATTGCAAAACCTGCCAAGCAGCTTCGTCAAAGTATCTTGAACATTGAGGGAATGTGAGAAGCGAAGGAACCCGACTTTTAACGTTTTTCCTCGTTTGCTAGAATTTTCGAAAAAAAAAATCAAAATCAGGCTAGTGTCCATCTTGCCCCTCTTTTCCTTTTATATATATTTCTACTATAGTGACTTTTTCTGGACTTCGTACAGACTTTGCCTGCCAACCAACCGAGAGAGCTGGGTCAGGTATTTCAGCGCTTGTTCTTGAATAGTCCGAAGGGTATCCTAGAGAAAACCAAACTCTGTTCTCTCTTTTTCTCTTTCTATATATACAGACATATATTTATATATTTACCGCTGTGCTTTTCGCATGTGGCGTTTGAGAAAATGTCTCCCAGGTCGCGTCTTACGCGACCCACACGAGGCCATTACCATTTTCCTTTTTTCCCTTGCATTTTTTTGCCGTCGCAGCGACTTTCAAAGTTCGCACGTTCGGAGACGTTTATGGCCATTTTTACGATTACCATTGTATCGTAAATACACACGTAATTAGAGGAGTTTTCAACGTATCGCTAAGTTTGTTGGGAAGCAGTTTCAGAAATGGCTTTAAGAAGGATATATTTTATATGGCAAAAGTACGACGTCGCTTCATAGTTCAATATATTATTGGTGAAAATTCGGTTCTCACGCTTTTCCCTTTTTCTCATGAGTTTTATTTTTTCTCGATAAGAATACACCGTGATATCCAATATCAGTGGATAATTCTCAATAATTCAGTCTTTGAAATTTAAAAAAAAATCGATAAAAATGAAATTTCAAGCGGCCATAATTTTTCTTCTAGCCGATTAAATTGGAAAAACTACCTATTTTTCATCATTAAAGTCCGCGATTCGATCAAACGGGAATTTAATTTTTGTAACCACGGCTTTTTGGGAACGAAGATTTCGAAAATCGATATGGTCATACTAGAAAAATTTGTAGAAACTGGGAAAATTATGTGGAAAAGGTAAAATTAAGAAATGAGATTTTGCTAAAAATAAAAATTCAAATTATCTCTCTAGGAATCATTGTATTGATTTCCTATTTCCCGGTCACCACAAAACAACAGTAATTTCCTTGAGAGCCAAAAAACAACTATAAAAAAGTCTCCAAAACGTCTACCAAAAAGTTTCCCATCATTATTCGATTAGCAAGTCAAAATCGGCTTAAAACAGTGTTTTCTCTCTTACAAGCTGCAACTAAGAACTTACAATACCCGACGGAGGGTTATTAAATAATGCAGAAAGCTTCGTGTGTCTATGAGAGAAACTGAGACAGGGGGGGTCAAAAGCGAGGGCGAAGGAAAATCAATGAGGTTTAAAAATAAAGCCCTCGGATGCTCATCGATCGCGTTCTCCCTTGTCTTCGAAATTTTTCTACCTCCGAGAGAGAACCCACCGAAACTCGAAGATAATAATGGAAGCCCTCAACTGACGAATTTTCCAAGCCTTCTAAAAATCAATCACAATAAAATCAATACCCGAAATCAATCGATGGAGGGAAAAGAAAAAAATGCACTCTCTCGTCTCAATTCTAACGAATCAACGTCACGATGGACGCGTGAAGCTCTGCGAAACGAATCCATCGAGCTTGGCAACTTCACGCAGATTTTCAAGGCTGCATTAATGGAAAAGCCTGGTAACTGTTTTGTAAAAGGTCACCGAAGCGAAAGGCGAAAGGCGAGTCAGTGAACTTTATGGGCCCGAGAGTGTTTCGAAGTTCTCGACGAGAGTACACGAAGAGAGGGAGGAGAGGGAGAGGAAAAGAGGATCGCTCGTGGGATATATATGGGCCTGGAAATATACGAGACTGAATATTCGCTGTGTGCAGAGTGCATACACACTGAAAGGCACACATTTGTGTGATGTACAGATCTGTGGATGGGAAAGAGAGCGATTGAGAGGGACTTGCGGAGGATGCATCTGCAGGGAGCTTCTGGGATTTATAGTCGAGCCGTAGGGAACACACATCGCGGTGTGCCATCTATCGCATGGACACAATATCCATGTTAAATATGTGGAGCATGGAGGCCAGCAGCGATAATCTCGAAATCAATAATGTGGCAGAGAGAGAGAGAGGCATATACAACTACCACCACCAACACAGACGACAGATTTCTGGCGGCGAGAGGGTTTGTGACGCAGACGCGCGCAGGCCCGGGTCGCCCTAATTTGAAATAGCCGTGTGCCTTCTCTCTCTTTCTCTCTCTCCCTCTCTCTATCTCCACTTCCGGAAAAGCCATGGCTGCAAGCGCGTGTTATATCCGCATCACACCCACACCCTCAATATGCCCTCCCCCTGCATCCCTCTTCGTCCCTCCCCCCAGCAATATTCCCTCTTTCATACATGTATATATGTTTCTATGAGGTCCCTTTTTGCTCGGGTCCTGCGTTTAACGAGGCGGGTTAACAATCCGCACCAACGCCAGAGAGAGAGAGAGAGAGGGTTGCTACTATTTTTTGGGGTTTCGAATTTTCCCGAGCTTGAACTTGCCTTTTGTGCCAATTCAGGGGTGCGTTTGCCAGGAGGTAGAACCCGTTTTCGACAGAATTCGCTCCTCGTAAAACGGGGATTTTCGACGAAAGCTCAAAAAACAGCTTGATTCAAGCACTGACATAGAGAAATTGAATCTATTGGGACCTCCTTTGCGCAATGTTCAATCAGTTGTTCTGGGCGAAATTGTTGAGCTGACCGACATTATCAACGCGTTGATTTGAACCGGAATGATGATTTTTGTGTGCCTCAGTTGAAGACGCGTTAAGGGATGAAGAATTTTTCAATAATATCGCTGTTAAAAAAATATGTTAAAATAATATCAATAAAAAAATGTATAATACGATTGTCATCGATTCATTGTCATTGTCCGAAAAAGAACGTAAACTAATTTAACAAACGGCATTTTAAAGGGCAAGAATTCGGCTTCAGTTCCTGTTTTTTGAATTATATTTACAATTTGCTTTTAGATTTGGACTCTATTTTGAAAACAACTGTTTTTCGCCGTTTTTCACCTCTCTTCAGGTGCACCCATCTTCTTGAGGAATTTTTTTTTTAGTACATTTTTGCGGTTGGATTCATAAAGGGGGAAGTTTGCGCTTTAATTTCCTTTTTTTTTAAATTTGAACGATTTTTTTCTAAAGTTATTTTGTTTTTTTGTGAAAAAAGAGGAAATTTGAAAAATTCCGTATAACACGAAAACAAAGAGAGTTCATGAAAAACTTTAAGATAGCAAAAAATAGCGCCTGTTACCATTAAGTTCGGAAGAATTTTTTCAGATTTTTTTTCCAACATTTTTTTTCTCGTATTGAGGCCGGAAAAAAAATAAGGGAAAAAAAATTGAAAAAAATTCCATCGTGTTGAAAATGGTAAAATAAAGTATTTTCCCCTCTTGAAATCTTATCAATAATCTCATAGTTCTCGAGTTATGGTAATTGAATGATCTGAGCTCCGACCCAGAAAATGAGAAAACAAAAATGTTGACTTTTTGCTACCTTGAACTTCTTCAAAAAGGAAATCGAAGCTCATACTTTCCCCTTTAAGAATCCAATCGTAAAAATGTATTTAATAAAAATTGCTCCATACGTTCAACAAATTGGATACCCAAAATGAATTTGATGACCAAATGAATTTTGTTGCCAAAACAAGAAGAACAACGAATTATAATTCAAAGCCCTAAAATTATTTTTGCAAAGAGCCCAATTTCTCCGCTTGTTATAAAATAAATTATATAAATTTAAGTATGATCAATATTTATCTCATTAATTAATTGAATTAGTTGCCACATTAATAATTATAAATACAAAATAAATAAATAATAAAATTACATTAAACATTTACTTATCATTTTTTGGTGGACGTAATTTACTGCAAAATAAGAATCTTTGGACGCCGATTTTCCGGAGTGCATCGCATTTGAATGACTGCATAAAAACCTCGCAGACTTGAATCCAGGCTGGAGTGAAGAGGGAGGGTATAAAGACAAAAGGATGAACGCCCGAGTGAGAAAATGTGCAAAGAGGTGATATATGCGTGAGAGTTTTTTCTTCGAATTGCCGTGCACAATCCAATCGTAACCCTCAACTTCCAATCGGAAATCGGTCTCGCTCGGGTGCTTGCACTACCGTGTTACAATCCGGTTGAGCCTTCGGGCCTTGTCTATATATATATAAATACATAGTGAAGCGTAAGTGCAAGAAGATATTGGCTTGTGTATGAGAGTAAGAGGATAAAAAGTCGCAAATAAAAGTGCGGGAGCGAGGGAGACAATGAAAAAGAGGAAAACATGAGAGAATATAAAACGTAGTAAAGGTGAGAGAGAGACGAGAAAAAGAGGGTTGGAAGCACCGAAGCGAACGGTGATTCTGTTGGGAGGGTGTATTTATATATGGGACTGTCCACGTCAATTCACCTAGCCTCCAGACCACAACATTTTTAATTTGCTTCGTAATTTTTTATGTTGTTATCCTTGCTCTGAAACATTTTTCTGAATTTTTGCAGATTTTTTGGAACAACCGTTTCTGAGTTATGATTTTTTTTTAACCGAAAAAAGGACCATTTTTAAAAATCTGAAAAAATTCACAAAAATTGTATGATCAACGTAGAATAGTCTCCTGCTCGCGAAAATGTGGTGCACATTTTTTAAATATTTTTTTCACCTTATCACGCAAATTTTTTTTTATATTTTTTCACCTTTCACGTAGCTTATCAGCTGCGTGAACGATTTGAATTAGTCAAAAGGATTCCGCAAACCCAAGAGCTACATTGTTTTATTCCTCAACGCGATGGAGACATTTTTACAAAAGAATACTCGAGTGCAATAGAGCACACAACACACAACTTTTTTAAGAAAAAAAATGTGCGTAAGCCATAAACAAAATAAAATTATGAAGTTTTATCCGAAGATTATGTTCACATTATTTTCTGTCTCCCAAACGACGTCTCTGTTCGCAGTGGATTTTTCAAATAAATTATTATGCACAAAAAGGTTTTGATTAGGTAAAAAAAATATTAAAAAACCACATTTTCGCGAGCAGGAGACTATTCTCCGTTGATCATACAATTTTTGTGCATTTTTTCAGATTTTTAAAAATTTCGGTTAAAAAAAAATCATAACTCAGAAACGGTTGTTCCAAAAAATCTGCAAAAATTCAGAAAAATGTTTCAGAGCAAGGATAACAACATAAAAAATTACGAAGCAAATCAAACATTTTGTGGTCTGGAGGCTAGGTGAGTTGACGTGGACAGCCCCATATACATATACACACATGGACCACGTGACTCTTGCTCTGATAAATAAATAACGCGAAAGAGCGCTCTGGTCAAGAGTCGGGAATGGCAGAAGCAACGGCGTGTGAGAAAAGCTGGCCAGAGAGAGAGAGAAAGAGAGGATAAAAGAGTGGAATATAAATCGAGGGTAGGAATGAATCGAGGGAGAGGGAAACACGGCTCAAGTGAATGAGAAAAGGGTGAGTAGCTAAGGGGTTACGATCGCGAATATATAGCCCACATAAGATAGAGAAAGAGAGGGATGGAGAGAGAGAGAGAGAGAGGGAGAGAGGGAGAGTAACGTTTGGCCATAAAAGAGAATCAATTTGATTCCTCCTCCTGGCCCTCCCCCGCCGTAAACTCGTTCTCGCTGGGTCTTTTCCTTCCTCGCCATTCCACCCCTATTCCTCATTCACTGGCATCCCTTCCCTCCAACCCTCACCGGCTCTCGGACATGAGAGCGTACTACCGTTTTCTCACCTTCCGCTGTACCTTCTCATTCGTTTTTCACGCCGATTCCTCGCGTTTTTTCCCACCTCACAGAGCGTTACTCCTCGCAAACCCTTTGGCCAGATCCGCGGCCAGCTCGCATCCCTCCCCCACCCCCTCTTACTCCGACTCAACCCCTTTTATCCGCACAACCTGCCGACCTTCTTTTTTTTCAACTACTCGCCTACTTGCCCCCTTTTTCCTTTCACTCGGTCTCTCTCTCTTTCATTTCTTCCGGCACTCTTATCGCACAGTCGTCGGTCTGTTTCCACGTTCTCTCCCCTATATTCCGGACTTTTGCAACCCTCCACGCGCCTCACGACGAAACTCACCGAGCTCTAACTCACCCCCTCCCTCTCTCTCTCTTTCCGTCTCTCTCGACATGCTGCTTCGCCTTTCCGCGCAACAAGTGAGCGTCGTCGCCACACGACTCTCGCTTGAGCTTTGCAACACCCCTTTCTTCGCCCTCATCCCCGACCCTCTGACCTCTTCCTCCCGCTCTCGATCCTCGGAGTCTTCGCTCCGCATCTTTAAGAATAAAACCTTGGCCACGTCGAGATTGCGTTTTTGTGAATAAGTGTGTGTGTGTTCGTGCAGCAGATGTTGAAGAGAGTCCTTAGGTATGTCCTACCCTTACTAGGACTCATTTGGTCAACAACTCGGCGCCAGGTAAAAGAAGGGTTGAACGAATCCTCTATGAGGCAACGATGTGCTAAAGTACTTCAAAAATTATAGATGATTTCACCAATATCTTTTTTAATCAAGATTTTTCATCGTTATAATTTTTTTAATGAATAATACACCTCTGAGCTTCCAATACAAATCGTCAAAATGGCGATTGTTATTCAAAATAATGTTTACAAAATCCTCAGAAGTAAGGTAATTGCGCAAAGTAATTGAAACTGTAATTGGAATTACTTTGCTGAAGTTAAAAAAAAAAAAATTCTAAAACAAAATCAATATTTTTGACACTTTGCAAAAAGATCAGAGATGGGTTGATTATTTCACCAATATCTTTTAGAATCTAGATTTTTCATCATTATGATTTTTTAAATAAATAATAAACCTTCGATATTTGGATACAAAAGTACCAAAACGGCAATGTCTTTCTAAAAAATGTTTAAAAAACCCCCAAAAGTAAAATAATTGCGCAAAGTAGTTGAAACTGTAAATGGAATTACTTTGCTGAAATTTGTTTTTAACATTTTCTAAAACAAAATCATCTTTTTGACACTGTACAAAAAGATCAAAAGTGGGTTAATTATTTCACAATTTCAAATCATTATATCAAATTATTTAATATTATTGATTTCATCAATATCTTTTAAAATCTATATATTTTATCGTTTCAATTTTTTTAATAAATATAATACACCTTAATAAATAATACACCTTCGACATTTGGATACAAAGTGCAAAAAGGCAAATGTAATTCTAAAAAATGTTTAAAAAATCCCCAAAAGTAAAATAATTGGGCAAAGTAATTTAAACTGTAATTGGAATTACCTTGCGGAAGTTTTTTTAAAACATTTTCTAAAACATAATCATTTTTTGACAGTATGCAAAGAGATCAAGGGTGGATTGATTATTTCACCATTTTAAATCATTATTTCAAATTATTTATTATTATTGATTTCATCAATATATCTTTTAAAATCTATATTTCTTAGCATTATCATTTTTTTAATTAATAATACACCTCTGACATTTGGATACAAAGTCAAAAAGGTAAATGTCATTGTAAAAAATGTTTAAAAAATCCCCAAAAGTAAAATAATTGGGCAAAGTACTTGAAACTGTAATTGGAATTACTTTGCTGAAGTTTTTTAAAAACATTTTCTAAAACAAGGTCATTTTTTTAACATTATGCAAAATTGTCAAAATTATAAGCCTAATAAATTATTAATAAAAAAGATATCGATAAAACAATCAAACTTGCTTACTTTGCAACGTTTTGATTTGCACACAAACTTTTAAACTTCAAATCTAATTGTACGATTGTTCATTTAATCGATAATCTCGTTATTCGAAGCGTTCCAAAATACACAATAGCCGGGAAAAGGGTGATTGTCCAAATATTTGGTATGATTAACGATCTCGCGAGAATAAAAGAGTAAAATAAAGAGGATGAAATGAAAACGGATTCCCAGATGGTTGGGATGTGAGCAAGCGCGGAGTTTGTCGGAAAACTTGGGTAAAAGTCGAGAGCTGCGAGCATCTGGTGTTCCCGAGAAAGACGGTGAAAGCGATAAAACGGGTCGAAAAAAAGACGATCGAATATGGCTAAGGAAAATACTTGATGATCCTCCAGTGGACCGCGGGCACGCGAACTCTCGACGCTTCTTTTTCATTCTATTTTTTTCATCCCTCCACTTTCCCTCGGGGAAAACCGCTCGAAGAATCTTACTTCTTGGTTCCCGAGCGACCAACTTATATTATCGGGCATAAAAGGGATTGGAAGAGCGAGAACGGAATCAATTTAAAAGAGATAAAGAGAACGATCTCGGTGGAAACAATGATCCTTGAAATTAGGGAAAATCGAGAAGCGATTTAATCGACATTACGCGGAAGTAAAAGATCCAAGCTGAAGAGTTATTTTCTTCATTCTAGACATTTGAAAGTCCAAAGTGCAGAAGGACTTTGCTGGAATATTGATTCTTCCATCGACCTGTAATCTGTGAATTCAAAGAGATTCGTGGGGGGGGGGAGTCACTAGCTGATTGGAGTCCTTGCTGTGGCCATTGAAACTTGTCTCGTATTATCAGGGAAACGCGCTCTATTATGTAGTATTTATGACTTGCCGACGTGGACTCACCGTGAACGAGGACGAGGACACCGGACAGGAGGACGGCTCTCAGCAGCCAACTGGCCGCCATCCTGGCGAACTGGACCGTTACGTCGATTCAGCTTCCTCCTGAAACAATACAAGCGTGCCCAATCAATCAAGCTCTGAATCCATCCCAGTCGATCCTATCGCAGGATATATATGTCTATATGTATAGACCATAGGTAAATGGGCTATATAGAGGCGAAGAGCTCATCCTAGAATCCCCAGGCATCGAGCAGAAACCAGAAACCAACGATAGACTATACATGTACAGGGTTTTGCTTGGTCGAGAAATGGGAAGAGAGCAAGCTCTCCTTACTCCGCGGGTCTGGTGTACGTCGTACATTTGGCAGGATGCCCATCCCCGCAACACACAGAAGCCATCCCTTGCTGCTCATTCTGCCACCCCTTGCTACTCTTACAAACCACCAGCCATCCCTGTGTGGCTCTCTCTTTCTCTCCTCTCTCTCTTCCTCTTTCCCTCCACGTCGTCGTATCGATGATACCTTTTTACCTACTCTCTCTCTCTCTCTCTCTCTCACTTCCACTTACATTCTCCACCGTTCTGTATGTTTCTCTGGGAATTCGTTCGCTCGATGAAAGTCTGCTGGCAACAACCACCAGCGTTATGAACACGCTGCACCGCATGTCATTATATCGGGTAAAAGTTATCGCTCGGCTGGAGTCTCGTTGAATCCTATCTTCAGCTGCAGGATAAGTTGAATACCAGTTTCGTATGTCTAAGCATTTTAGCTGGGACGCTAGACACAGCGACCATGTTAATACAATGCGCACGAATGGCCTCATGTAACCTCCAATAAACCCCACGGACAGTTTACAATTTCATACGGTCATTGAATTGCCACCCAATGGCTCTGAGATCGATGGCGCGTCCAGTTTCACCGATATGCCGATTGCAAAGTGCCTATTGGGGTTTTGGCTGAAACTATAGGTGACTTCCGTTCGGGAAGCCGACAAATGCAGTACTGAAGAATTGTCGTGGTGATGGAAAAATGATTTCATGATGTGGTTTGAATGGATTATTGGATATGGTTCTGGAAATAATTTATTGTAAACGGGTGTTTGTTTAAATTAAAATTGAATAGGCCATAATTATTGGCATTTCTCATGGATAAATTGCAACTCTTATCATTGGAGTTTGTTAAGCCGTGTTTTTCCTTGTGGATCAATATGGTATCAGCTGATAGGGCTGATAAGAAAGGCAAGAGCGAGTCAGGCCCGCCTAATTAGGATTCTTTATCAATACTATAGAACACTACTATAGAACTACAATACTATAGAACACTTATGTATAACATTTTTTTTTCTTCAGCAACTATATTACAGTGTCGAAGAAGCCAGCAATTTGTGACGCAATGTCTACAAACCTTATCAAAATCTAAATTTCAGTTTCAGGTGGGGGGAAGAGGGTCATTTCTAGCAAACTTTGGACTATATCATTGAAACAACTGAACCAAAAATTATGAAAAAAAATATGTTTAGAATTCTTAGAATACATCTTTCAAATGATACCTCAAACGATTTAATTTTGAAAAAATTCTTTTCAATTTAATTTTTTTTCAGCCACTATTACACTATTACGACTATGACACTGCCCACTATTGCTCTATTACGCTATAACGAAATATCAACTAACCCAATTGAAATCAAAATTTTAGTTTTAGAAACTTAGGAGAGCAGGGGAGGCGGGACAGGTCATTCATAACAAATTTTGAACTATATCATCAAGAACACTGGAACAAATATTATAAAATATATATTTTTAGAATACTTAAGGGTAGCTTTTTCAAATGATATATCATACTATATATTAATTTAGACAAATTTCTTTTTTATTCAATTTTTTTTAGCAACTACTACATTGTCCAAAAAACGAAGTTTTCTGGTAATGTGACTCAATATCAACTCTATTAAAATTTAAATTTTAGATTTAGAAACCTAGAAGATCAAGAGGGAAGAACGGTCATTACTAGCAAATTTAGAACTATATCATCGAGACCACGGGACCAAAATTGAAAAACAAATTTTGAGAATCCTTAGAGATAACTCTTTCAAATGATACCTAACACGTTAAATCAATAAAAACATTAGACCAGACTATTCATCTATTTTAATCTAAAATAATATTCTTTCTAATCGATAACTGTTAAATACCTACGGTTCATAATTTTGAGGAAAAACTGTTTTCTGACAGACGAACAAGTGATCTGATAAGGGTACCGTGTTTTCCTTTCAACGTACAAAATCCTAAAAATGGCCGGTACTCAAAAAAGCGTCCTTTGGTGAACATTTTTGATCGTTGCATATCGCGTAAAGCACATAAATGGGACATCGCAGTTAATTAGCGTTAATAATCAACCCAGACAGTTGATAGAGGACGTTGTCGTTTCAAAGCATCTGCTATTTAACGATATATTTGCCATTCTAATGTCACGTAAATCGGGCTTGTACAAACATGGAGAATCGTGGCAATTATGTGCGGGAAACGATCAGTTTGCGCCGTAGCTAATTGATTTCAAAAAACGAGAAAGAAATTGCATGTGTGTGAGCGTCGGAAATGATGGTAAATACCGACTAATTAACTATTGAGCGTGACATTGCAGAGAGAGATTTGTAAATTTTTATCTGCAATTAAAAAACACAATCATGCACATTTCCAAATTGATCTGAAATTTAATGAAGCTGGTAATCGCAAATGCAACAAAATGCGCTTTGACAGGCAAAATAAATAAACAAGAAGGTTTGAAAAATCATGAGATTGCAAAAAAATATACTCTGGGAGGTTGCATCGGAGATAACCGGGAGGACTTCTTTGATCGTTGGAACAAATTTTCCGTATGACTTGTGCGGGAAAATGGAATTCCTTTGTTCCCATGCCCATGTCCGCAATTCTTTGACCGCTGAATATAATATAGCTGGCGCTTATGCCTCACATTTTTCATTCTTTTCCCGTAGGATTTTCCCGCCTTGAATAGTCGACGGAGCTTTTGGCATCAAGAGAGAATGAGCGGAGTCATATTTTCACCGAAATTCCCATCTGAATTGGATCTCGTGACTTTTTTCATTAAATCTAAACTAGCGCACAGCTTTTGTCAATGTCTCTTGACGAATTGGAGTGCGCGTTGAATTTGTCCGTCTGTGTTTGTGTTTTCGCGTGTGAGAGAAAAAGATAGAGGATTCTAATCAAACTTCGAACGAACGGAGCGACAAAATTTCCCTCTCGAGGATTTCTGGGTCGACCAGAGTCGACTTCCGCTACGGTTGAGCATTTGCTTCCGTCACGGTTTCTGGTCGAACTTTCCATCCGGCTGTTCACCGAGGAAAGACGCATAGGTGTCATTTCGATTGCCCTCTTTTTTTTTATTATCCATTCGCCTAAAAACCGAGAGTGAGAAAGCAGGATGACAGGTGACAAAAGAGAGAGAGGGTGTCTATCTTGGAGACAGCGATATGATATCGCGCTGGGGAGAACAAATTTTACGATCCTGAAGAGAAACGGAGCAGAGAGAAAGAAAAAGTGTCAGCCAACTGTGAAGCAGCTTCTCGTCGTCGTCATCACAGTTTCTTGTGCTCTTCCTCATCTTTCTCTCTCTCTCTTGCTTCCTCTCTTGGCGGGGACTCAAAGCTCGACGGAATCTGGAGCGTGAAACCGTTTGATTCGCTCTGCAGCATCGTAGTCACTTATATATATATTTCGAGCTCGTTTTTTGGCAGGAACAGCCCGAAATCGCGCGACAGAAGCAACCCATATGATGCCGAACATTTGGAGAAATTGCACGATATGGATCTCGGGCATGGCGATGGATCGTGAGTGATACTTGAAAAAAATCCAGACATACGGAATTTCGAATCCTCGAAGAGATATGCTCAATCCAGATAAATCATTTTTCCTCTCAACTCACAAATTTTTGGTTCCCATATACGAATTAGTATAAAATAAGGATATTGAATTTGGAAAGAATTTTTCGAAGTGTCAAAAAAAATGTAACTTTCAAAAAATGCCCGTGACTTTTTCAATTTTTATAATTTAGTAATTCTTAGCACAAACGCATTAAGAGCTTCAGGATTGAATTTGAAAAGAACCGCCAAAGCGGTTCAGATTCAATGGAACGTAACAATTTCTTTAAATCGAGTCTCGTTGATTCTTGTCGATTGTTGACAGCCTGAGAATAAAGGAGGAAAATTTATAAAATATTTGTGGCTAATGGGTTCTCGAAGGCGTTAGTCGTTATCGATTTGCTGGGGATGAGGCCTTTCGGACGAAGAGGGCGAAACCGGAAGTTCACTGGGACGCTGTAGGGATGAGGGAACCGCAAAATTGCTTTATACATATACGACATATACACTCCCGCTCAAAAGTTGGAAACACTAGTCAATAATTCTTGTCGCACTAGAAGTTGCATAACTCCGTCAATAAACCAGATAATGAAATTTTTTAAAAAGCGTTTTGACGGGCAAGAATTCAGCTTTATTTTGCTTTTAAAAAAATATTTTTTATGATTTTTTTCATCCGATACGCACTTTTGAACGTTACCGTTTTTTTTTATCTTCTTTCGACCATCGCGAATTGGGCACACAACTTAAGGACATTTTTTTTATCTTTTTTATCTACGGTACATTTGACAGGGTTAGCTCTATTTTCGTTTTTAAACAATTTTCGTACGATTTTTTCTCGCGAAGTTATCTCACTTTTGGCTAAAAAAGACAAATTTTGAAAGATGCAATGTAACTGAAAAACGATGAAGTTTAAGAGAAAATGTCAAGTACGAAAAAAATAGCGTACATATACATGGAATCGCCTGGAATTATTTCAGAATTTTCCCATGAAATTTTTTTTTTTTACTAGCTTCGCTCGAAACTTTGATGATGACGTTCCAGCGAAAAATTGTATCTAATTGAAATTTCTGTACTTAGTGATAGAATAAAAATCTAGAAAAATTCAGCAAAAAATATGCTATAAACAACAATGATCAATAACGATTATTGATCATTGTTCATTGCTTAATCATTGCTTAATAAAATATTTAAACATTTGTTTAAACAATTTGTTAAAGACTTTTGGGCAATATTATTATTGATAATTGTTGTTTACAGCATGCCAAATGTGGCTGAATTTTTTTAGATTTTTATTGTATCACGAAGTACGGAAAATTCAATCAGATACAATTTTTCGCTGGGACGTCATCATCAGAGTTTCGAGCGAAAATAGAAAAAATAATAATTTCATAGGAAAATTCTAAAATAATTCCAAGTGATTTCGTGTATATCTACGTTACTTTTTTAATACTTGAAATTTTCTCTTAAACTCTATAGTTTCTGACTTACGTTGCATCTTTCAAAATTTGTCTTTTTTAGCCAAAAATGAAATGACTGCGAGAAAAAATCGTACGAAAATGTAAAAAAAAATAAAAATCGAGCGTGTGATAACCCTTTCAAATATACCACAGATAAAAATACAAAAAAATGTCCTCAAGTTATGCGCCCAATTCGCGATGGTCAAAAAAATCAAAAAACGATCACGTACAAAAATGTGTATCGGATCGAAAAAAAATCATAAAAAATATTTTTGAAAAAAGCAAAATAAAGCTGAATTTCTTCACGTCAAAATGCTTTTTTTTAAAATTCGATTATCTTGTTTTTTGACGGAGTTATGCAACTTCTGGTGCGGCAAGAAATATTGACTGGTGTTTCCAAACTTTTGAGCGGGAGTGTACATAACATATATATATTATATATAAGTCTATATAATAGTGAAGGAAGACGCGATATTGCATCGGGAGAATGCGTCAGAGGTGAGGCATCAACCAGAATCCTGGCGTTTCCTGTCGCGCAGGGATGACACAGACCCCAGACATCCTGAGTCTTGTAAATGCATGTATATATGCATAAGTAAATTCGGGAAGAAATGATTGTGGGGCCCTATGCGTCGCAAAACTGAAAGCCATTTCTGGGCTAGACGATCGTTTTAGCTGAGTGCTTTGTAATGAAGCGAGCTCGGCGTGTTCTCTGTCCGTGTACCCATATAGTACATAGTTATCCATGTACATATATATATATATATATATATATATATATATATATATATATATGCTTGTGTGTGTGTGTGTGTGTACATCGGTTTTTGAACGCGCAGAAGAGAGATGGATATTGGGAGGAATTCCTCTCTTGCTCTTTCCTCCCTCGCGCTCTCGACGAGACTACCCCCGTTTAGGGGCGGGAGGGAGGAATTGAAGGGGGTAGTATAATCGTACGATCGATCCGGGCTCGGTGCACGGCATCGGAGGGGCTCAAATGCACGCAGCGTCTGCATAGTCGCGCGATGCACCACAATCTGCAGCATCCCATTAATATCGTTATTTCAATCGTTTTCACAATCAATTCATTTTTTAAAATAATATTTCTAGATATTGTGATGTCAAATGGGATTATCCGTAATGCTTCAATTTATGGGAGGAGAATTGAGACGTTTTGAATTTATCTTTTAATGGCATAAGCAATATTTTCCATTGGGATTACTTAGGCCATATAGTTGAAATTATTGTAAGCAAACAAAATGTTGGAGTTTGCAGTTATCACCTTCATATCGTTATTCCAATAATTTCTATAATTAAGCCTTTTTCATAAATATTTCTAGATCTTGTAGTTTTTTGTTCGAATTTATTCGTAATGGAAGAAACGGTGAGATGATTTTATTTTGTTTTTAATTTAAATCGTTGAAATTATTGTGATCCGAAAAAATACTTTAGTTTGCAGGGATTTATTAATATCATTGGTTGATTAATTTCCGCAATTCGTCGATTTTTTAGAAATATTTCTAGAACTCGTTGGGATAGTTTAGTCTATGAAGGAAAAATGGAGGCAATTTAAATTTATTTTTAAATTGTTAAAGAATGATTCAGGATTAGTATTATTAAGCCTAAATCGTTGAAATTATTTTAAATCTAAAAAAAATTCGAGTTTGTAGCATCCCCTTCATATCGTTATTCCCATCATTCCCATAATCAACCCATTTTTAAGGATATTTTTTTCCTAATGTTGACTGGAATTGTGCTTAATAGAAGCAAAATTGAGATTTTTAAAATTTATTGTCAAGTGGCATAAGCAAGATTTTCCATTCGGGCGAAATCGTTAAAATTATTGCAAGCATTAAAAGTCTAAAAATATTTCTAGACCTCGCGTCAACTGGGATTATCTAATATTCCAATTTATGGACAAATAATTGAGGCGTTTCAAATTTATTTTTAAACTCTACGAAAAACGTTTCTTCATTAATAATTATTCAAACCAAATCGTTGAAATCATTATAAGAAAAAAAAATGTTTAAGTTTGCAGCATTCCCTTCATATCGTTATTCCCATCATCTCCATGATCGACCCATTTTTCTAAAAATATGTCTATCCTAATGTTGACTAGAATTATTCGTAATAAAAGCAAAATTGAGACGTTTCAAATATATTTTCAAGTGGCATAAGCAAGATTTCCATTTAAAACTCTATGCAAAACGGTTCTCCACTCAGGAACATTTAGGTCAAATCGTTAAAATTCTTGTAGGACGAAAAAAAACTGTTCAGTCTTGATTCAAAAGAAGACTATTCCCAATCGCGGTAAATCGACATACGTGTGAAGCTCTTTGTTTCGTATCATTATTTTCGTTGGAAAAACTTGTATTTCGTCCGGGTGTTATATTCACGTATCAGAACGTACACGAGGCCACGAGAAAAAGATTGAGAGCCATGTCGCCGATATCCTGGAGCCATTTCGATTGATCATTTTTTCAGACAGTTGACAAGCCGCGTGTAGGCAACTTGAAACGTGTGCCGAAGAGGGATGAGGGATTTTCCAGGGGTAGTGAAAAAGACTGTACGTAGCGGTGATGCGCGGACGATGCTTGCCGGAGGCTATCGGATGTATATAGTGGGTGGATATAAAAAAAAAAGGGAAAAAATGGAGGAAGCCAGCAGGGAGAATATCGGATAGTCACAGGGTCGTGAAAAAAAAGGTAGCGATATATAGAAAGCTTTCCAGGTAAAACGATAAGTCTTCTCTTGTGAAGGGGACCGAAGAAGAGGGAGTATGGGAATGCTCGTCCAGAAAAGAGGAAAAGGAAGGGTGAAACATGCTCGGGAAGAGAGAGAGAGAGAGAGAGAGGAAGTGAGGGAGAGAAAGTTATACCGGCAATGGTGCAACTGTGCAAGTTTACCCCACAGAAGGTCTCATCTGCCTCATCAATCATTCTTCCTCCATCGTCTCTTCTCGCCGGTTTCGCGCAACAAGATTAAAACGCCGATGTTGATAGATCGATCGGTTTTTATCGGTTCTTCTATTCCATATATATCCAACCCTCGGCAAATTTTCCCGGACCATCGAAAACCACATTGCGTCGATCGAGTTCGCATCTTACGCTTGTCCTTTTCCATCAACAAGAATCAATAACCAACAAAAATTTCAGATATCAGCTGTACCAAATTTTGACGAAAATGTCAAATGATCGTTGAAAAATTATGATCTTATGACTTTTTCGTTGAACAAACTAATATAAGTAATTTTTGATTAATCCACGTTATTGATTATTAATTCGATTGATTGATTATTGATCCACGTGGTGATTCAACGAGAAATTCTTCAAGGAAGAAAGTAAACTCTGAATCACGAAAATGAGGAATTATTTTCGGAGCTGAGAATAAACAGACAATTTTTGATATATCTGGTAATCAATATTTTCCCTCATCAAAGATTTATGCAGCGCGAAACACGCTCTTTTACGGCGATTGAATGGTAAAATATTTATAAAAATAAATTTTGAGCTTTCACAGGTGATTTCGCTGGTGCGAAGAGCTTCAGGTCTCTTGAGAGAAAAAACTGAATTAATAAACGCTGAAACAGCAAAGTAATCTCGGGTCTAAAATCTCAAGAGTGCGCGTGGTATAGAATTTTTGTGCTGTTGCGGCATATTTTTATCAGCCATGTTTTCCGGGGGTTCCCACTTCGACTCGAGCTTTTTCCACGACAATCAAAGTACACCAAAGACACGCCGATGACAGGGAAGAGGATGGAAAGCAGAGCGTTAGCAGCATCTTAACCAAAGTCAACGTGACGACGTGTATTGTAAACAATTCTGACGTAAAATCGCGGTATAAAATACGAGACGCCATTTTGTCAAACGTGAAATAACGCGAAAAAAATAAGATGGCCGCATTTTTCACGTATTTCAGGACAATGAACACATTTTGCGGAAGAAATATATATATATATATATATATGAAGGGTGTATAAAACGGTGGATTCAAAAAGTGGTTTTCTTCACTCTCGTCGTCACCGTCGTCGTCGACGTCGTCAACGCCAAGACCATTCTTCTCCCGTCAGTTTGCCATCCTCATCCTCGTTTTTTTTCCTCGTCCCAACGAGCAGAAGTCCTTATTCTGTCTCGCCTCCCCCTTCAGCCTCTCTTTCTCCAAAACTCGCGCCATCTTCTTTTTCCTCCTCTCTCTCCCTCTCGCACCCCTTTAAATATATAGCCTCTCCCTTGGCCATTCCATTCAACCGTGCACCCTCGTTCCTCTCACGGTTTTTCGCGCGATGGTCGCGCGTTCCTTGGAACTTTTATCCTTTTTTTCGTCAGTCCTCCTCCTTCACTCCCTTTTCACTCTTCCATGACTCTTTTTGCGCGCACACGCGCCTCACCAGAGAGAGAGAGAGAGAAACTTCCTGCTCCCTCCGCTTATCTATATAGACATAGTTCTTTTTTATGCCCTCGCACCGTATCGGAGACACTCTCTTCCCTCTTTCAGCCTCCCGTTCGGTCTTTGTACACACGACGAGAGAATTCATCGCGAGACAGGGTGAGCTCTACACTTTTATATTCTTTGGCAAACCCTGGGCAGGAGTGCCCAAGGAGGAGGGCGAGGATGAGGAAAGAAAAAGGGAGATGATGGTAAGGCGCTGGCTCAACTATCGCGCCACTTTCAAAATTAGTGCATGTCTGTCTTAGCTCGAGGAGGAAAAGGAGAGACAGAGGACGGTGGAAAAGCCAGAGCGTAGCAAAGGAGGATCAGAGCGCGTTTCTCCCAATATATATGTATATATATATATAGAGCTTCAGCCGGTTGGGCGCTTCTCTCGTGGCCTCTCAAAAACCCACAAGTGGAAATCTCTCAAGAAGACCCGGAGTCGAATATATACGTGTATATAAAGGAGCGTCAGGCAACTCTCACTTGTGAGCTCGGTCCCGAAACTTTTCTCGAGAGGATCGTAACTGGAGCGTGCTATAGATTGCTGCATAGTTTTTTTTCGTACCAGAGCAACGATCCCTCATACTCATCTTCATCGGGTCGTATTTATCAATGTTATTTCGTGGCTTCGAGCATTTTCAATTGCGCAATTTCATCGAAGGAATTTTGCACTACTATGCAAAATTTACCATCTAATAAACTACACTGAGAGAAAAAATTACTAGAACCAATGAAATAAAGTTTTGAAGGCAAAAAATCATTTTTTTCATTATTTCCCAAAACATATTAGATTGTTTCCCTTATATGATTACTTGGTTCATTTTTTTCAGTCAATTCCATAAATTTCTGTTTCAATAAACGAATTTACTTGAATCTAACAATATGTTATCAATTATATGTAATATGTTGTTTGAATCAAGAACACATTTTATCATTCAAAACATGCGTGTCTTTTAATACAGGAAGCACTGAGAAAAAAATTTGTTGAATCAACAAATTAATTAGTCCAATCAACAGGAAAAATGATTTATTCAATCAAATGCATGTTTATTAATTGTTGCTAAACATTTTATTAAAAATATATAGCCCTTGCCAAATAATTTAATATGCACAGTTTAGTGACCCCAAAAAGAGATAAATAGAAAAAAAAGACCAATCCGCGCCAATTCTGCGATCTAATTTCTCTGTCCGACCGAGATTCGAACCCTCGACCCTACCTACCATCATACCTATCCTACCTAACTGCCTAACACGCTACCTATTACGCTATCGACTACTACTATGCACTTGAAAAAAGTTAGGAGTTATGAAGATTCGAATGTAAGAAAACGTTTAAAAAACCAGTTTTTTAATTTTTAACAACTTATGTATACTATTAAAGTATACTATAGAAATGATGGTTCTTTGCTTGAAGGAAATAAAAATTTCATCATCCCAAACAAATATTCTATTGGAATAAAATAATGTGTTATTTATTTTACTACAGCTTCTTTTCAAATAATCACAATTAATTTTATATCTAATAAATATTGAAAATAGTACAGAAATATTTTTATAAGTAAAATAATGATGAATTTCTTGCAACGAAATAATTTTGTTCGAAAAAAATAATTTGATATTGATGTCGTTTTTCAGATTCAAATAATCTAATGTTTATGATGCGATAAATGTAATTAATCCAATGAATACAAATTTAATCAAATCTATCATCCATTTAATTGTTACTATTAAATAAGAGTTTAATATAATGGAGTAATAGATTTGTGAAAATATTTTTTTAAATGAAGAGTGATTTTCTTGGTTCAACAAATAATTAATCGAATTAATACTTTCATTCAATAAATAAATTCATGTTCTCAAATTCAATAATTTTTTCTCTCAGTGTATGCAACTTTTGACTATCTAAAAATGTAATGAGACTAAAAAATCATGGGCGGGAGCCAGATTTACAGCACTTTTGTTTTCCGTTATCGACAATTTTTATGAGCGTCATGAAGCGCTTAAACAATGCGATAGTTTGTTTTAATCTCTGGAAACTCTTGGGATGAAATAATAAATTTGCCACAGATCAAGGACATGGGAAATTACTTTATCCGGGCTTCCGCCTCGATGTGAAGGACCGTATGTGTGTCTGCGTTCGTGTGTGTTTGTGGATAGGGACGAAGGAAAATTGAAGATAGGGTGGGAGTCGAAACGATTGGAATCGACGTGCTATCGAAACGAATGCTATTGGTCGCCTCGTAAAACGATGCAGGTGCGATATTTACGACCTCTCCATCTTTCTTTCTCTCTCTCTCGCCTCCACTCTCTGTTATCCCGCGAGAATTTTCTTCCTCGCTATCAAGAGATGGAAAAATGGTGTGACTATATATAAAAGAATATATGACACACGTATGAAGGGGATTCGGAAAAGATCGATATGAGTATGTGTGCAGTTGGTCTCTCACGAAGGAAGAATCATCGTTGACGACGGAGTCTCGGGTATCGTTTCAAAGAAAAAAAAACGAAGAAAACAGGAAAATAAAAACGCAAGAACCGGCAGAATATATCGGGAAAGGCGTGAAATGCGATCGTTCCTCGCGCGCGCATCATACCGCATTTTTCCTTCTCACCGTTTCTCCCCTTTCTCCTCATTCCGAGCCCGCTCGACATTTTATTTATTTTCCGCGCACTTTCCACCTGGTTCTTTTTATTTTTCTCCTTTCTCTTCGTTCTGCAGCCTCTCCGATGCAGCCTGAAAAGGCTTGAGAGAGAACAAGCTGCGCACAAACGCTCACGAAGCGTCATCTCGCCGAAGATTGAAATTCGTTGAACGCGTGAACCCTCTCCCTCTCTCGGTCTCTCCATTTCTCTCTTCTCTCGCACCTTCATTCTTGTACCGAGCCCTCTGTACACCGTCCCAGCATGAGGAATTTCATTAAAATTATTACTCAGATATTGGAGTGCCCGGGTACGTACGCGAAGGATCGCAGTCTCTCCATTTCCACCAGCGATCCTCTTCAGAGACGACCATCTCCTTCTTTTCCTTATATCCCTCCGCTATTTCTCCACCTGCAAATTTTCTGGATCGTACGAGAAGTCCCCTCCCCGCGCTCAAAGTGGGACGACGAATAAAATTTATAGAATAAGAGGCAGATAAAGAATAACTCGTCGACGGAATACATAAAAAAAAACGAAGCTGTGTGTATAACGATAAAAAAAAAGACATTACATATACTCTGAAAAGCTTTAAAACAACTTTCCAAGCGAAACCCATAATCGCGCAGGGGTAAAAGATAAATAAAACACTTTGGAATTGTAGTATTATTCTGTCGAATTGATTAAGTGTTTTGGAAACGAAATTTTTCTTCTTTCCCTATAGGGAAGACTAATTTACAGCTGTACCATTTATTTCTCTACCAGAAATACGTCGCTGAGACAATAAAACACCATCGTAACATCACTAACGAATAAGAACCCTACCAGAATAAATTTTCACCAAGTAACTTTCTCAAATAACATCTCTACCACTTTACAGCTCTCTCATTTTACGAATCTACCGGATTACAAGTCTTCGGGTCTTTATTCCTGCGATCCCTTACTTACCCACTACTGGGCGACGGTGCTTTTCCATTAGAGCGGGCTCCAAGGTCGGTAAGTGACCGGCCGAATTGATATTTCGGAGACTTAGAATCTAGTAGGCTTTTGTTGTTGATACTATTATTATTATTATTATTATTATTATTATTATTATTATTATTATTATTAATGATAATAATATGGTAATATTTAATTGCGGTAGAGATGTATTTCTGATAGAGAAATAATTGTTGGAGCTATAAATATGCCAAAAAAAAGTATCGAGGATAAATTTCACAATTGTAAAAAAAATTGATTTTTTTTGTCTCAGCTATTCTCTCGCGAGCGATGCAATAACTGTGGGACAGGAAAAATCTCTCCCCGTCCTGTGATATTGCATATGTGTGTATGTGCCAAACGAGGTAAAAAAAAAAGTAGGAGGATGCATGCAGACGCAGCATTTTTTCGCGCGCAGAGTCGAAAAATTCCGACGAAGCGAAAAAAAAATGAACGACGCGACAAACGGAGGAATCCAAATCGACGAAAAAGCTCCCAAAAGAGCGAGGAAGGAGAAAAAAAAATTCCAAAGGTTCGAGAAAATTCATGACTCGGCGCATTATTGCCGCAGGACAATGAGCAAAAGCTCGTATAAAAATATCAATTCCTCGCTGTACGAAACACACGCGTGGGGAATAAAGTACCGGAATGCAGCCCTCCGACCCTCATGACAAAAAAAAAGTAGAAAAATTATTAACGCTCGTTCCCTCTTTTATTGCAGCACTTTTCGTTAATTCTCGGCCACGCGGAACGCCCTCTATGATTTGTGCTGCCGCGAGTTGAGTGCCGCAGGAAGTGCGCAGCGCCAAAAAAAAAAAAGAATGGAGAGTGAAAAAAAAGAAAAAAGAAATTATAGCATAGCGTCGAGCTGATGCCAGTAGAAATAATGTAACGTCGAGTTTTTTTCATCTCTCTGTATCTTGCTCTCTTTCTCGCTCTTTCCCGAGCGCGCGCGCGCGCCCTCTCGTGTCCGAAAGTGTAAATTTCACCTGCCACACGCCGCGCAACCCTCTTCCCTCTTCTACTTCCGTTACTCCTCTATCCCTGCCCCCCTCATCCTCCTCTTCCACCGACTTCTCCGCGAACCCACAATATTCCAACACTTTCCGCAATTAAGCACCTACCGAAAACTGGCATTCGCTCAAGTGTGCCGTTGCGGCTGCCACAGCTTCTCCCCGGCACGGTCTCACGCGCCCTCGTATGTATAAAATGCATTAAGCAGTAAAGAACATGCCCGTACGAATGTGAAATTGCCGCTGTATTTGTCGGGGAATGAGAGAGCGCGCGCGCTCCATCCGTTACCACCACGTCCGACCAAACGTTTGCCTGTACTACTGTCACGTACTCTGTCCCACGTTGTACAAGGGTAGTCAGAACCCTCGGATACTCTAATTGGCAGAGCTGTTTTTTTTACCACCCTATCGGAGTACAAGTGTATGTCGTCGAAGTACAAGCATAAGTTAATCATTGTGGTTGTCCTTAAGGCAACCTTTTGGTTTAGAGACATACACTACCGGTGAAAAGTTTCCGGACAAAACTTCAAAAAAGGTCTGAAACGTTTTTTTATTTCGCCGGAAGTCAACGTAGACTAATTTAACAAGCGGCATTTTAAAGGGGAAGAATTCGGCTTTGTTTCCAGATTTTTTAAATCATTTTTACAAATTATTTTTAGTTTTGGACTCTATTTTGAAAACAGCTGTTTTTCGCCTTTTTCCCCTCTCCTCAGGTGTACCCATCTTCTAGAAGAAATTTTTGTTTATACATTTTTTTACGATTGGATTCATAAAGGGGGAAGTTTGAGCTTCAATTTCCTTTTTTTAAAAACTTTGAGCGATTTTTTTTTCCAAAGTTATTCTGTTTTTTGTGAAAAAAGAGGAAATTCAAAAAATTCCGTATAACACGAAAACAAAGAGGATTCATGGAAAACTTCAAGATAGCAAAAAGGTCCGTCTGTCTGCGTTGAGTTAAGTGGAATTTTTCAGATTTTTTCATAAAATTTTTTGTCATGTTTGAGGTTAGAAAAAAAATTAGGGAAAAAAATTTGAAAAAAATTCCAATTTATTGAAAATGGTAAAATAAAGTATTTTCCCCTTTTGAAATTTTATCAATGATCCCATAGTTATCGACTTATGGTAATTGAATGATCCGAGCTCCGACCCGGAAAATGAGAAAAAAATGTTGGGAAAAAAAATCTGAAAAAATTCCTCTGTACTCAATAAAAACAGACGCAACTTTTTGCTATCCTGAAGTTTTTCATAAATCCTCTTTGTTTTTATATTATACGGGATTTTTCAAATTTCCTCTTTTTTCACAAAAAAACAAAATTACTTTGGAAAAAAAAATCACTCAAAGTTTTAAAAAAAGGAAATCGAAGCTCAAACTTTCTTCTTTATGAATCCAATCGTAAAAATGCATTTAAAAAAATTTCTCTAGAAGATGGGTGCACCTGAAGAGAGGGGAAAAGTGCAAAAAACAGCGCTGTTTTCAAAATAGAATCCAAACCTAAAAACAAATCGTAAAAATAATTAAAAAATCAGGAAATGAATCCGAATTCTTCCTCTTGAAATGCCGCTCGTTGAATTAGTCTACGTTGATTTCCGGCGAAATGGCATAAAAAAACGTTCCAGACCTTTTTTGAAGTTTTGTCCAGAAACTTTTCGCCGGTAATGTACATTTTGAGCTTTTCGCCGAGCTCGATAAAAAATATATATATTTTTTGATCATTATTTTTTTTACAATATATTTATCAATATTTTGACAGTAAGCAACAATTTTTTTTAGAAAAAACATGAAAATTAAATAAGTTATAAGCTGGTAAAGCTGAGGCTAAAAAAAAGGTGTATGCTGGCTGACACGATGACAACCTTGCTAGTCATCCGATACAAAATTTAAAAAAAGAATCTTAATTAGTAATAATGTCATTATCTCAGCCTCTATCTCAGAGAAATCGGACAAAAAAATTTACAAAATGGCGGCTGTCTGAACAAAAAAGCGTTTTTCGACTTTTTTTCAGTTTTCAATTTTTTACAATAGTAAAAAAAAAATGATTTTGATGCAAAAGTTGTAGGGGCAATCGAGAGTTATACATTGATGATTGGTAAAAAATTTGAAGAAAATCGGTTGAGTAGAACTTGAGATATCATGTCAGCTGTGTTGAGAAAAGTAGTATAAGTCCGATTTACTCCGAAGTGACGGGCGTAGTTGCTGCGCTGCTAAAATAGCTATGACTTCGTAAATGATTAAAACGAAAAAATGTCCTTTCGAGGATATATTCTTGAAGGTCTAAACTTTAAGAATATGCACCAAAAAATGATTTTTTTCAAAATTCTAGACCAGAATACTCCCTCAAACAATTTTTAGACATTGAAATCCTCGGTCTGACCAATGCTCGATTTTTCTACTTAAATTCAATAATCATGGCTTTATAATGGATAATTTTGCGAATTAATGTCTCTCGCGTTTTAGTTCGATGGTTTGACTTTCTGTTATTCACGAATTACTGTTTTTGCTGCATTTATTGCATATATCGTCAATTGCTCGCACGTTCATTTTGTGCACGTTCTATTGAAAAAAATTTATCTACAGATATGAAGGTGAAATAGACACTATCAACATTGTACACTATCAAAAATGGACACTGTAAAAAATTACAAAGAAAAAAAATGAAAAAATGGAATCGTTTTTTCAAAGTTCTTCCTCGTTTACTTCAATTTTCGAAAAAAACAACCAAAATTTCATGGTGGTAGCCATTTTGTCCCTCTCCTCCCCTATATCGATTCGCGAATATCGAGTACGGTGAATATAAAATAGAAAAAAAGGCTGCTTTACACTCGTTCAGTGAAGCACGTGAATTTCACTCTATCCGTCTCGTACAAGCGGAGAATGAGGGTGGTCAAGGGGTTGCGCAGCGTAGGGATGAATTGGTCAGCCAGAATCGAGATTTCCAATGGCAAATGCGATATCGACAGAGAAAAAGAGAAAGAGGCCCTCGAAACTGGCATCCGGTCAAGTGCAATTTCGACGAGGCCCGAAAGCGAGGTTGGGCAGCGCGATGCATTAAGGGGCTTCAGTTACTGTCCATCTAAAATTATGTATAGCATACATACATATATGTATGTATGTATGGGGATCGTTTCAATGTACTCAAATTACACTCTAAATAACTTTTGTCTCCGTGCAGTACCGTTGAAAATTGTACGAGGCTCTCTCTGTAATCCGAGACTCGATCGATGGAAACTTTCACGATAAAACAACGTCGACATTGAACAAATAAAAGTGTTCGTTATTATCATTTCAATCGACGTAAAATTATTAAGAGAGCGATTGAAAAAATATCGTACTAATCAAAAACTCGTTCACGTCTCCCTTATTTTCCTTCCTCATAAATTTACATATATCTGAAAAAATCTTTAAACAATTAAGCTGAAAGTTGGCGCAATGATATTGTAGGTTTTAGAATTTTTTCCAAAAACACGTGACTTAAGTAATCTCAGGGCTATCTAAATTTTTGTTACAAAACAAACAGAACGTGATCGTTGGATATTGGATGTTGAATGTTCGGATGCAGAGTTAAGATTGTATAAAAATTTTCAGATTTCAAAAATTTATTTTTAAAAAATTGTACAAAAAATTCTCATATTTCTTTCATCATCCATTGTTGATGTACTTTTTGAGGAACTCATTTTATGCGACAATAAATAGGAAAAAATCAGTAAACCATGAGCAAACTTTTGAATCAAATGCTTCTCCTTTTTCTATGAAAACGAAGCTGTCTTTGTGAGAAAAGAAAATTAAGTAACTCGATGGCGGGTCGATTTTTGTCGAGTTAGACACCGTTAGTGGGGATGCGAAAACACGCTCGGGGCGAACAAGCAAGCCGAGGGAGAGAAAACCGTGAATAAAAATCGAATTAAAAGCATTGGCGAAAAAAAAAAACATCCAACAATATATAGTGTTATCGCCTGTTAATACTCGTGGAAATAATGTATCGTTGCGAGGACTGTTGGAGATATAGTCTCTCGGTGGTATTAACGTTTATATACATATAGGGGAAATGGAAACAAAATGGACCCTGGAGGCAAAATGGACCAAATGGGCACTATCCAAATCATCAAAAAATTATCAAAAAAATTTTAAAAATTAGAAAATGAAAGAATTATCAATGTAATTGGCGTTGACATACCTAAATACGCTGAACCAGATCCAGATTTGATATTTTCACGATAATTTCCCATAAAGAGTTGGAAAATTTTTCAAATTGTCATTCTCATCGCATAAAAGAACCCCTTAACATACTCTAACATATGGTAAACCACTTTTACTAAAATACTTGGATAATCCGAGGGCCAAAGCAAAATGAGGTACCGGGAGCAAGGAGGCTATCTCCAGAATCATAAAAAAAAAGAAAAATCGTTTTTTCAATGTTTACCCTCTGGAATGTTTACTGGAATTTTCGGGGAGGTGTCTATTTTGCCCCGGAGATTTTTCTAAACAGTCTAAACAATGAAAACCGTATTTTTAGATAGGGGGAGTTATCTTCTTATGATATGTCCATTTCACCCTCCCTTCCCCTATATATCTACACCTTTATTTATGCACATATATATGTGTACTCATACATATAATGTACATATACAAATGCCGGACGGCGAGAACGAACACGGGGGTGTTAAATTTTACCTGGTGGCACAGGGTCGATACAGCATAAATATGCGTTAAGGGTGGTTGAATAGCGCATAGAACGTACGTGTGGAGCCCGAGGGTTGCCGTTCTCTCTCTCTCTCCCTCTATCTCTGTCTGTTTGGGCCTCTTACGAAGTCGAGACCTTTGTATACGTGTTGTATGCATTGGTGGGTCAGTGTACGTGTATTTACGTGTTGGTCCAGGCGTTCTGTAAGTTGGTGTATGCGAGAACGAGTGTGGTATACCCGGTGGTGTAATGGCTCGCTGTCGAGGGTGCATTAAGGCGGTTTACGTATAGTATAACGCCCGAGAGAGGGAGGAAAGAGGTCTTTTAACTCGCTTCAAAGGCAGTTCGCCCATTCGAGCGAGTAATATATATGTATATGTGTATACATAAATATATAGGGGTGAGAGCGAGGGAGATAAAAGCAGGAAACAAGCATCTGGTGGGTCTCCGATATATAATCAATGCTAAAACTCGGCCGACTCTCTCCTCGTCTCTCTCTCTCTCTCTCTCTCTCTCTCTCTCTCTCTCTCTCTCTCTCTCTCTCTCTTCTTGCTCCGTCTGTATATCACTCGTCGTGAGAAACGACAGACAGCGCTTTTTTTTCATTCCCTCACTATCTTAAATGAAAACATTTGACTTTCATGAAAGCTCTCTGGCGTATGCCACCCCCCTTTCCACGAGATCCCTCTCACCAGTGAAACAACCATTTATTTTGCCTCGTAAACTTTTATACACTCGAATGAAAAATCCGGGAATGTGTTTTTCCGTCAATTTCAGTTTTCCGGATGCAAGATTTCGGCGGTAAAATGAGAAAATTAATGAAATGACTCAAATTGTATATCTCCTCGTATAATCGATGTCGGGCTTTCGTGAATTATTTTTGACTAGACAATTGTAGTGGTGCCAGCAAAAAAAAATAATTTTCCACTATCATGAAAATGCAGATCATCCAGGCAAACTTGAACTTGGATGCCGCGTATAAGAATCCTTGAGGCTAGTTTTATTCTACCGGAAAGAATTTCAAATGATTTCACCTCCATATGGTGAAGCTGACTCCTTTTCCGCTACTAATCTATTCTACCAATAATTTCCAAAAAAAAAAAAACAATTTTTTTTATAAATTTTCATCTGAAACACGTCAATCTGCTTTCTGTTTACTTTTTTGATCATGAAAAAACTTTGTTCCGATAAAAACTCTGCGATAAAGTGAATGCAAGTCTAAATAAATGTATATAGGCCACCATTTGGTTTGTCAAAGGTTTTTAAATTGTTATGCTCTTCATCCAAAGAACCTTGATTTGGATTCGGGGACACAAACAATATAGAGGAGAGGGAGGGGGGTGAAATGGACGTCATACTAAAATTTTGTTTTTTAAAAACTTCAAGCAAACGAGGACAATCGTTGAGAAAACTATTTCCCTAGAAAACGATTACCCTATCTTCTTAGATCAGATTAATGTCCAAGATACTTGGACCAAACTGACGTATGTTGCAAATAAATTTTTTGCGAAATTCAATTTTAATTGTGGTTGTACCTCATTTAGCTTTGGCCCTTGGATTGTCTAAGTACTTTAGTAAAAGTGGGTTACCATAATACTGGAGTATGTTGGGGTGGTTTTTTTTATGCGATGAGGATGACAATTGTCTACAAAAAATTTCCAACCCTTCATAATTTTGTATGGGTAATTTTATTCCGGTATATCAATGCCAATTATAATAAATCCTAATTATTTGAATTTTATTTTTTTTTCGATAATTTTGGACGCTGCCTATTTTGTCCCCACCTCCCCCATATTATTTATAGATAAAAAAAGCAACCGAAAATTCTAGAAAATTCTATAAATTGGCATTATCGCAAAACGAATTTATTGGCCAAAAAGTGAGCTATCCTTTTGATTCGCGCAACAGTCCGTTGATAAAGAATGTCTCGCCAACCCTTCTGTGAGCATCTCGGGGAACGATGTGATTTAGAGACATTCGCGGGAGGTTCAGTGCGCGAAGAAAGTTAGCGGGAGGAAGACGGTTGAAGGCATGTTAGTGTTGAATCGGACTGCCCCTAGCCGGAGCTTTCACAGACGAGGGTGGAAATGGTTTTCCGGCTGAAAGTGCGGCGACTAAGGGGTTGATCGAGAGAGAGCGAGAACGGTAAGAGAGCAGGGAAGGAGAAGAAAAGTTGTATTGCGAGTACGTGCTACCTGCTGGATCACAATAAACGTCTCTGACCGGCAATAAAACGTGACGCACAGCGAAACGGAAATGAAATACGGATGTCTGGGTTGGCGAGGACACGCTTGCTCCCCTCACTTACCCTCGCGCCTTCTCTTTTATTCCATAGTGTTGGACACGACAAGAATCGAGAGGGTATCGTTGAAAAGTGGACGCGAGAACGATACGAGAACGAGACGAGGGTGTTCCGCAATAAAGTACGATATATATCAAGCAGGACAATTCAAAATAACACGTTTTCCTTCGATTGCACGTCCTCATCGATCCGTTCCGATTTTTTCCAATTTTATTACACTCGAAATTGAGCTGAAAAAAATTAAGACATCAAGTATTTTTTCCGTATAAAGCAGCCAGAACAATCTCAATGCCCAGAGCAATCAATGAAAATTGTTTTTTTTTTGTTCAACTGTCCTATTTTGCAAGATTTGTTGAAGTGTTTTGCGGACTGAGCAATTTTTCGGCAATCGTTGGTATAAATTTGAATTTGAAGTTTTTGAAAAATTATTATTTATATTGGGTTTAATCTATTATTCAAAATTTATTGTATCGTTTTTAATCATTTAAAATTTAAAATTTTACAGTTGGTAGATTGTCGATTGTATCTACGGCAGATTAGAATTAATGATGCTCGATACATAATTTTTTTTTCAATCTGTAAATGTCGCGAATTGACTGATTCTGTGCAGGAGAAACGGCAGTGAATACACGAATCCGTGAAGCGCTACGAAAATTCACCTTCCACAAACACAATTTTCGACCTGCCGCGCTTTGAACGTCTCTCCTATCTTCGTTCTTTCTTTTTCGCTGCCTTTCGAATCATTTGCTATTTATTTTTCGTTCCCGCCAGTGTAAATCGAATGCAAACTAAATAACACAGGGCTATGTAGGGGCGCGGTCGTGTATATCTGTGCACCGTGTGTGTGATATTCACTTAATTAATGTAAAGAGAATCGGTAAATACAAGCGCACCGAATGTTCTCATTTAACGATCCACCCACACATATACATGGCAATATATTGTATATCTATGTGGATGTATGTATTTGCACAAATAAACGTATTTTTTTATCATCTCTTATTTTTTAACGAGTTGAAATCGCCCCTATGAATTTTGAATCAGCGAAACCAACATTTTTCCACAATAAAATTTCACAGGATTTTTGAGTCAAATTGAACGAGAGTGAAAAATAAAGGGAGATATTTTGTGCTCGCTAAGAAAGTTCCAAAAAATCTTACTATAAATAACATCAAATAAATGATGGAAAATAATAATAATAATAATAATAATAATAATAATAATAATAATAATAATAATAATAATAATAATAATAATAATAAATCACCGCTACGAATTTTGAATAAGCGAAACCAACACTCTTCCACGAAAAAACTTCGAAGGATTTTTGAGGCACATTGAACAAGAGTAAAAAATAAAGGGAGACATTTTTTGTTCGTTAAAAAAACTCAAAAAAATCTTACAATCAATAATATCAAATAAATGATGAAAAATAAAATAATAAAATAATAAAAATAAAAATAAAATAAAAATAAATCACCCCTATGAATTTTCAATCAGCGAAATGAACACTTTCCCACGAAAAGACTTCAAAGGATTTTTGAGGCAAATTGAACGAATGTGAACAATAAAGGGAGACATTTTTTGCTCGCTAAAAAAGCTCCAAAAAATCTTAAAATAAATAACATCAAATAAATCATCAAATAACATCAAATAAAAAAATTAAAAAATATAAATAAATTATAAATAAATAAAAACCGATAAATGACAATAAATTATTTTGTCAATAAAAAAATCGAATAGACTTTTATCAATTGGATTATCGATTAATATTTCATTGCGACCTTATTTATGAAAAAAAACTAGGTTAAAAATCGAGTACGCAGTTGCAATCCGAATTTCTTCGTCACTGTTTCTGACATTTTCGTGGACTGGATCCGAGTAAACGGACGCTGCGTCAGTTATCAATATTCCCAAAATACTTTCGTTCAATCGCTCGTTTATTTTCTTCCTAGTCGCACTTGGATCGCAACTCTAATTTTAATTATCACTAAAATCTGTAGCTATAACTCGTGTCTCGCAACGTGAACTCGTTTCGCGAATAATTCGCGCCAAGATTCGCGCCATCGTTGAATTTTAACGAATTTTTTTCAACCCTTCGAGCACAACGATGCATATTCGAGCTACTGAGAAGCTGAGGCTAAAAAAGCTCGTGAAAGAGTAACGCGCATACGGGAGATAGATCCAATCTTTTAATAAGCCAGACGGCGTATCGCGAATCGCGATGTACCCGTTCGGCCTTTATCTATTTTTCACGTAATACGTGTTTCCTTTTTCCTCGTAACCTCCTTTTTCCGCTGGCTTCGATCGCGCGTGTTAGCGGACGGCGGCAGTGAAAGCTTCGAGGGTTCCGCAAGCGGTCCCGGGAGAACGATAATGAAAAAAAAAATTCCGATATGAGAGTAAAGGAATTTTCGCAATTTTTATCTTCGCTCATCCTCGATGGTTTATATATATATACGGTACAAAGTTATTTGATCTCGTTCACATTTTTTCCGACACTTAATCCCTTCTCTCCTCGAGCTCTCTTCCTCCATTTTATATTATTTCTACGTCGATGATTTACCGCGTGAGTTTTCGAGTGTGTACTTGCTCGATTATATCGGACGCACGTACACGAACTTCGCGAAGAGTGCAGCGCAGCCTCAATCTTCTCCAATTAAATTCTATTGGAATTTGAGCGCAAATGCCAATACCGGACGGGGTTGGCTCATTGTGCGGGATAATGAGCGAGACGCGAGGCGAGGGATGACGCGTAAAGGTGAATGAGGGATAGAAAGAAAGAGACTGGGTGGAAAACGTGAAGCTTATACCGGATAAAATATAGGACATTCAAGCTTATATAAGAGATTCCTAAATCAGCGATTACTCGATACTAATCTCTCTAATCTCATCGCTGATTTTTTTAATCATTTGCCCATCCCTCAAAAGTACTTTTGATTTTTAGCAGATTTTTTTTGGAGAAACTTTCTCAAATTTTAAAAGCTTTTATTTGGTTTCACCTGTCCCGGTGTCTGTCTGTAATCAAATCTTGCAAGTTAAATTTGACCCACTTCCCGGTTTCCGATTGAGTTAAAATTTGTCATGCGTATGTAAATCGGATGACAATGCAATATTATCACAAAAAATTTGCAAATTTTTTGCAAAAAAAATTGTTTAGCAACATTTTTATTAAAAATTTGCTTGAAAATTGTTTTGCAACAAAAAATGTTTCGCATAATTTTTTGCAAAAAAAATGTTTCCCAAAATTGTTTCAAAAATAATTGTTTTGCTAAATTTTGTTTACAAAATGGTTTTAAGCAATTGATTTACAACATTTCTCTACGAAAATTTTGCGCAACAGTCTTTTTCCAAAAAAATTTCTAAAAACATTTTTTTGCATAAATTTTGCAGAAAAATGTTGCAAATTGATTGTGTGAAATAATTTTTGTGCAAAAAATTGTGCAAAACAGTTTTTTTGCAAAAAATTATGCGAAACTAGATATACATTACTAAACTAGTTATTTAACATCATAAATACTAAAAAGTAAAAAATAAGCAAACGAATTTTTTTTTTAAACAAGCTTTCATTAGTTGTTAATAAAAAATAACTAAAAACTTAAAAATAAAGCTATTCCGATTGGAAATAAGTTTTCAAATAAAAGCGTGTTACATTTCAACAGCAAGAGAAAAAAAGGTGTAACACGCTTTTATTTGAAAACTTATTTCTAATCAGAATAGCTTTATTTTTAAGTTTTTAGTTATTTTTTATTAACAACTAATAAAAGCTTGTTAAAAAACAAATTTCGTTTGTTTTTTATATTTAAATCGCTGCTATATTTATATTTATCAATTTCCTGTATAAATGTATATTTATAATTTAATACCAACATTTGTATTTATATGTATTATTTATAAAGTAGACTAAGGTTTATTTTAATCCATTTTTAAATGTTTGAAAAATATTATCAATTCCTCGAGACACATTTACAGCTCTACCATTTATCTCTTGACTAGAAATACATCTCTGCCAAACAGAAGCGTTTCAATAATCCTACTAAATAACAAGCTTACCAGATTACGAGTCTCTGGCTTGTCACTTCAGCCGGTCACTTAACGACGCTGGAGCCTGACCGGCAGTCGGTAAGGAAGGCATCGTAGGAATTTCAAACTCTGAGACTTGTAATCTGGTAGACCTGTAAAATGAGCCCACTGTCAAGTGGTGGAGAAATTTTGCGACAGAGATATTAACGGAGAGCTTTTATATTGTTTGACATTGATAAAATAGTAAAATCTCTCAAAATCGATGGAATAAATTGGACATTTTAGAGATTCGGAAATATTTTTTCGCCTATTCTGTTTTCCAATTTCTAAACCAGGGCCGAAAATTTGATTTTTCAAACACGCATAAACGAAAGTAATAATTCATCCCGCTTTAAAGAAATGCTCAAAACCTATGAAAATTCATAGTAGAAATGGAAAGGGATTATAGTTGAATATTCGACGGTTTTCGTGGGAATCCCTCATATATTCATGTCCGCACATGTGTATACCTATATTTCCGGTATCCGGGGAAAATACAGTGGAGAGGGCTTTTACAATCGAGCATCCGACATGTGGACTGTAGGCTACTCTCTCTCCTTTTCTCGATTCTGAAACGGAAGTTCCACGAGCTTGCATCAATATATATATCCTCTACTCCGGTTAGCGTGACCCCTCTTTTCTAGAACCCATAGACTTTTTTACTTCTCCCTCTTAGTCTCTTTTTTCCACCCTTTTCTCGTCATTTTCTCCCTCATAAATGAATAGACTCAACTCGCATTATCGCATATGCGGAGTATATCTTAATTGAAAGGAAGGCGCAACACACAGCGTCGATATTTCCGAACGCTCATAATGGGGAAAATATTCATCGTAGGACTATTTTCTGTTTTGTCTTTCAATTAAAATACACCGTATATATATAAATTAGGGTGAATCGAAAAAATAAAAAACTGTTGGCTACCCTCAGAAATCAAAGATGTCGTTGAAATAAAGGTTTCTGTGCAACGGTTCCATTTTTTGAATTTTTTTAGAGGGCGCGCGGGACGTCTAAACACGCCATTTTTAGTCTTAAATTTACTACATCACCGATAAACGGAAACAGATCATTCAAAAATTCTGAATTTTTGATATAAGGTGCCCAGATATGTTATACTCTTTCAAACCCATATTTACTGAACATTAACAAATGGCCTCTCCATTTTTTTTTTTTGAAAATCTGCCAGTTCGAAATATTAGTCAAAAGAAACGTCTGTGTTTTTTTAAAGATTTTTTGAGGCATCCGTTCAAGATTTTCAATTTTTCACTACGAACACTGTATCTCAAAAAATATTCACCAACAAAAAAAAACACAAGAATAAAACTTTTTTATTTTTTCCACTTCATCGAAACAAATTAAAATCATAATTTTTCGGCATTGAGAAAACCGAAATTTGGCAAAAAAATGAGAATAAATTTATTTTAAACCTAATCACACCTTTCGATTTCGGTACAAATTTGACACGATGTCTATCATTGGGTAAAGAGTCTGCGAAACAAATTTTAGAATGGCACCTGCAATGGTTACGATGAAAAAAAAATGAAAACATGAGATTTCGCAGGGTTTTTATTTTTTTTCATCGTAACCATTGCAGGTACCATTCTGAAAATTGTTTCGCAGACTCTTTACCCAATGATAGACATCCCGTAAAATTTATACAAATTCTCAATGCACAAAAATTACGATTTTAATTTTTTTCAATAAAGTGGAATACATAAAAAAGTTTTTATTCTTATGTTTTTTGTATTTGATGAATATTTATTGAGATGCAGTGTTCGTAATGAAAATTGGAGAGGTTAAAGAAAAGAGGCCCAATTAAGGAAGAATTCCTCATATACAAACCATTTGTTAATGTTCAGTAAATATGGGTTTGAAAGAGTACATATCTGGGCACCTTGTATAAAAAATGCAGAATTTTTTGAATGATCTGTTTCCGCTCATCAGTGATTTAGTAAATTTAAGGCTAAAAATGGCGTATTTGGACGTCCCGCGCGCCCTCTAAAAAAATTCAAAAAATCGAACCATGGCACAGAAACCTTTATTTCAACGATATCTTTGATTTCTGAGGGTAGCCCAACAGTTATTTATTTTTTCGATTCACCCTAATATATATAATGTATGTAATACGTCGAGGTGACTAATTCCCTTTTTATTACGTGGGGGCTATTGTGAAACGATATTAATTAATAGAATGGGTAACGAATATAGAAATGTGAAGACTTTGTGACGATTGTTCGTAGAAATATGAATGGACTTATGATTATTATGCTGCGAGGATGCCCAATTAAATTTTTTTTTCAATTACAGTTAATTATAATTCTCTCACCGATGGAGGGGTGCAATTTTTATACCTCCCTACACAAGATTTTTTTTTAGACCTGCAAATAATTTTTTCTCACCCTGTATCCGAATGCGTTTGCCTTTGATGTGCTTTGTTTTTCACGCTTATTTTTCACATACCATAGCAACAATTTGAGCCTGACCGCGGGCATCGTGCACTTACACACACGCGCAAACGCCCTGACAAAAAGAATTTGTGAAAGTGAATTTGCAGGGAATAAAGAAAGAATCTCACGAGAGACAGATGAGAGACTTGGCTTCGCGATGCTTGAGTGCATAACTACCCCTCGTATATACGAAGCCTTCTTCATTAATCCAGTCACTTTTTTTTCTCATCAAGTCCGCAGAGTTTCTTGACACTTTGCCAGGGGTGAGGGTCGAAGATTCAACTAACCAATATTTCGAAAAGCCGAAATCCCGAATTTCACGATTACGAGCGTTCGAATAACGAAGCGCCGGAATCCCGAACGCCAGAAAAGCGATAGCGGAGAGAGCCGCCCCATGCGTAAGAGAGAAAGGGATGCGCCTCCTCTCTCTCTTACGCATGGGGCGGCTCTCGCGACTTTCTCTTTTCTGGCGATCGGGATTTCGGCGCTTCGTTATTCTAACGCTCGTAATGGTGAAATTCGGGATTTCAGCCGTTCGAAATATTGGTTAGTCAACTTTTCGACCCCCACCCGCCACTTTTCTTTCACGTGACTTTTTTCTTGGCAAATGCAGTCAGCCGAGAAATGAATGTAACGATAAAAATATCGACATTAGGGATCAACACTGTTGGGACATTTTTTTAACGTCAGGTATCGTGAAAGAGTAGATCATTTTATATTTAAGAAATCCTGAACTTTTCAGGATCTTTTAATTTAAAATGTTTCTTTTTACCAAATTTCAAAAATTTACATTTTTGAAACAAAAAAACACCATCCTGTAAATTTCAGGATCTTTTAAGATCAGTACAAGATATTATATTTAAAAAATTCAATGTTGATAGTGGATTTACATGATTATTAAAAATTCATATTTTTGAAAAAGCAAAAAACACCTTTCGGAAAATTTCAAGATCTTTTAAGATCCGTACAAGGTATTATATCAAAAAAATGTAACCAAAAATTTAATGCTGATCGTGGATTTGCACGATTTCAAAAAATTCAAAAAATTCAAATTCAATTCTCAAAATTTATCACTTTGCAACAAATTTTTTTTTCGTACCCACAAGTATACTTTTCGAGACGAACCCAGAACGATTTTTTCGTAACTATAATAGTTTTCGAGATATTTGAAAAATAAACTTTGAAGATTTAAAAAATTGTGAAATTTTGAATCTTGCATAACGTTAGACAAAAAAAAATTAATTTTTTTTCCATTGGCAGAACTTCGTTTTATTACAAACAAAAAGAAAACAACTGACCAAATTTCATCGAAATTGAAAGGGGTCGGTTCTAACTCTTGGTCGATTTGACATGGAATGACCCAGTTACTTTGACACAAATAAAATATTTCTTAACGTCTAACAAATTTTGTAATAGTTGCGGAATATTTGAGTAAAAATGACAACTAAATATATTTCTTTGCTACAAATAAATCGTTCTCTCAGTGTTGAGAAATAATTAGTAGAGCTGTAAATCTGCCATCAATCTGAAAAACAATGTACCAGGATTTGTTATCTGTTAACAAATATAAAGTTGAATATGGCGAAATGAATTATTTGTTAACAGTCAATACATTATTTTGACGCAAATATGATATTTCTTAACGACTAACAAATTTTGTAACAGTTAAGAAATATTTAAGTAAAAATGACAAGTAAATACATTTTTTCACTACAAATAAACTGGTCTCAGTGCAGCGAGGACTGGCTTTTCCCTTTAAGAATTTTGCTAACTTGCAAAAAAAAGTGGCTAGATTGATGGAAAATGGTTCATATACAAAAATGAATAGTCAGCATGCATATTTTTCACCCCAAGGTACAGGGACACGTATATTCAGCCTGATAACGAGCAAAAAGGCTCAACTCTCATTCCTCCGAGTTTTAATCCACGCAAATCGTGCCCTTTCATTCGGTAGAAGTCCATATGCCCGTGTATTTATATTATATATGAGGCATTCCAGCTATAACCGAGCGGCCATTACCTCGACATTTTTTTTTCGTGTCGCCGATTTTTTTTCAGTTACTTTTCGACAAAAAAAAACATACGTATTTCTCAAAAAAAATATTTTTGATCCTCTTCCGTTTTAACACCTTTCAAAGTACAATTTTTTTTTTCGACAAGAGTGTATTCCCCGATTTTTTTCAAATAAATTGACAAGAAAGTACATTTAAAACCGCATCTTTTGATCGCTATCCCATCATGAAGAAATCATTTTTCGATCTTTTCTATGTGTATGAAACTTTGAAAAATGTGTTTTTATTCGTAAAAAAAGGAATAAGTACATAGGTAACATTGTTGATGCTATTATTTATTAATACAGTTATAATATTTAGGTGTACATAAATATAATAAACATTTTTGTATACGTTGAAAACACATTTTTCAAAGTTTCTTACACACAGACAAAATCGAAAAATGATTTCTCCATGATGGGATAACGATCAAAAGATGCGGTTTTAAATGTACTTTTTTGTCAATTTATTTGAAAAAAATCGGAGGATACACTCTTGTCGAAAAAACCAAAATTGTACTTTGAAAGGTGTTAAAACGAAAGAGGATGAAAAATAATTTTTTTTCAAAAATACGAATGTTTTTTTTTGTCGAAAAGTAACTGAAAAAAAATCGGCGACACGAACAAAAAATGTCGAGGTAATGGCCGCTCGGTTATAGATGGAATGCCTCATATACATATATATGGATATATATATATATACAGAGGGGAAACAAAAACTCGTTGGTGCAGACACGAGGGGTGAGAAAGCTCGCACTGAGAGAGCGGTTCCGTGGCACAAGTGTATGCATCAGCCAGCGGCGAGAAGCTTGTCGACGAATGTATATATACATGCATACCAGCGAATTTCTCTCACTCGTTTTCTCGTCGTGCGTAATTTACGCTGTGCACTCGACGCTCGGTTATGCACTCGGTATTCATTCTCTTTCCAGCACTTCTTCTCCCCCAGTTTTCCCCGGACTCCTCCTCGACTCATTGGAATCGCGCCCCCTTCAACCCCATTTTTTTTACCCTCCCCCACTTTGCTTTCTCCCCGATTGTCATGTAAGATTTTAGGGATCTGCGCTCGCGAGACGCCGTGAAAGGATACCAGCAAAATCTCGACTACCGAAACTTTTGGCCTCGTTCCCAATGCACACATACACACGATTATATCTATATATATATATACTATATATATACTTTATTCGCCGCACATTGTTATTCAGACATAGAGGAGAGTACAGCCAACGAGAAGGAACAATCCGGCCTGAAAAACCACCCTTCTCGAGTTTTTTTTCCCCCGATGTAGCAACTGGGTGTGCGAAAATCATATGAGTCATTAAACGAGGAAAGAGTATGGAATTTATCATCGGTAATTTGTCAAAGGATCGAATTGAATGCCTGAAAAAATGGTCGCGAGAGTTGAGGATGCGATAAGGGTGAAATATGATAATGATTAGTTTGTATAGCTCGGATATAGATATATATATGGGGCATTCCACGTCAAATCACGCAGTCATCGACTTGACCCTCTCGGATTCTGATGTCCAATGAATTGTATGTTTCGATTGGCCCAAAATATGACCTCAAATTTTTAGAATTTTTTAGTTCTATTTTTTAAGGGTTGCCAGAGCTGAAAAGATTATTTAATTGTGGAAAAACATCAAGAGGGACCTTTTTCAAATTAATTAAATTTTTTTCACAGAAACTAGGGCCCAAAACAGATATATTCGTCATAGTTCGATAATGGGCCAAAAATAATTACTATTTTTTTTTTTGTATTTTAATTTTTTTTAATAATTTCTTATTTTGATTGTTTCTTGTAGTGAGAATAACAACAACAAAAATATTTTTCTAGTGAAACTTGATTATTTTTTCTTGATTCGAAAGTGATCAACAACATTTTTCTAAAATTTATTAACTTCAACAACCTGAAATAAAACGGATGATTCAAACACAATTAAGGAATTATAATTTAAAAAAAAATTGTCATTATTTTTGGCCCATTATCGAACTATGCCGAAAATATCGATTTTGGGTCATAGTTTCTGTGAAAAAATTTCATTAATTCGAAAAAGGCCTCACTTTACGTTTTCCCTCAATTTAATGATTTTTTAGCTCGGGCAACCCCTAAAAAATTTCTAAAAGTTTCTAAAAATTTGAGGTCAGGCCAATGACCACATGATTTGACGTGGAATTCCCCATATACATATACGGGAATGAGGGATAAAATGGGCACCATAAGAAGATAAACTTGTTGCTTTTAATTACCCTCGAAATTTTTTTCCAAAATTAAGTAAATGAGGAAAAACGTTGAAAATCAATTTCCTTTGTCTCCAGGCCTTTAACATCACTTGATATTCAAGGTACCTCGATCTGTTCTCCGAAATTCAATTTCAATCGTAATTACATTTTTTTTTTTTCACGATTATAGCAGTGCCTGTTTTGTCCTGGGTATTTTTCTTTGATCCTTGAATTTTCGAAGATATTTTAGAAAAAGTGCGATAACATAATACTATCAGAATATGTTGGGCTGTTTCTTTTTATTGCGATAAAAATGATTTTTTTTCAATAGGCAATTGTCATGACAATATCATTATCTAGAATCTGATTTAGAGGAAAGAATCTATCTTGGAATATTTACGGTCATAATAATAATAATAATTCCCTAATTCTCAATTTTTGAATTTCCAATGTTTTTTCAATAATTGTTTTCGATAGAAATTATATACACATTAGATAGTTAAAAAAAACCATTATTTTCTAATTGCACTCATCAAGATATTTATTTTTCTTCCAAAAGCTTTTCTTCCACGATTTTTTTTACTCTAGCCTTAATGTCGAAACCGAGTAAAAATAACATATTTTCAAATTTCCAAATTTAGATACCAAATATTTTTTATGGATTTTTCTTTCATTAAATTATTTATCCTTATCACAGAATAATTTATACAAATCCTCGTGTCTCATATCTGAATATAAAAATTCAGATAAATTCGCCATAAGTAAAGGAAATCAATACAAAAATTAGTCGATTATTCGGGGAGAAATTACAAAAATCTTGCTGAGAAATGCAATGGAAAAATGAGATGTTTCTCGGATAACACCTCAATATAAATATGTATTTTCTCGCCTCTTAATTCTATCCTCTTTCGAGCGTCTCACTAACCGCAAAGGCGTTTATTCTCTTCTCTCGAGTTCGCTTCACCTCGCGCTATGTAAAATCGTCCTCTGCATTATTTAGTCAATATCGCACCTCCGACCTACCCCTCAACCTTTTGCGCTGTCTGGAAATCTCGTGTTCCAACGACGAGAAAGCTCCGCCAATGTAGAGAAAGCGCGAGAGGGAAAGCGTCAGGTTAAAGATAGGAAACGGGGTGGAGGGTTGAATCTACAGAATACACTTGCGAGCTTCTCGTCCTCGAGTTTCACTGCACCTTCCTCCATCTCTTCCTCCACCTTATCCTTCTGCTGTATAAATATATATATGTATATATGAACATCCAAATGCGAGCTTAGTTTGCAAACGACAGCGTCAGGTCGGACCTTCAGAAATTTCAGTCGGTCTGAGAAGACTCCATGTGTTAAATTTCTCCATCTTTCTCACTGGAAGTTTCTCTTTCTGTGGTTAGGTGCATCGTCAGTAACAATTCAAAGCTTCGCAGCATCCGACTGTGATTTAACCCCATTAATTATTCTCTCCTCAAAGATGCTGAAAAAAGTAATTGCACTCTCGATTCAATTTCCACCCCCATTAATTGCCATTGACGATGTGTTTGGGTACGTTAAAAAGTGGTTGAAAATATTGCTCGTATTCCACAAGAATTTCGAAAAAAAAGTCAATGAAACGACACGACTACATTCAATTAGAATTAATTAAAAATTCTATTCTCTCAATTATCGATTCTCTACTCAATCGCTCCAGTCTCCTTCTTCTTCCTCCCTGGCAACTCCGCTGGAAACTTTTTCCCTCTCTTCCCAACGATACGCCCTCAATCTACTCTGCAAATTGTGCCCAAAAAATTCAACGAACGAGGAATTAAATCCGCACGAAAATCGCCGTCGCACAATTTACATCCCATTGCAGACGTCCATTTCCAAAGGACGAATTTCGATGGCGAGCGCCAAATTCCCAAGGGAAACTCGAGTGCCCACTGTTGGACGAAGGGATAAGGGTTGAACAAGGAAAAAAATAAATAATGGACCACTATCAGAGAGAGAGAGAGAGTGAGAAAGGGAGGGAAACATTGTTGGGGAGCTAAGGACGCGAAATAAGAATAAGCCGCTCAGGAGATTCGCGGCCGCGCACTACTTGGGAGCTTTTACTTTTTATTTTCATCGCAAAGCTCAATGGAAAAGCAAAAGGGAGAGCAAGATAGAGAGCGAAAGAGAGACAGGAGAAAAAGGGAGAGAGGAACTGTGGGAAACGGGAAAAGGACCTCGACGGGATTGTTCCTTCTGGCGTGCGGTCGGAAAGTTTTATAAGTGTTCGTGCGCGCCTCTTTCGTCTCTCGAGAAAAGAAATAAACGAAGAAAGAAGGAACAGAGTGAGTGGAAAAGCCAGAGAGAGAGAGAGAGAGAGAGAGAGAGAGAGAGAGAGAGAGAGATATAGAGGGAGGGAGAGAAGAGAAGAATAAGAGGGATGAAAAAAGGGGGTTAATCAGTTTCGCGTGATTTATTCGCGGAATTGAATTCCCCGACTGCTTTCAACTATACACACTTATATACGTATATATGTTAGGATCGAATCGCCATTTCGTGCTGCGAATAATTCCAAAACAATTCCCACGCTATGTGCGATACATCGCCAGTGCTTAACCTCAAAATGGCGTCAGGGTTGCAAATAATGCATTACTTTTTTAAATGCATTTACATTTTCAATAACCATTAACTCTTATTGACTAATAATTTCCATTAACCATTGAATGTTAATGGGTAATAAAAATAGTTTCGATTAACCATTAAACGTTAATGGTGAATGGAAATTATTTCCATTAATATATAAGAGTTAACGTTTAATGAAAATTAATACAATTAATTATAATGCTAATGGTTAACGGAAATTATTTTCATTAACCATCAACACGTAATGGTTAATGGAGATAATTTTCATTAACCATTAACATTTATTGATTAATGGAAATTAATTTCCATTAATCATTTAATGTTATTGGTTAGTGGAAATTATGTTCATTAACCATTATTCATTAACATTTAATAGTTAATGGAAATCATTTGCCTCAGCCATTAAATTTTAATGGTTAATGACAATAGTTCCCATTGACCATTAACATTTAATGGTTAATGGAAATAATTTCCATTAGCCATTAAAAAAATAATGATCAATCCATTACTTTTTCATTACAAATTTCGCAACCCTGAATGGAGCATCTTACGTGGTGATTTTACATGTAAAACCAATCGGAAGGGGCTGCTTTAACTTTCAAGAGACGGGAAATGATCTTTTTGCGTCGAAAAAAAATCGCACGGATGCATGAATGTTTTTTTTTCAGAAATTTCACTGCCACGATTTCAATGCCAATTTTAAATTCAATTTGAATGCGTCTGGACCTGATGAAAACGGGTTCTTATTTCATTTACACACGTCTGTTTGTTCGGGGACCCGACGGACCTGCAAAGTACACAAAGAAGCCGTGAGGGGGCGCGACGCTCACCCCCCCCCCCCTCCCTCGCTCTCGCTCTCTCTATCGCTGCAAAAATTTCCTCCCTCATACTTTTCAACCCTCTTCGTCCACGTTTGTGTATCAATGAATGCTTGTCTCACAGCTGTGTGCGTGTGTGTGTGCATTACGTAGTTGAATTTTCTAGTCGCGAAATGTCTCCGCGAAACGTCTTTCTCTCCTTTATTTCTACGTGTGTGTGTTTTTGTGTGTTAAAGGAAAGCAGAAAGAGAGAAAAATCAACAGCTCGGAGTCGGTGAAGGTACGAGGCGGAAGGTGCGCTTTCTCTCTCTCTCTCTCTCTCTCTCTTTCTGTCTTGGTCCGATTCGCAACGCGAATGCTCAAAGGGACAAAACTCCCTTTTCACGGGTCACCGACTGCTCTATTACCTCTGGACGATTTTCCACCTCTAGGCTCGCTTTTTCTCTCTCCTCTTCCTCACTTCCTCTCTCTCCCTCCCTCGGTTGCTTTCCAAACTCTCTTGATCCAGCGGCAGCGTAAAACTTTCATATTATCAAACTCTGCTCAAAGGGCCACCACCTTTATTTGGTCACCACACTCTCTGTGTTTTCGTCTATGAATATAAAAATCGGAAATCGCTCGTGCGAATACATTTTTTACGCGCTGAAACGGCAAACTCATTTTTTTTCCCCCAATGTCTGGAACTTGGACTGGCAGTATTTTAATCTGGAAGTCAAATTTTTATATTTTTGGGAATAAAAAGATGCGTTAGTTTTTAGAAGGCCTGGAGTTTATTTCGACACGTTTATGCATACTCAATGTAAATGCTTTGAATATATTCTTGAAAATTGTGTTTTTCTTTATATTCAACTTTTTTCTCCTGGACAGCTTTTCTCCTGAAGCTTTTTAAAAGTTGTATTTGTTATCAGCTAAACGCAATCGCACTTCGAGGGATTAATTGACATGAAAAATTATCCTACTGATACTTTTGACAAGAAAAAGACATATTTTTATGGATTTTTCCATTGAAACAATGTTTGAGAACGATTTTTGAAAAAACAATTTTTTTGTTCAATTTTGGGTGCCTTTTCAGAAATCTTAAAATAGCGAAATTTTAAGGGCTCGTAACTTTACTATCGGTTGACAGATACAACTTTTTTTTTGTACACAAACGTCCTGACTCAACTTGGAGATTGCCGTTTGGTTCATCCCGATAACTAAATTTTTGTAGAAATAAGAGCAGTTTGAAAATCGCCGAAAATTTGAAAAGACGATAATGGAAAAAAAAAACCGAAAGCCTTAAAAAATTTGCGAAAATTGATGGTCAAATTTTAAAAATTTCCCAAAAATTGAAAAATAATCAGAATCGGATGAACCAAGCGGGGTTTCGAAGCTACAACCATCGCGAAGAGGACGAGAGCGCACGTAGAAGGCGAAATTTAATTGGGAAAACAAATCTCAGCAATTTTACTGAAGCGATTCAATTTTCTCCAAAATGCGAAAAAAAAACAAATATTTTTTATTTTTTTAAGCCATATGTCGATGTATTTTTTCCTCCTAAACACAAATCTACCAATAATTTTCGCAAAAACTCAAAAATTTCATGAATTCCCTTTAAAAAACACATTTTTCCCAGGTTTTTCTTGATTTTCCTCATGAATAATTTTTTTTTCGACAAAAACTTTGCATGATTTCCAATCAGCGATGAATTTCCCATTGAAATAACGTTTAAAAACCATAAGAATAGAAAAAAAAATTTTGCTCATTTTTTAGTCACTTTTCGGAAATCTTAAAGTAGCGAAATTTTAAAGGCTAAGAACTATATTATCGATTGACCGATTCAGAAATTTCTTTTTCCAACGCGAACGTCCTGACGAAACTTGCGGTAATCTTGAGAGTCATTATACTCATTATATTTTGAATCCATAATTCACACATGATATACATGAATTATCCTCTCACAATAGACTGATTAAAAAAAGTGACAGTTTTTGTTTTTCGAAATAACATATTAAATATTTTCGGAGAGGTGAAAAAAGATGCCTGTTAAAAGCAGAGCTCTTAATACAAATATTTAGATATGTCTCATCGCAAATTTCTATTTCCCATTTGAATAACAGAAAAAAAAATTGAAACTTTGAAATTTTATATACCGGCTTCAAGTCAACATATCGAATCGAACGATACGTATTCTTATAGGGAATTAAACGCTCTACAAAAAAGACCTCTAATGATTTTTCGATAAACTCACTCCTTCAAAAGTTATTCATGGTCTAATATGTACTTATGTATATTAGACTGTGAATATGGATGAAAGGTCATTTCTTAAAAAATTAGGTTATTGACGTTAGTGCAATTTACACTTTTTTTTCAAGAAAGATTTTACGATATTTCGTAATAAGTTTCAACATTTTTCCCGAAACTAAGAAAAAAACGTGAAATTTACTCTAAATTGAACTTTAACCTTGAATAACTTTTAAAGGAGAGTGAGTTTATCGAAAAATCATAAGAGATCTTCCAATTCAAGAATACGTATCGTTCGATTTGATACATTTACTTGAAGCCGGTATACAAAATTTCAAAGTTTGACATTTTTTTCCCCGCGTTATTTAAATGGGAAATTAAAATTTGCGACGAGACACATCTAAATATTTATATCAAGAGCTCTGCTTTCAACAGGCAGCTTTTTTAACCTCCCCGAAAGTATTTAATATGTCATTTCGAAAAACAAAAAAAAGTCGCTTTTTTATCAGTCTTATCCTCAAGGTATGAAAACATACACTTTTGCCTGTACTTTATTTCCATGGGGACGATGATTCGCTATTCGGACATTTCGCGAGCGATTAATTTAATTTTCACAGCTTTGGATAGCGTTTTAAGCGGGTTACGTCACCCAGAGCTCTCCCTCACCCGCTCTCTTTCTCTCGCAATTTCTCCCTTGAGGGACGAGGCCGCATACACGCGTGTGTGACGTTGGTATGCGGCTGGTTTAGCGACCGCGAGTGTGACGTGTGTGGCGACCGGTGCTTCTGGCGGCCGGTGGTCGCGTCACGTACCCAGCAGAGAGCAACCGTTGCGACGCTCTTTCTCGTCATTTGCGTGGATCGCAATGTGCCCCCCCCCCCTCCCTCCGCCGCACGTTCGCCCAATTTCTCTCTCTCTCGCTCTCTCGCTCTATATACGTGAAACGGTTGCAAATTTGAAACGGACCAGTGAACTGAATTAAACGAAATCGGGGCCGGACGATAGGGTTTCCGATGGGTCTTCTCTCTCTCCCGCACCCAGTTTTTTCCGCTCATGACAGTCGATGGAAAGAGATAACAGAGCAGTGGCGAAAATAGTCACATTTAAAAAAAAAAACGTTCCCCGACCTTTTTCAGCCTTAAAATGCAGCTGACAGATATCAAAATTCGTTTTTCTCCCTCTCTCAGTCCCGTTTGTTTCAGGCTTTCGCCCTCTTGGTCATGCTCTCAGTGGCGTGTTCGACGGAATTGTGTCTATCGATGAAATTTCATTTCCCGTTGACGAGAAATTATATTCCTGGGAGAAGGAAAGAGGGGCGAAGGGAAGGAGCGGCAGCGAGAATCGGAGCTGCAAAATGGCACTTTGGATTCGAGATGTTCGCCAGAATTCGTGGATGGACCTGAGAAGAGCGAGGGAGTCTGAGACGAGAGCTTGAGAAAGGAGAGACGAGGGAGAAATTGCAGAAGGAAGATGAGACCAACTGGCATACTGCCTGTTACTAACACTGAGTGTGTTGTACGAAGATGTATAAACGTGGTATACGTGATATATATAAGTGTGTGTAATCTCATCTTGTCCTGAGAAACGTCTTCTATTCCGCTCAACTCGACGGTTTCGCCTCTAATCGAATTGAATTTACTTGATTGGCCCTGCAATCAACGTCAAATATCGCGCTTCGTCGAGCACCATTCGCTTGTTTGACAAAATCAAATTTCAAGATTGTCCAGCTTACGATAAATCATAAATCATGCTCTCGAAGATCCGATAAAAAAGAGAATTTAGCTCGGATCTGGTAGAACGTGCACACCCAGAAAAAAGATCTAGTCGTAGGTACTATAATCGTTTATTTGAGTGATTTTTAGTTACTTTGAAGAAAATTTTCTTTGCATCCAATTTTGGGCGATATTTACTTCCACTATATTTATTTATTTGAATTCCCTGTCATCGAGAAACAGGCGTTGAAGAAAAATTCTATTCGTTATTACTAAATACTTATTCACCCGTAATCTCATCCGATCATATCTGCAGATTTGTCAGTATCCCAAAAATCCGCCAGGTGGCTACCTCTCGCACAAGCGAACTTGCCTCTCGACGCCTATATCTTTTCCAAACTCGTCTATGTTTGATATCCTTATTTTTCAGTATGGATATCTAATACATTGAACATTGCGGCAAAACGCAAGATATGGTCGAATCCCCGAAAAGGATTCTCATAAAAAAGGCTCTTTTTTATTTTCCCTTCTTTTAAAGAAAAGACGAAGCTTTACGAAATTGTAATCTTCATATGCGTATAGCTATACATGCAAAGATTGAAATGTTTCAAAATATATATTGTGTAAATATTAAAAAAAAAATGTATATCATTTAAATACATACTTGTTCAGTTTGAAATAATATTTATTAATATTAAATAAAAATTTATTAGATCGCAAGATATTTTCCTAGTAGGTCATTCAAAAAAAAAAAATTCGTTGACATGAATAGAGTAGAGTTAGGCCAGCCTACAACTAAAAAAAATTATTTGGTTTGACTAGGATTTAGTTAAATGTAATGTCGGCATTGTAACTTATTTTTGAAATGATACAAAAATGTCAATTCGAATTATGATAGAATGATCATTTTCATTTCATTTTTGTGATAATTATAGTGAATTTGATAAATCATGATCTTGCCCTTGAGGGTCTGATAAAAAAAGAGAATTTAGCTCAGATTTGGTAGAACCTAAAAAAAAGTCAATCAGATAAAAAAATCAAGATGCCAATTTATTTTCGAAATCATAAAAAAATATCAATCCACATTATGATGGAATGATATTGTTCATTTATTTTTTGTGATAATTATAGTGAATTTAATAAATCGTGATCTCGCTTTCGAGGGTCCGATAAAAAAGAGAATTTAGCCCAAATTTGTTAGAACGTAAAAAAAGGCCAATCAGATCAAAAAAATCAAGATAACAATTTATTTTTTAAATTATAAAAAAATGTCAATTCGAATTATCATAAAATGGTAATGTTCATTTCATTTTTATGATAATTATAGTGAATTTGATAAGTTATGATCTCTCTCTTAAGGTTCCGATAAAAAAGAGAATTTAGCTCAAATTTGGTAGAACGTAAGAAGGGCCAATCAGATCAAAAAATCAAGATAGCAACTTATTTTTGAAAACGTAAAAAAATGTAAATTCAAATTATGATAGAATGATAATGTTCATTTCATTTTTGTAATAATTATAGTGAATTTAATAAATCATGATTTAGCTCAGATTTGGTAGAATCTGAAAAAAGGTCAATCAGATAAAAAATCAAGGTGCCAATTTATTTTTGAAATCATAAAAAAAATATCAATTCAAATTAAGATAGAATGATAAAGTTCATTTCATTTTTGTGATCATTATAGTGAATTTAATAAATCATGATCTCGCCCTTGAGGGTCCGATAAAAAAGAGAACTTAGCTCAGATTTGGTAGAAGGTGAAAAAGGTCAATCAGATTGAAAAATAAAGATTGCAATTTATTCTTTAAATCATACAAAAATGTCAATTCGAATTATGATAGAATGATAATGTTCATTTTTGTGATAATTATAGTGAATTTAATAAATCATGATCTCACTCTTAAGGGCCCAATAAAAAAGAGCTCAGATTTGGTAGAACGTGAATAAGACCAATCAGATCAAAAAATCAAGATAGCAATTTATTTTTAAAATTATACAAAAATATTAATTAAAATAATGATAGAATGATAATGTTCATTTTATTTTTCTGATAATTATAGTGAATTTAGTGAGTGAATTATTCGTTTGAAGTTCCAATTTCTCGCAACAATTATGGAAATTTGAGGGCAAACGAGCAATTATCAGCTCGAAAAATGTGTGTTTCACAGAATTAGTAATTACAAATCCTGTGAAAATGGATATTGCGCAATCATCGGCGAGGAGGGGTCGTTAACCTCACGACAAAATCGCGACCACTGGCGATATTTCGCTGATTACGCAAAAGGCAAAACTTCATCGAACGTTATCGGAATTTCAATAATTTTCATCGATTTTCAGTCAGCCCCGTTGTCCACGCTCACATATAAGTGATACACATACATAGATATATCATCGACATATACAAATATATCCATCACTTTCCGGTCGAATGCCCCACTTAAATGGCGACTAAATGCCGAAGGTAAGAGTAACTCTGGCAAAACTTGATTTTCCTCAGTGGCGAAGTTTCCACGGAAAATTATCCGAGTATTTTTCGACATATTTTCAAGAGCCAATTTAATTCATTTTCCTCTGACATTGTGCAAAAGTTTTCCGTTTTCTTTTCACGTTATTCCTACTTTCATAATTGTGGACGATTTTCCGGCCAACTTCAAGGATCCAACGAGTTTTTTTTGCCCTTTATTTTCTTTTACATTTCCAGCGGAGACTTTGAGGACAATCTTGAGAGAATAAAAAAGCTGCGTTTTCTCGAAATACGTTGGAAACTTTTGGCTCAATTATTTCAGCCGTGCCTCGCAGCTTTTTTTTACTGGCTGCAAATACACGCGTATCGCGAGATTTTTAATAACAAAAAAAAATAACAATAATGACACATGTATATATATGACATAAAAGGTAAAATTCGAGGTACATTCGCAAAAGAGAGGACACGAAAAGCGAACACCCGTTATTACGATGCTTCTCTCTCGTTTTCTCTTTTTCTCTCTTTCTCGACATTCGGTGCCGCGATTAAAATCCAGGAGAAAAAACGCGCGTGGATTCGCCCGGAGGCGCGAGAGGGCATCCGATGCGAACCAAAGAAAGAGAAGAAAAAAAAATAGAAAAATAGAGCCCAGAGACGGCTAAAGAATGAAAAGAACGAAAAAAGGTAAAAGCAAGAATCCACATACATATACGTATAGATACATATTTTATACAAAAAAAAGTATGCAGATAGTGAGGGTACATTATTACAAAAAAGAAGATGTCAGAGAGCGAGGTCCCGAAATTTTGGATCTTTGTGGGAAAAAACTGCAATTCGGACGACGTAATTACTCTCGCAGATTTTCCAAATTCCTCGAGCATTTCGAGGCAAAAGAATGAAAAAGTATGCGAAAAAATGTGCGCAATATAACTCAACAATTCGTTAGTCGAGGAAGAACAGAGCGAAAGGGGACTTTTTTGGGCCTTAAAGTATGCGAGGACGATTTTAATGAAATTGACGTGAAGTCCAACGAAGGGAGGACTATTTCAATATAAAATTTCAAAGCACGAAGCCGAGGATGAGAGGAGTGGGAGGGAAAAGTATAGAGAGAGGGGAAAATCGTGGAAATGCCGTGAAACGGAAGATATTAAAAATCTTGAATAATGGAATATTCGAGAGGGATATTGAATACAAAGAGCGATGAAAAAAAGCTCCGATATCGCTTTGGAAACTCCTCACTATTGTAAATATTATAAACCCGAACAGTCGAAACGTTGTGATAACGTCATTTCATCGATTACAAAGATACAAAAAAAAATAGGGATCAAAATGAGCGACGAAACAAAATGATTTATTCGGAGAAGCAAATGTATTTTTGGGTGATTTACGTACATCATTGTGTTGCCTGATTATTCCGAGTCGCATGTTCACGGTCTTATCGTCGATAGCAGCGTCACGTGTAAAGCCAATATCTCAACTTTGTCCGATTGATATGTTCCCCTCTCCTTATATTCTCCTTTCCCTCCTGCTTCGCCCTCCTGTCAAATTATTTCAGCATCACGTTGACCATTTCGCGACAATTACCGCCAATTAAATGGCACTAATAAAACTCAATCGTCGAACTTTCGTTTATAAATAAAAATTTCTCACGAACGAGGGTCGTCGTGCCAAAAAAAAACTTGGCATTTCTCACGTGATGATTTTTTTACAAAAAAAAATGGCAAATCTGAACAACGACACTTGCTAAACTTTTGCGCGAAACAATCGAATCACATTGTCCAAGTCTTGGGTCAATTTTTTTTTTTCGATGCTAGAAGGGCGGTTTTTGTGAAAAATGATATGTAAAATGTAATGTTCCACAAAGAAGGCTAAAAAGGACCACGCAACTCCGGAGAAGGTTCTATTTCCCTTTCAGGCTGTCTTTTCTGCTCCTCTGTCCTTTATTTTTCCCCTTATCTCTCTCGTTTTACACCTGCTCCGTGGAAATCGCGCGGAGGACTGACACCTAAGAGAGGACGCGATCCACAGCATCCCTCAGCATCCGTTGCTCGCCCCGAGTGGAGCCGAGCACGCGCGAAATTCCACCCCCATTGCGCGAGCCTCGCCGGCGGGGGTGGTTTCTCCTCGAACCCCCGTTTCCCCAACGCTTTCAACTCCCTAAACCTATCTCTCTCTCCCTCCCTCTCTCTCTCTCTCTCTCTCTTTCTCTCCGTTGCACCCCTAAATTCATCCCCACAGTGGCTGACGCACGTCACATAGCATTGCGAGAGCGCGTATACCCTTTCCATCCTTTGTACACCTTTTCCACCCCCTCGCAACCCTTGTCAGCTCGCTTCTCACCCAACCACCCTCTCTATACCGCCCCTCTTCGTCCCCCGTATATTCCTTCCCTCTCGCCTCCGCGCAACTTTGGCTCTCTCGTCATCCCTTTCACCCTTTCTCATTCTCTCTCTGTCCTTCTCTCGTGAAACGCGCGCAAAAAGGGTGTCAAGGGGTGAAACGCTCTCGCCTCACAGCACACCACGACGAAAATCGTACAACCTCTTTACTTTTTTTTTTGCCGTCTCTCTTCCTCCCCCTTCATCCATCCCTTTTTCTCTTTCTTCTTTGACTTTAGCGGCATCATTTTTCACGCTATTCGGACAACGGCGAAGCGACGACAATCGACGAAATAACTCGCCAACGAGATTCGACCGCAGAATCGTTTGATCGAATACTAAGAATAAATCCTCGCGATTCAATTGTGTCTGCGCTTATCAAAAAATTTTCCCAACCTTTGCGGATTTTGATCTTGTAGTTAGAACCGAGAGGCCATTGAATCTATTTTCTGTATAAATGATTTCAGAGAGTGTCTGATTTCACGTGATTTTATTTTTCGTACATTATTCGAATCATGATTGCAAAATTTGGCAATCACAGGGAAATGACTTTTTAATATGGAAAACTATTGGAGCAAAGATTAGCGTGAGAAACTTGGACTGAGACCTAAGGTCCTGAAAATAACACTGTTTAACGAACTGTATAACGAAGTCTTTATTTTCTGGTGAATAAAGTTATTAATTTTTGGTTCATAATTTTTTTTCAATCACTAGAATTGTTGGAATTTCCATCAGTGAATAATTTATGAAATAATGAGAAGCATATATGTCAATGAATTACAAAATTACAACTTTGAAAAGAAATTGAATAGAAAATTTTCAAGATTATAAAAATCAAGCTCTGCAACGAAGCACAAGAAATTAATTGATTTCATTTTGATATCATAAATTCATGTGATTTCATGTGATTGTGATATGATTAGAACCCCCTCGATTAAAACATAAGAAAGGGACATTTTTATCGAGTTATACACCCTCAATAGGCTCTAAAATAATTATTACTATTTATTGGAATAATTTTTTTTCTAATCAATATTTCCAATCGATTATTATTGTTTTCCTCAAATTCCACCCGTACAATAAAATTATTTTTAATCGATTATAAACAAATTTGTTTGGCCATTTCCATAGATTATGTGACCAATTTGTCGACTAAATTTAAAAATATAAAAATTTGATATAAATATAAAAATTTCGATAATTCTTCATCGGCCAAAAGTTGGCAGGGGTCGAAAGTGAAGTAAAGTCTGTGATTATTTTTCAAACGCAGGATAAACAATATCGCGACGCTATCGAGGCTTGGTACTCTGGGACTCGATACCTCCGTCGTATCCGCGCAAAGTGGATGCAAATTAATTTTGGCCCTCGAAAGAGAGACAGAGAGAGGACGCTGAAGGAGCTTTGACGTCGAGACAACGTTTTATCTCTTCCTCACTCTCTTCCGCTGCATTCTCGATTATCGATTTTCGCATAAAAATTCACAAGAGCGTCGCCCATCTTTTCCGTTCGCTTTCGCGCACAAAGTCAACGACAACGAGACTACGACGGAGACGACGACGACGAATATAATGTCTATAGAGGATAAAAGAGACGGGATGTCTCGTCGACGAGTATAACGACTGTACAATTACCGCGAGTCTGGCCTCGCCGGGGTAGTTTTTCTCTTGTGGCACGAGGAGAAACGCCGTGCCGATTGTCTGGAAAGGAAGACCCGAATGAAGAAGGAAAAAAGGTGAAAGAAATGGAAATATATATACATATACATTATATATAGGTATATCCCTGGAGACAGGGGAAACGGCTTTGCCCGACAGAGGGAGGAAACGCAAAGAAGAAAATGTATATATATCCATGATTGCTCGAAGAGCATTTCGCGGTCAAAATTTTAATTCCTTTCCCATTCTCACATCTTATTATATGTTATAAGAAGTGACGATTCGCCAAATTACAGCCTCTTTACTCAAGAGGTTTTCGGGAAAAAAAATATTGGATATTTCCATGTTCAGGAAAGTTAACTTCGTTACTTCCTTGCTCGCTCCTTACGGACAATTGAAAAAAATTATTCAAAAATATTATCCCACGTAAAAAAGTCCAAATTTTCCGAAAAAAATATAATTTTTACCCTGAGGGTAGTAACTACCCCATAAAAACGTGTTTAAATAGAAAAATCTGTGTTATGAAGGCGAGCAGCGTAAAAAAAAAACTTTTTTATTTTTTCTTCGGAAAGTTTATGCTATTTTCCACAAATGAAAAAATTAACAGAATGGGATGAGCAGAGGATCATCGTCGAATAAATTATTTAATTTTTTTTTCGATTTTTTTTCAAACGTATATTTTTTTTCTAAAAGTACATTCAACTCAATGTAAGAAAAGTTCTATAGCTATTTTTGCTACTAATAATATGTTCCGAGATATTTCCTTCTCTATGTGAAATGGGCTCATCCTTCCGAAAAAAATACTACAATTGAAAAAACGATGATTCGCTCTTGTCATTGTCATCAACAATTTATTTTTTTCAAGAATTATATTTTTTTTCATATCTTAAGCTAATCAGACGGGAGAAAAATCTAAATGTAGTTTGTGTTATTACTCCTACATTCCGAAGTATGAATTTTTGTCATTAAATTTAAAAAATAAAATTTGTTGTAGTTTTCTCAAAACTTCAACTAATCTGACGTAAGAAAAGTTTTGATTTAAATTCAACTACTGCCTATAGATTCCAAGATATAGATTTTTAGAATATTCGTCATTTTTTCAGCTATGAAGCAGTAGCCGCGCTACTGCGTCATAGCTACAACTGAGAGCCTCTGTTTTATATTGACCTAATTTGTAGCATTTTTTTTTTAACTCGAGTTGTTTTTGTTTGGCAAAATCAACCAAATTGCCGGAATAAAAGTCCTATAATCAAAATAGCTGTAATCGACGATTTTCAAGATATGAATTTTGTGAATGCAAAAATTGTATAAAAATGAAAAATATTCAAAAATTCATATTTCAGAATGTATGAGTAGTAACTCAAACTACATTTAGATTTTTCTCACGTCTGATTAGCTTAAGATATGAAAAAAAATATAATTCTTGAAAAAAATAAATTGTTGATGACAATGACAAGAGCGAATCATCGTTTTTTCAATTGTAATATTTTTTTTCGGAAGTATGAGCCAATTTCACATAGAAAAGGTCCTATAATAATGCTGGCTACAACCGGTAGTTTCCGAGATACGAATTTTATTCATGCATAAAATGTCCAATATTAAAAAAATCATATCTCGGAACATATTAGTAGTAGCAAAAATAGCTATAGAACTTTTCTTACGTTGAATTGAATGTAGTTTTAGAAAAAAATATACGTTTGAAAAAAAAATTGAAAAAAAAATTAAATAATTTATTCGACGATGATCCTCTGCTCATCCCACTCTGTTAATTTTTTCATTTGTGGAAAATGGCATAAACTTGCCGAAGAAAAAATAAAAATGATTTTTTTTAAGGTGCTTGCTTTCAAAACACAGATTTTTTAATCTAAACACGTTTTTATGGGGTAGTTACTACCCTCAGGGTAAAACTGATATTTTTTCGGAAAATTTGGACCTTTTCACGTGGGATAATATTTTTTAATAATTTTTTTCAATTGTCCGTAAGGAGCGAGCAAGGAAGTAACAAAGTTAACTTTCCTAAACATGGAAATACCCAATATTTGTTTTCTCGAAAACCTCTTGAGTAAAGAGGCTGTAATTTGGTGAATCGTCACTTCTTATAATATATAATAAGATGTGAGAATGGGAAAGGAATTAAAATTTTGACCCCGAAATGCTCTTCGAGCAATCATGGATCTAGCCATATATATGTCTACGAGAGGTCAGAGATGCGCCAGACTGATCCTGATGCGGATGAGATGAAAAGGAAAAAAAAATAAGAGAAAAAACGATAAAGGATTTGAGGAGTCTTCCAGACATTTTTACTTTTTGAACTTCGATCCTCCACCGTCGGTGCATCGACCTGTTGACTCCTCGAGGAGGAATCCATGCGGGTGTGCGCGGGCCAAAGAATGAGAGAGGGGGATGAAAGCGCGACTCTTCAAGGAGGCACCACACAGGATCACCCAGGACCTTTCAGCGGTGCCCTCTTTCTCTCTGCTCCTTTCTATCGCTCTTTCTCCGCGACGCGGGAGCGCCACAAGTGAATTCGAAAGAATATAATCCTCTTTGCGAGAAAAGTCGAGGAAGATGGAGAGCAATGCGAATGCACAAACGACTGTGACAGTATCTCTGCGCGTAATCGTGTTATAGCATTTTTATTCTGTACATCTGAGCCATGTGCGACAGCATGTTGGGTTACTTGTGATTAAAATCAAAGATTGCTCAGAAATGTTCTCGAAGAATTCCTTGAATTTTTTAGAAAACTACGCATTTTATAAGTTATAGTCCTAAATATCAAGAAAAAAATTATCCTGATACACGAATATCTATTTACAAAAATATTCATGTCAAAAAATAAGTCAATAATATTATTCTCTGAAAATACCCCTCAGAATGCCCCCTTAAACAATTCCTTTGAATAGTGAAAAGACATGTGATTGATTCGAGGGAAAAACATATTTTCCCCAATAAAAAATTTCGAACAATTATTATGATATTATAATAAATATTCGTATATTATAATATTATAATTAAACGGTATTGTTAATTAATCATAACTTATTAATAGTACTCTTATTCAATATTATAATGAATATTACACCTTAAGCTATAGATTCAATTAGCTCAAGATCAGTAATTCCATTAAATACAAAATGAATTCTATTAATTTGTTCTGGTATCAACATTGTAACATTGCAATCAATATTTTAATTCAATTATCACAAATGTGCAATTAAAATTAAAATAATCGTCGTTAAATAATCGTTGCAATGTGATAATGCTGAAACCAGAACAAATTGAATGTATTTTGGATTTAATGGAATTACTTTATCTTGAGCTAATTGAATCTAGCTTATGGTAGAAATTCATTATAATATTAAGTGAGAGTAATATTAATTAGTTATAGTTAATTAACAATATCGATTACTTATAATATTATAATATAAGAATATTCATTATAATATTATAACATTTGTCCGAAATTTTGTCTTGGGGAAAATACGTTTTTTCCTTGAAGCAACCACATGTCTCTTATAAAAAATAACATTACCAAAATTGTGAACAAAATTTTGGCGCCAAAAAGCTAGATTTAAATGAAAAATTCATCAATAGAATTCTTATGTGACGATTTTCCAAGAATAATGTTAACTAATCACTATCATTATTATATATTTTCAGAGGAATAATTATATGTTCGGATATTTGTTATGAGATATTTTTCTATTTAGATATTATATAGATGGTTTTTTGTGCATCAAGTAATTTTTAGTCATGGATATTTTTTTTTTTTGGGGGATATCTCGGTCAGGTTATTTCAATAGATGATATTTGTTCTTTGATATTGCGAGCGAACATCAATTTCATAATATCTATATCGGAAATACATTTTTTGATATATGAGTTTAACCATCATAAGTGTCCCCATAAATCTATACCGTTCAATAGGCTTCGGTCTTATATCTCCATGAGTTTCAAAGCGGGACTTTGATGACTGAGAACTTGGAACACACGAATGAAGTTTCCAAGTGGCCTCGTAAGACCGGAGATTAAACCGGGAGTGGCTTAATGAGCCCGCAGCTATTCGAATCTCTTCAACTATATACAATATACATATATATTCATATACATACACACATCTATTTCTATTCATAATAGTCTCAAAATTTCAACAGGATGATAACCAATAGCCAGAAAAATTGCAATAATAACCCCGAGAATTTGGTGAATATTCCTATCGCGTTTCAAAAAGCCACGAGAAGCCGAGAACTATTCCTATTTTCTTCACTTCGTAAAATTGGTTTGTGAAATGTTAGCATAGGGAAAATTCTCGCGAGCCTCGGGTTCATTCGACTCGTCCTTCTCCCGACAATACAGGGAAGCACTTTTAATGGACAAACTTTGACGGAGTTTTCGTTTGGCCAGCGAAACGCAAACTTTTGTGTCATCGGGGAGGAAAAAGCGCGACCTGCGGAGCGAGACAAAGATACATAACCTTTTTAATGGAAAATGTGCTTTTGAGGTTTTATGCGCCACAGCGACTGAGGTATTTTTAATGAGCCACTAAACATCGTACAATTCCATGTCCTCGTTCTCTGTCCGATTATATTTTGGACGACAAAATTTTGTCAATAGGACGCGAATCGCAAAATACAAAATTAATTTTCAATATTGTACTCGAGTGGTTATTTTTGCCACTAGATACGAATCCAAATGCCAAATTCTCAAAAAATATTACCAATAAAAGAACCTACGTACAAAAAAGGTTTTTCAATGATTCTGAATTGTAAAGTGATTTTTTAATAATTATGTTCATTATGACCATGCTCTGATGTGCTTAAATTTAAAAAAATGAACGATGATTCCCTATTTTTTTTTAAACAAACCTGAGGTATAAAACAAAATTTAACGTCAGTTGGAAACAAAATTTACATCCAAATTTACTCAACCCACCCTGTTTCCCCCTGCTATCGATATTATACATAAAATACAGTATCGCATCATTTAGGCTCATTCGAGCGTGCAAATGGTACTGTTTGTTGGTTCCTCGTAAAACAATGTTTGCGTTTGTGAAATTGTTCATTCAGCCTTGTTCTCTCCCGTTCTCGCTCGCTCGCCCTATTTTACTTCCCTCATCGTTCCGTCAGCGTGAAATTTCTGTCACCTGTACTTCGTCATCTGGATATTAAATTCTCGGCGTTGCACGATGATAATACTCAAAGTTGATATGAAAACGCGCTGCGCCGTCAGATGGGCGCCACGTTTAATGTAAATGCAGCCGGATGCGAGGGGAGGGAAGCGGCTAATTGATGTGGCCACAGGAATAGTGCTCGTTGATGAAACATACGCCCTGAAGTACAAAATGCTAACCTAACCCCTGTACCTACTTTACTGCCATACAGGGTTAAGGGAGTATTTTGGTCTAGAATTTTGAAAAATCATTTTTTTTGCCTATTCTTAAAGTTTAGACCTTTAAGAATATATCTTTGAAAAGAAATTTTTTAATTACAAGAATTTACGGAGTTATAGCTATTTTAGTGACGCATTAACTGCGCCCGTCACGTCGTAGCAAATCGGACTATATTATAAACGTTTTTCGCAAAACTACTTTTCTCAACACGGTTGACATGATATCTCAAATTCTACTCAACCAATTTACTTCAAATTTTTTATAAATCTTAAATGTATAACTCTCTATCACCCCTGTCACTTTTAAATCGGAATTATTTTTTTACAATTGTAAACAAAGTAAAAACCATGAAAAAAAAGGGTCGAAAAAATTCTTTTTTGGCTGAAACAGCCACCATTTTGCGAAGTTTTTTTTTCCCCGACTTTTCTGAGGTAGAGCGAGAGGTAAAGGCTATATATAACGACATTCTTACTAATTAAAAATGTTTTTTTTAATTTTGTATCGCATGACTAGAAATTAAACTGATTCAAAAAAACGACTATTTTTTGTTTATCGTAATAACATATTACATACTTTCGGGGAGGTTAAAAAAGATGCCTGTTAAAAGCAGAGCTCTTGATATAAATATTTAGATATGTCTCATCGCAAATTTCTATTTTCCATTTAAATAACACAGGGAAAACAAATTTCAAGCTTTGAAATTTTATATCTCGGCTTCATGTCAATGTACCAAAATGAACTATACATATTCTTGTAGAGAATTGAACGCTCTACAAAAAAGAACTCCGATGATTATTCGATAAACGCACTCCTTCGAAAGTTATTCAAGGTTAAAGTTAAATTTAGAGTACATTACACTTTTTTTTTTAGTTTCCGGCAAAATATTGAAACTTATTATTGAATATCGTAAAATCTTTCTCAGAACAAAAGTTTATATTGCACTAACATAAATAACCTAATTTTCGTTCGATACGGTACATCGACTTGAAGCTGAGGTATAAAATTTTAAAGTATGAATTTTTTTTTCTGGGTTATTTAAATAGGAAATAGAAATTTGCGATGAGACATATCTAAATATTGATATTGAGAGCTCTGCTTTTAACGGGCATCTTTTTTCACCTCCCCGAAAGTATTTAAAACCTCTAGACCAGAATACCACCTTAAAACACTTTTCTTTCATCATCCAAAAGCTTTGGGCATGGCAATCGTTCGACCATTCGTTCGATAACTGAATTTCGATAAAAACAGCGGATTACAATCGTTAACGAGCCAAATGAAAAACAACGCGAGAAAAAGGTCCCAAAAGTTCGTCGAGGGATGACCGCAGAGCATTTAGTCAACTCTCAGAGTTAACCTCATTCGATTAAGCACAATACGGTCTAGTTAATTCAGAATATTACAATCAAATATGTATTCCCCGTGTTTACACGTCATTTTGGAGTTGCGTATGTAAATTTGAAGACCGCTTGGATCCAGAAGCCCTAAGTAAATTCGTAATTAACAAGATTATTAAGCCTTGGAAGTTACGAAGGTGACAGAGAAGATAAAGAGGCGATGAGGGAGAGGCGGTGAACGAGAAATAGACGACTGTGAAGCAAAATACGCAAAGGTTGTATAATTGTTATTAACAGTCGGGAGTATGTATGAGCTGTATATAGACATTACATATATATATATATATATAGATAAAGGTGAGTGGAACCAGAGGTGGAGTCAGAGACAGGGAGAGAAAGGAGGTCGAAACGACCTGCGAGCGAACGAGAAAGGTCGAAAAGCTCCGCGAAGCTTAACTCGAACTCGGAGCCACCAGGTCCCGGCCATTCGTTCAACATGAAAGTTTGCCCAAGGCCAATCTCTCGTATAACCAACGGTGCGAATCTTCTCTGGTTATATTCTCGTCCCACGTCCGCCATATGACATTCACAACAGCCACGAGCTTCGCATGGATTTACCCTTTACGTGTGCGGCACCAACAGAGTGGAGTTTTGGTCGTTAATAAGTGTCGGAAGGAACAAAAAATAACGAAGGTTTACTAACCACCATGGGAGAATAGGGTCAATAAAGCGCGCTGACAAGATCCACGAGGGCAAGTCCCCCGAGCCAAGAGACTCAGAATAATCCACGTTTCAACCGTGAAACGTTAACGCACCGCAAAAAGAAAATTGATTTACCACGGTAATTCGAGGAACTTCTAGATTTTATGCTAACCCCAACTATAAATATGCTAACCACAGCTATGAAGATCATAACGTCGACCGAAAGATTATCCGATGATGACTCTTTTGAGAGTTATAGTTTTCCTAGCGGTGGTTGGTATATTTTTTTAGTTAGGATTACAATGAAATATTGGGATTGTTATGAGATGCATTGAACTCAACTTTTTTACTATGCCACTGGATTAAACCTAACTCTCAATAGGAACCAACAATGCTGACTTAACCCACCCAGAATTGCGTTGTGCCTCGGTGGAATCGCGCTGAGCCTAACTCGTTTTCAGTCGAGCAATTTCAATTGGAAACCTCCAATTACATTCTCAAACAATCATTGCTATATCGTTGTAAAGGAAACGACGTTTGTGTCCCCGAAAATGCACACAAGCCGCAGTGCAACGCTCCATTGTGAGCGAATCGTGTCAACACCTCACTGGGGTTAACGCGATCGAACGTGCCCAATGGTTTGACGAGCATCCGACGCTCCCTCGTAAAGTCAATTTTGGGTTTTAGACCTCCCGCTAAATAAACACCACGCTACACGATGTACCAATTAGTATCGTACCGATAGAGAGTGGGGTTCGATGTTTTTGGGGCTTTGAAAACTGACAGAGAGAAATGGGCAAAAATGATTTCTTTATCTCCATAGTCATAGAATTAAAAAAAGAATTCCCTTTGGTGGAGAAATCGAAGGAGGAAGTTGAATCTACACATTCCTTGAATATGAATGGGTCATTCCGGGTAAAATCGACCAATAGTTGGAATCGACCCCTTTCAATTTCGATGAAATTTGGTCAGGCGTTTTCTTTTATCATAAAACAAAGTTATACAAAAGGAAAAAAATTAAAACTTTTTTTTCGAAAGTTATGCAAAATTCAAAATTTCACAATTTTTGACAATTTGTCAAGTTTTTTTAAATATCTCGAAAACTATTATAGTTACGAAAAAATCGTTCTGGGATCGTCTTAAAGAGTATACTTGGGGCTATGACAAAAAAAATGTTCCGAAAATTTTGAACTTTTACAAATCGTGAAAATCCACGATCGTCATTAAATTTTTAATTAATTTTTTTCTATACAATACCTTGTACTGATCTTAAAAGATCCCACAAATTTTCAGAACTGCGTTTTCTTTTCAAAAATATGAATTTTTAAATTATGGTAAAAAATTTTTTTTTTTCCATGTCTAAGTTAAGTAAAATGGAGCAATCATGTAATTTTGTAATTTTGAGCAGTAAAGATTACCTGGTTGCTCAACTTTACTTAACTTAGAGGTTAAAAAAAAAATGTTGTTACGAAAATTCAAGAATTCATATTTTTGAAAAAACAAAAAACGCAACTCTGAAAATTTCAGGATCTTTTAAGATCAGTACAAGATATTATATTAAAAAAAAAATGAACCAAAAATATAATGTCGATCATGGATTTTCACGATTGTTAAGAATGCAAAATTCTTCAAATTCATCATTTTTCAACATTTATTTTTGAAATTTTTTTTTTCGTAACCCTAGAACGATTTTTTCGTAACTATGATGGTTTTCGAGATATTTGAAAAAATAAACTTATAAAATTGAAAAAATCGTGAAATTTGGAATGTTCAAAGAAGAAATTTTGATTATTTCCCTTTGGTAGAACTTCGTTTTATGATAAAAGAAAACTTCTGACGAAATTTCATCGGAATTGAAAGTGGTCGATTCGAACGTCAATTTGATACGGAATGATCCATACATATATATGTCTACGCTTAGTCCGCATGTTCCAATTAATTATAATTGCTGCGTTGAGCCACGGAGAATAAGTTCGGAAACGGAAAGTTCTCATGATGGACGCTGAAATGCTTCAGGAATAAACCCACTCTATTCTAATGGATGTCTCGTTCTCTGATTATCCCTAGGCAAAACGAGGCAGCAGAAGAGCAAAGTGAAAGCGTGAGTGAGAACGCGCAAGCCAGAGCTTTACGCGGTCCATTCGCAATGAAATTCTCCTCGCGTCAATCCGAACGATCGTTCGACGCAGACATTACTTCAACTTGGAGAGCAAAGTGCGAAAACAATGAGAATTTGAGTTCAGCTCTCGATGAAGCAATGTGAGGCTTTTTTTTCTATCGACGCAGATTATGGAAAACAGGCGCAGAGTAATTGAGAGCAACATTGATCGAATAAAAAGAAGGATTTCTTCGACAATTTCCACGTAGATTGACGTCTTTGTTCTGCGTACATTTCTGCGATAATGTCTGACAAGTAGGTCATGAAAATGCATGAGGGTGAAAAAAATGTCCGCGTCAGACGAACATTGTAAGGACAGGATGAAAAAGCTCTCGAACTCGCGCGAAAGAGCATTATCAACCCTCTCTCCTCGCTCTCTCTTTTGCCTATATGATAATTACATATCGCGCACTAATAGACGTTTCGAGACCAGTCGACCGGGTTAATTGGATTGACCTCACCTCGATGTTGAGCGCACGGAATAATGGTACAGAGGCCCCAGGGTTTCACGCGAGATCCAGGACGTCATTCTACCTCTGCAAAGTACATCCCATTATCTAGCTGTACATTAGAGCAGTTGAAGAAACATGTAATTTTTCGATTGCCCATCTCATCGAAATTGCTGTACCTTTGTCTTATTTAAGAAAAAGCATTTCCCAAATATCTTCCAATTTTATATAGAGTATCGTAAAACGGGGCTACTTTGTTGGTGTGTCGGAAGTTTTTTGGTCGCAACTTTTTTTTAACGTCCAAAATTATTTTTTTTTGCTCGAACAGAACAATGTGCTCGAACAGAACAATGACCCTCACAATTTTATATATTTAGAAAAAAAAAGCCAAAGTAACCCCGAGTGTGGGGCTACTTTAGAGAGGCATTGAAATGCAACTTACGTCAAAGATCCACATCGTTAATGCAGCTTTGACATAATTTTGATACAAAAAATAATAATATTTTATACATTGTACAGGAAGTTAAATGAAAAACAACGACTTTTGACAATGAATTCGTCATTTTTATTGAAGAAATATTTTACATAAAAATACCAAATACTTAGGCCCGAATTTTAAGTCCTTAAGCTCAAACTTGAGATCAAACTTTCTATTGAATTCAAATTTGAATTTTAGTTCAAACTTAAGTTCAAATTTAAGATGAATCTTAAGTTTGAACTTAAGTATCATTATAAGTTTATACTTGTGTTCAAACTTTAATGCTAACATTAAATCAATCTCAAGTTCAAACTTAAATTGGGTTTGAGGTTCGACCTTGAGATCCATCTTGAGCATGAACGTAAGTTCGATCAAACTTTTCATCGCCTCGATCAACCGTGTTATTTTAAATTAGTTGTGAAAATAATTAAGTACGAACAAACTTAAGTTTAAGCTCAAGATGGATCTCAAGTTCGAACTTCAAACCAAATTTAAATTTGAACTTAAGATCGATCTGAAGTTCGCACTAAAATTTGAACTTAAGTATGAACTTATAATGGCACTTTGGTTCATCTTACGATTCATCTTAAATTGGAACTTAAGTTCGACCTTAAGTTCCAACTTGAGTCCCACGGAAAGTTCGATCTTAGGGTAGAACTTGTGACTTGAAATTCGGGCCTTACAGATGTAACAGACGTTGGAGTCGTTCTTCTTGCCCTTGTTTATTCCCTTCATGCGAATGGCATCATCGATTGTTCGGACATCTTGACTTGTTACACACATCTGTCTACCTGGTTTATGAATGACTTTTTTTCCTCTTCTACCCACTCCCCACACCCCCTCCCACCCCACAAGATCGCGAGGGTTCACTGCGCACACGTTTTTACCGTATTTTGCTGCTCGTCCAAAGTAGCCCCAAAAATCAACAAAGTAACCCCCAAAGTCAAAGTAGCCCCGTTTTACGGTATTGTGTATAGCTTGAAAAACTTCACAATTTTTGCTTTGTCTCGTCCCATGTCAAACCTTGATTGTATATTAATGATCCAGAAACGATTTCCAATCAAGCTAGCATTAGAAATTTTGGTAAGTCAAGAAAAAAAATTCATCCTTTGCTCATCATGAGGTTTTTTTTCTTTTATTTATCCTGGGTCTAATCTGGATAGTATTTTGACTCAAGAATGAAGTATTGAGTCAAATTTGGATATTTCTGCCCTCTTATCATCGTGCAGATCACAGTCATAAATTTTTACTCTTGTATTGGGGAAATATTATAATTTTATATTATATTTTCAATATTTTCATATTTTTATATTATATTAATACTATTTAATACAAAAAAAGGATCAAACAGTTTAAGGTAAAGGAATGAATTTTTTCAATGAGAAAGAAACGTGGCTGTTAAAGGGTCGATAATATATATTTTTTAGCTTTTATTGACCTCTGAATATAAATATTGAAAAATATTCCTCAATTTCCAATAATTTGTGCAAAAAAATATTCACCCTCGTTAAATCGCGCATTATAAATGGAAAGGTCGAAGAGAGGCCGATGAAATATAAATTCAGGGCGAAAGATACAGTCACATCGACGAATCCAGAGGGATACAGAGGGATGTAATTGACAGAACGAGATGCAAATTGACGATACAACGACGCGCGAATGAAATGAAAATTTCAACATTGCATAATTGAAAGCATCGACGCTGTGGATACACGTGATTGAAGAATTGATGGAGACTAACGTTTTGCCCGCGATAATTCGCATCAGCGATGTACATCGCCGAAGGGATGTAACGATGCGCGTGGGAGGACGTGGGAAAGGAGGATACTGACCTCAAAACGTGCGTGACCCCGTTGATACTCTTTGCAAACGCATTCACGTGAATCACTAATTTCGTGTCACGTCTGCGACGGACGTTTCATTGTTGTTGGGACCTTGTATTGATACTGTCAATCGATAGGATATGCGGGTAGTCGCGAGTAATTTGCAACAGAAATTCAAAACGTTTTTGACGACCAGTCCAGTTTTTTCGATTCCACGGCGAATAATCTGAGTCAATGTAGATTGAAACTTCCCCTCCAAAGCTCAATTTTAACTCACTAATTTTTGAGTTTTGAAAATAGAACGTCTTAAAATCCCTGATTGGTTTGAAATAAGTGCGTTTTGCATTCAGAAATTTCTGAACATGGAGGTACCCTCAACATTTTCTTTGTCAAACCCTCAATGAAAATATACCGGCACATCTACAGCTCTACCATTTATTTCTCTACGAGAAATACACTATCGGCGAAAAGTTTCCGGACAAAACTTCAAAAAAGGTCTGGAACGTTTTTCTATGCCACTTCGCCGGAAATCAACGTAGACTAATTTAACAAGCGGCATTTTACAGGGGAAGAATTCGGCTACATTTCGGGATTTTTCAATTATTTTTACAATTTGTTTTTAGAATTTGGACTCTATTTTGAAAACAGCTGTTTTTCGCCTTTTTCCCCCATCTCTTAACGTGCACCCATCTTCTGGAGGAAATTTTTTAAATTCATTTTTACGATTGGATTCATTGAGGAAAAAGTTAGAGCTTCAATTTCCTTTTTTTTTAAACTTTGAGCGATTTTTTTTCCGAAGTCATTTTGTTTTTTGTGAAAAAAGAGAAAATTTGAAAAATCCCGTATAACATGAAAACAAAGAGGATTCATAAAAAACTTCAGGATAGCACAAAGTTGAGTCTGTTTTTGTTGAGTACAGAGGAATTTTTTCAGATTTTTTTTCGCAATTTTTTTTTCTTATTTTCTGGGTCGGAGCTCGGTTCATTCAATTACCATAACTCGAGAACTATGGGATTATTGATAAAATTTCAAGATGGCAAAATACTGTATTTTACTATTTTCAACACATTGGATTTTTTTTTTCAAATTTTGTTCCCACATTTTTTTTCCAGCCTCAACATGAGGAAACAAAATGTTGGAAAAAAAATCCGAAAAAATTCCTCTGAACTCAACAAAAACAGACGCAACTTTTTGCTATCTAGAAGTTTTTCATGAATCCTCTTTGTTTTCGTGTTATACAGGATTTTTGAAATTTCCTCTTTTTTCACAAAAAAAAAAAACTTTGGAAAAAAAACCCCTCAAAGTTAAAAGAAAAGGAAATTGAAGCTCAAACTTTCCCTTTTATGAATCCAATCACAAAAATGTGTAAAAAAAAATCCTCTAGAAGATGGGTGCACCTGAAGAGAGGGGGAAAAAGGCGAAAAACAGCTGTTTTCAAAATAGACTCCAAATCTAAAAACAATTTGTAAAAATAATAAAAAAAATCGGAAAATGCAGCCGAATTCTTCCCCTTTAAAATGCCGCTTGTTAAATTAGTCTACGTTGACTTCCCGCAAAATGGCATAAAAAAACGTTCCAGACCTTTTTTGAAGTTTTGTCCGGAAACTTTTCGCCGGTCTCATCTCTACCACAATGAAACTCTAAACACTTAAACACATTCGACAACCCTATCAAATTAACAGATCTCGGCTTGGCAACTCGGCCGGTCACTTACCGACATCGGAGCCCGCTCCAGTGAAAGAACAGGGTCACCCGGCGGTCGGTAAGTAAGGGATCGCGGAAATAAAGACCCGGAGACTTCTTGGTGACATTTCTAGGGTATTTCTGGTAGAAAAAGAAGTGTTAAAGCTGTAAATGTGCCAATATAATCCAGTCACTATTGATTGGAAACAGAACGACCTGTCCACTATCTTAAGGGTATCAACTGGCGGAGAAAAAGAGCAAAAGTAGGAGAAAGAATTGACGCGGAAATCTAGGGGTGAGAAAAAATCGAAAAGAGGGAAGAAGTGTCCCGGTGCGGCAGTAAACGGAAACCCGCGAAAGGTTTCGAAAGAACTATCGCGTGTTAGCGCGACGACTGTACGTCGTCGTGTGAAGAAGGAATCCAGCACGCGCCTCAGACTTTTTTTTTCAACCCTCGCGGGAACACTTAGGCTTACTTGGCGAGTTTTTTCACGTTTTCCGGTCGCTCTCGTCGCGTTCCTTCCTCCGGAATTTCATATACATGTAACACGTACGTATACACACGTAGGACGGGGTTGAAAATGATATGGGGCAAGAGGAAGCGAGAGAGGGAGTCCAAAACTCGTATCTTCCGGAGGGATCTTCACGCGTGTCCTCACCCCCGGCGAGCATTTCATCCCCCGACAGGATAGTCGCGAGTTCTGGAAAGTTAAGGCCGATTTAGTAGCCCGCGTGGATGTCCCAAACCACGTGGATCTTGTCCCGGAGGCGCTTCCCCCCGGTTCAAACTGAAAAGTCCAATGTCGTAAATTTCCAATGAACGGGAAAAGAATTGGGGGAGAAAAACAAACAAAGACACGAGGAATTCTTTCTTTTTGGAGAGGAATTTTTTTGATCCTTCATCGATCCTAACTTGTGAGCCTTTTTTAAACCCTCTCTTCTGCCACAGGTAAAAAGCTTGGTACTTCATTTTTTTCCATTTCCCTTAATTCACTATCAATCGTGAAACTCCACGAGTTTCCGAGAAATCAATTAACGCCTAATTCGCATTTATTCCTGCAATCAAATCACGTCCTGTATTCCAGCCAAAGAGACGGGAAGAGCGAGAGAAAGGGGAATATGTACAAGGGAATAAAGCGAGCCGGCGCGAAGAGCACCTGTTTCCCACGCCGAGTGGTTTAACAAAGTTTAAATTCTCATTATCTTCCGCGTTTCCCGGAGCGAAACGCCACCACGGGCGCGAGATATCCGTGGAAATGTTAATAGTCGGAGAAAATCCGTCGTAATACTACCACGAAGAGGTTTATAATCGAATATCATTATTTTGTTGTTATACGCTCTCGCGGAATCCCTTCAGTGACTTGGCATCGTGAGATGCTTTCAGAATAATGAGCTTGAAGAAAAGCGGTTCAAAACTCATCGAATTATCATTTCCCTCGAGTTCGATTCATTATCTGACGAAATTGATATTTCCGCCTATTCATTATTCAAGAGCGCACTAAATCTGCGGTATTTTGAGAAAAAATGCATCGACCCAATAATTACCCTAATGAGGCGTTAAAACGAAACAGAGATTTCAGATTCGATGTTGAACGCGCTCGCATGTTAGAAATTGTTGCAAATGGTAAATTTTCTATTATCCGCAATCTTGATATTCAGTTAAAATTGAAGAAAAAATATGGAAATTATTTTTCAAAATTACATGCAATATGCGTAACAATTGGGGATGTTTGATTCGTTCGAAAGAATTGATTCTCCAATCGATTCTGAATCGAATCAAGAAAATCGACTTACATGAAAAATCGAATCCAAAGAAACGATTTCGTAAAAATCGATTTTTAAAAAACGTTAAAAAATTAATTGTTAATTAAAGCTTAATTAATTACGTAAGTGGTTATTAAGTTTTTGCGATGGAAAATGATTAAATTGGGTTAATTTATTTTTGATACAAAATTATGAATACAAAATAACAAATATGAAGCAGTTTCATTCTGGCTAAACATAGTTTGATTCTTTTACACATTGGCACTTTTTAATATATTGTTAAAAATATTATGAATATAATTAACAAATCAGATTTTTTTCTATTACATAAGTTTCTATTGTTTTAGGATATTTTGTATATTTTTACTTTCGATTATTTTTCTCGTCGGATCATATTTTCAATATTTTAACTTTTAATTTTTTTTTACTCTTTTTCTCTTGTTTCCACATTTTCACATACTTTGTTTTCTTTTAAACTTGAAGTTGTGTTTCATAGACTTTTGTCAATCTTTATTTAATTGCCAATCTTTAACCGATAATGAATTTAATAAAAAATCAAATTTTCGATTTTTTAGGTCGAGAATCGATTCACTTAAAGATCGAAAAGAAAATAATCGATTCATAAGATCGATTTTTTGAACAAAAGAATCGATCTTTTAAAGAATCGAATCGGAATCGAACATCCCTAATAACAATAGTACTTTTTTTATAAAATCACTTTAACTTTATGAATTGACATTTCGCTTTTAGAAACAGCATTTATGCGTAAAAAAATATATAGCTGCAGTTTTCATTTTATTAAAAAAAAATTATTTCCATTATAAAATTTTCATTAAAAAAAAAAATTTATTTTATAAAAAAATATGTCAACTTGGGGGTTTTGTTTGGCAGAAAAAAATAGTACCCCCGTAAGACCACTTTCTTGTCGCCAGTAAACGAATATTTAAAAAAATCATTTTAGGTTACGAAGGGTCAGTTTCTCAAAAAAAAAAATTTAATTAATAAATTGCGTGAAATATCATTTGAAAGAGCGGCCCCTGACAATTGTAAAAATATTTTTTTCCAACTTTTCGTCTAGTGGTCTTAATGATATATAGTTCAAAGCTTGCTAGACATAAACGTCCTGATCTCACAAGTTTCTAAACCTAAGATTTAAATTTTAATAGGATTAGTAAATAATGGAAAACTACCCTTTTTCGACCCTGTAACAGTTGTTAAAAAAATATTTATCATTAAAAAAAAAATTTGTTCATAAATCATGTGAGGTATTATTTGAAAGAATGACCTCTAGGAATTCTAAAATTTTTAAAATAATTCTAAATTCTAACAATTCTAACAAATTTTAAATAATTTTCTGATCGACCATAATGATATACTCCAAAATTTTCTAAAATTGAACGTTTTCCCCTGATCTCCTGGCTTTCTAAAGCTAAAATTTAGATTTTATTAGAGTTAGTAGCCATTAAATCATCGATAACAGGAAAACCGCCTGTTTTTCGACAATAGTTGCTGTAGAAAAAAGTTTTTAACAAAAATAGTTGATAATATCGCTACAAAACCTTAATTGCGCGATAGCCCACCTTATCCTTAGCCGCGTTTCTTCCTCCAAAATGTATCTAAGTCCCTTCAGAATGAACTAAATCAGCCAGTATGAAGAAATCGTAAAAATTAGCAAAAATTCGCGGATGATTTTTCCCATTCGAAGAATGTTTTCTGCCAAGCATTTATAAATCGGGGATGGAAGACACTCCCCGACTCGAAACGCGCCATATACAGGACAATAATGTACGCCAGAGGAGTATAAATGGATGGGACGAACAGAAGTTTATTTCGCACCAGAGAGAGTCCCTCTTCTCGGGATGCATCGCATAAAGACCAGCCACATGCAGCCCGTTCTCTGTCTCTCTCTCTTTCCCTCTGTCGCAGACAGTTGGTTCGCGCAATTCAGAAGCGGTGTGGAGAAAACCGAGGAGAGAAATTCTCTCCTCGCTTTTCCTCTGGGTTTCCGTATACCCCGAAGTTGTTATCACTAATGGCCACCTGTTATCAGGGCCATTCGATTTTAACTTCTCCCCTCTAGCATCCCCCAAGCGTCGGGGGTGTTCTGCCGGCGTCAGTGCACTCACCACCCCCGTTCGATTTCTCTCTTCTCCTTCAACCATCCCCCTGTCCCTCCCTGTCCCTCATCAGCTCTCTCTCTCTCGCTCTCTCTCTCTCTTCCAAAACCCTGGGCGAGAGAGAATTTCTCCCAGCATCGTGTTTCAATGAACAGACAGAGAAGTAAAACGTAAGCCAGAGGAAAATACAGAGCAGGTGTGTTTTACACAATCCATACATCGGAGCTTCGTGCGTGTGGGTTATGTTCCAAGCGAGCCATTCGAGAGCCATTTTCACGAGAGTTAATGAAAATATACGAGCATTTCCGTTATTATATCCCTCGCATCCCTCGGAGGAATATTGCATTTTGTTCGTTATTTCGAAGGGGGAAAAAAAGTGTTCAGAGCCACAGAATGGAGAGGGTAAACGAGTCAGAAGGAGAGAGAAGCCATTTGGACCGTGTATGCAACAAAAGCGTTGGGAAAGATACTTGCGTTGTTAATTAAAAATTATTATTATCATGGTAATTATTGTTTACTCTATTATCGAGAACAATGGAGACACATCCAGGACATTATTCGCGATAGGGAAATACGATTGGAGGAAAGAGGGAAAAATTCAATTTTCCTCCGAGATATTCTTCCAATCTGGAGCGATGATGTTTGAAAGTGAGGAAGGTGCGAAAGTTTCCCTAAAATGGAGAAACTGAAAAGTCTGAGCGAATTTGCAAACTGGCCTTACCATTTATGAACTCCCCTGCTTTTCTAGTTTATATATATAGGAAATAAGCACGGCCCGAGGAAAGCTTTCTGGCCCGTGAGCTTTGTGCCACTTTGAGTTAAACCTCAACTTTCTTTATCTCCCTCGCCATCTCGTTCTTGACGTCCCGGCATGAAGAGCACGGGACAGAAAGAGATGGAAGATCGAGAGAGAGAGAGGCCGCATACAGAATGAAAGGCGGAAATTACTTCTCGAGGATTTCGAGCCTCCATCGCGTATCCCAAGCGCGAAACTCTCGACAGAGTACATCTTCTCGTTCTCCACTTTGCCACATCTCGCACGTCTTCGCACACGTGACTCTCGTATAAATGGTTGACCTTTTGCCACGACTTCATAATTCGCAAGAACGAAATTTTGCGAATTAAACCCTCGAAAGCACGAATGAAGATATGAGGGCGTTGGAAAAAAGGGAAAGTTTCCACTCCAGGATTCTGAATTCTTTCGAAATCGATTTTCAACAAGATTTTCAACAATGCTCATCTATAAATAAAATAGATAAAGGGGAGCAAAATAAACACCACAAGAACTCGTTGCTTTTTATCTAAAAATCCTGATTTTATCGTTTAGATTGGGCGTCAAAAAAAAATTAAAGGAGGCAAAATGGACACCACTCTAGAACTTTTTTTTTTTTTTGAAAATTTAAATATATGAGGAAAAACGTGGAACAAGAATTTCCCTCGCTTCGCAAATCACCTTAATATCCAAGATACTTGGAACAAGCTGCTTGGTGCATTTTTGAAATTTTTTGGGGAAATTCAATTTGAATCGTCGCATTATCTAATTTTTTTTTAAATTATTGTAGAGGTGGCCATCTTGATCGCGGTAACTTATTTTGCTTTGGCACAAACTCTATTTTTTACACAAGCTTTATAAATATATTTTTAGTTATTATTCGAAGGTTTTTTTTACCGATTAATATATTTTCCATTTTATAAACAATTTGAGACAAAAATTTTCATCAAAAATCGATTTTTTTAGAAGCTGCTATTTCGTTAAAAATAAATATTTTGCTTATTCCTTCGATTAAATGCTAGATTATATCTTATTTTAACGAAATTTTTTAAATTTTTTTATTTTGTATGATCCAATCCAGAGATATCGTGCTCACCGCAAGACGCCATTTTTTACAGGAACTCCCAAAAATCGGTTACAGCGACTTCAAGAATTGTTATTTTTTTAAAAGAAAATTTTTAAAATACAGTCAAAAGTTACAAAAATATGTATGTAAATTTTCACGTTAATAAATTTAAATGTCTTTCCAGAAAAAATTCTTGAAAAATCGTTTTTTTCCGACCTCCTGGCTGCATAAAACCATTAACGCCAATTAATAATTATATTATAATAATTCCCTTATTTTCTTACTTTTTAAATTTTAAATTTTTTCTCACAATTTTGGAGGTGTCCATTTTGCCTCCCCTTTCCCCTATATTAGCGCCAATTATAATGATAATTTTCGCATTTTTATATTTTTAATATTTTAAAAGTCTATTTTTTTTCTTCTATTCTATTTTTATTCTATTGTTATTATATTGTAAATTAAAATTTTGATTTTTTTTTTGCCAACATACATTTGATATACTTGACATTGCATTTCCTCCGTACGTCACGCGAGTATTCGATCTAGCTATATTTTCAATTTCATGTAATAATTTCCAATTTTCCAATGGAGCAAAGATGAAGGAAATTTGTCTCCGATCCACAATTTCGATATATCGTCCACGATGATTCTTGTCCTCTTATCCGCTACTTGGATCTTCTATGTCGAGCTTTTCTCGCTTTTCTCTACCTTCGATTCTCTTATTCTCCCGATCTATAGATATATATATGGGGCATTCCATACCAAGTCAACCTAAGTGTGACCCCCGACCTCGCTGATTTCGTTTACGATTTTTTATATGATTTTTCCAACTTAAAATAGCATCATTCAGAACTTTTTTCAGATTTTTAAAACCAAATTTGAGTACGTTATGTTTTTTTGAACATTTTTTTCGAAAACCTCGAGGGCCGTAATTTAAAAATCTGAAAAAATTCTCCAAAATCCGGTGTCAAAAATGAAAATTTTTTACCTAAAATTCATTATGTCCAGGCTTTTGCTCCCACCTCGATTTTAGGTTTGTATGAAGAAAATGTAAAAAAAAAATAGATGCAGAAATTAACCGACTATTTTTGGAATTTGTTGGTTAACGATAAAAATATTCAAGCCATTTTTCACGCCCGATCAATTTCCGCATCTATTTTTTTTTCACGTTTTCTTCATAAAAATCTAAAATCGAGGTGGAAAGGAAATCCTGGACATCATGGGTCAAAAGTTTTCATTTTTGACACCGGATTTTTGAGAATTTTTTTACGTTTTTAAATTACGGCCCTCGAGGTTTTCGAAAAAAATGTTCAAAAAATCATAACTTACTCAAATTTGGTTTTAATAATCTGAAAAAAAATCTGAATGCCATTTTCAGTTGGAAGAATCATATAAAAAATCGTAAACGAAATCAGCGCGGTCGAGGGTCACACTCAGGTCGACTTGGTATGGAATGCCCCATATATATATGTATGTCCCGGTGTATATGTATTATATGGACGAAAAAGCTCTTTTCCCGTGGTGATGGTGTTCAATAACGCGTCCCGCAAAACCGCGCACCGCAGAGACCGAGAATGGCGGGCAGAGAGAGTAACAGAAACGACGGAAACTTTCGCATCCGAGCTTATATCTATAGAGGCGTGTTTTACTATGTGGATATAGTCGAAGAGACTGCTGTCCGTTCCGTTTCACCTGACATAGTCCACATATGTGCGCGATCAGAACGGTGGCCGGACACTTGATTGGATACTCGAGAGAGTACGTTTTTGATGCGGTACCAGCGTTATCGAACCATCGGTCGAGATAGCGAACACACGGGCAAAACCCTTCCAGGAATACCCTGGACGATATGCCCCATTTATTCGTACATAATGCATTCGGTTATCCGTACCTACATGTTACACAGAGTATTACCACATGTTCGTATGGAGAACACAGGACGAAGGACGGAGATACACGCACACATTGTCTCGATAATGGACTTCGTTTATCCGGAAATGGAAAAAAAAATTACATACGTTTCATTTCCCTCCGTTTTCCATCCCCCTTTTCCCCCGTTTCTCGCGGGATTTAATCTTTCGCGCACGAAAGTGGAACGAGAAAATGGGAACGAAGATATTGGTATATCAGAATACCCCAGATTTTTTGTCCTGATAATTCAAGGTCCACAAGAATTTTTTCCGATTTTCCCAAGTTCCAAGAAATAGACAGAAAAGTTCCTAGAGAAAAGTTATTGGTTTGGTTTTTTATTTTTTGAAAAAATTGTTTTAACAATATTCACCCAAGATTTTAAGCTTATCAGAAGGAAGATGAAAATTTGCCAGCCTTTTTTCCCTCAAGAATTAAAATGTTTTTTATTTAACCCAATTCCTTCGAATCCTGCATCAATTTTCTCTTATGCATAAAATCGGTTCAGGAAGCTAAATTAATTCAGCATCACAAAAAAATTAAATTTCGTTTTTTCATATTTAACAAAAATTATTGAAAATAATTTCTATCAAATGATTTACATTAGAAATAATTCAAAATTAATAACTAATTTGACCTAAAAATTCTGCATCGATTTCTCTTACGCAAAAAATCGGTTTAAGAAGCTAAATTAATTCGGCTTCACAAAAAAATGTAATTTCGATTTTTCATATTTAACAAAAATTATTGAAAATATTTTTTTTAAATAATTTAACACTAAAAATAATTAAAAATGCACTCAATGCCAACATCCCTTCACCGATGTCCCTGGTATATGCGAAAAATCTCCTTAAGTGGTTACGTAGACCCGAGAATTAAAAAGAATCCATTTTTATTTTTTCATTCAATAGTACAATCTGTCTAGAATATTTTCTTAAAGTTTCAAGTCATTCGGAGTAAAAAGCTTGGAAGATGAGAGCCTTTAGAAATTTCTCTCATTAAGCTAAACCGCTTTTTTCGAAAAACACTATTTTTTTAAGTTGTTGGACATAATCTCCAAAAAACTAATGCACCGATCTTATTGAAATTTTGCACACTCCTTCAAAAAAGAGTTGTTATTGAACGAAGGTTTTTTACGATTACAACAAATTTTACAATTTACATACAACTCTGCAAAAAATTCAAGTTTCAATTCTTTTAAAAACTCTCCATCCTATCACGAGCAATATTTATCTACAAACAAATACAATTTGATTTTTAAATTTCAGATAAAACTATCATAAGTTATATCCTGACCATCACGAGGACACTTTTTTAAGGGGTCTCCGGACATCAATTCCCACCGGCTGAATTTTCCAAATTTTTTAATGAAGATTTTATAAACTATTGTTTAACTGTTGCTCTTTTATATGCTTGAAATTTTGAATAAAATAATTAATTCATTACATTAAAAAAAAAAAAGAGAAAATATGCTTTATTAACCTTCTCTTTATATTTCCAGACTGATTATCTTTCGTCCTTTTATTTCGTTTCTTTTGTCGCGATTCAATCGCTCAAAAAAAAAACAAGCAACAATTTTGATAAAATATTATTTATATTTCACTTTTTTACAGCTCAAAATTTGGAATAAAATAATTAAATCACTACTTAAAAAAAAACCAGAGAAAATATCTATTTTTTAAACTTTCGAAACCCTTGTAACCCCTTAATGGATATTGATTATCTGGGAATTCAGGCTGATTATATCTTTCGCCCGTTCATTTAGTTTTTTTTGTCGCGATTCAATTGGTCAAAAAGAACAGGCAAAACAAATCTTATAAAATATTGTTTAAATGTTGCTCATTTAAAACCTCAAAATTTTAAACAAAATAATTAATTCATTACATTTAAAAGGAATAAAGAGAATAGAGAATGGAGAATTATTTCGTTTCTTTTATCAGAATTCAATCGCTCAAAAAGAACGAGCAACAAATTTTATATATTGTTTAAATGTTGCTCATTTGATACCTTAAAATTTTAAACAAAATAATGAATTCATTCCATTACAAAAAATAGAGAAAATATCCTTTTTTTAACCTTCGAAACCCCTTAATGGACATCGATTATCTGGGAATTCAGACTGATTATCTTTAGCCCTTTCCTTTCGTTTCTTTTGTCGCGATTAAATCGCTCGAAAGGAACAAGCGGGAGAAGATGATTTCGGAGCAGGGATAACCAAGGTAGTATCGTGGATGCCCTTGTTGCTGCCTCTGGTTTTGTTCTTCCGGTGTGCTAAATGCAGCACAAGTGGTAGTGAGAGAGAGAGAGAGAGAGAGAGAGAGAGAGAGAGAGAGAGAGAGAGAGAGAAATATAGAGACCGGCGAATGGAGAGAAGTCGTTGGTAGTTTCGCGAGTCTCATTATCGCAGACAGGATCATCGCTGATCGTTGTAGCGTGTGTTTCGCGTCCTCTTATCCTCGAGAGAACGACGACGACGACGACAAGGCCGAACACGGCAGCAGTAGCTTTCGACGTGAGGAGTATTTCGTCACGTGCGGAGATTCTTCCTCTCTGTTTCTCTCGTCGGAATCGGGCTCTTTTCCTCTTCTGCTCATCGCATCATCCCCGAAGCAGACTCAATTCTCCTCCTTCGTCTCGCTCTTCGTCCGGATACCTACACCATATTCTACGGCCTATCCAGCACGATGGATTCTCCTCCGATAGGAATATTGGAAATAGGAAACGGAGACAGAACAGTCTGGCTGATTATCCGATTATCCGATCCTCGCCGGAACATTTGCAATTCGCATGGATTTTACAGAGTATACCGTTCACTTTCGCAAATCCAATCCTCGTCTGGTTTCCATACATCACATTTTTCATGCTCCATTTTTTTTTCGTTCAATAAACTCAAACATAGCGCGATATGTCATCACAGAGAGTCCCACCGACTCTTCCGCCATTTTGTGCAGTCTTTGGTCGGCCATTTTGTCTTTCGTGATCGTGCAACTGACTTCGTATCCTGAAGAGGTCGCTTGTCATACTTTTCCAACATTTTTGGGGTGGATTCATCCCTTATAATAATAGTGATCTTTCACAGAAATAGTGACATAATAGTGATTTTTTGAGAAAACTATTGGTATATTCGTGTTCAGGGGGGCAAAATATGACGATCTAAGGTTTGAAAAAAAAACTCATTGAAAAATTTTTGTTTTGGTTTTTGCCGAAAATTGAATTTGTCCACTAAAATAGGTGTAATTTTTTTTTTACTCCAAATTTTGGCTCTGGACTGCGTTCATTCTCTTCGTGATCGTTGAAGCTTCAAAACGACGCGTTGTTTATCCGACTCTCATGATTTTTCGATTTTTGGCAGATTTTTAAAGTTCGAACTTCGATTTTTGCAAATTTTTTAAGGCATACCCCTTTCCGTTTTTGTCGGCCATTTTCAAACTGCTGTCATTGCTACAAAAAAATTAGATTTCAGAATGAATGAAACGACATTCTCTAAGATTGATGATAAGGTTCACGTACGAATAAGAAATTTCCGAATCGGTCAAACCGATCGAAAGTTATGAGCGCTTGAAATTTCGCGACTTTGAGGTTTCTGAAAATGGGGCTAAAATTCAGCAAAAATGTTTTTGATGAGAATTCAGTAAAATTTTTATTTTTTGAAAAAAACTATTGGTAGATCCGTGTCAAGGGGATAAAATACATCGATATAAGGTTTGAAAAAAAAAATTCAATTTTTTTTTACATATTGGCAACAATTGAATCTGTCCACGAAAACAGGTGCAACTTTTTTTCTACTCCAAATTTTGGCTCTGTACTACGCTCATTCTCTTTGTAATCGTTGAAGCTTCAAAACGACGCGTTGTTCATCCGATTCTGACGATTTTTCTATATTTGGCAGATTTTTATACTTCAACCATCGATTTTCTCAAATTTTTTAAGGCATACTCAAAATTTTGGCTCTGGACTGAGCCCATTCGCTCTTCTTTCTCATCCAATTCTGATGATTTTTCGAAATTTGTCCCCTATTCTAACCGGCACCTCTATTCTACCCACTTCTGAGCTCTGAAATAGTGACCAAATTTCGAAAATAGTAGTGACATGATTTAAAAATAGTGACCAATAATGACTCACTGGCAACCCTGAGATTCAGGAACCGCTGATAATCGAAGCTGGCTTTTGAGTTGGCAAAGACAGGTCTCCAGAAAGTATTTCCTTTTTTCAGGGGTATCAATGTCCCCGAATAGGATATCCCCATTGAAATTTTGAGGGTTTGGCCATCAGCCGTAGTTTTCCTCTTCTTCATTCCGTTTTCTTCATTTCTTTGGCCGAAACTCGAGAAATATCCCAGCTGCTTTGGGAGGATTTGGAATTTCACGATTCACGTGGTCTCTCTTCTCTTAGGGTCAACATTTCTGGAGCCAGGGTCTCTCTTTCTCATTCCTCTCTGCTATATCGTTGACGGACGCACGTTCGAGTCTCACTCCTTTTTCTAATACATTCATCCAACCTGCTGCTCCAGAATATACGGAATCACTGGCACATATAACTGCCAACGTATATACACACATATATAATCCTCGGAGGGGATATTCGTCCCTGTGCTCTCGTGGGGATTCAGGTCAAACTTACACTCCTTTCAGCCACTCACCCCCGCTCTCGAAACGGCGTCCTACCCCGGCTGTCGTTCACCCCCAACCGACAGAAATGTATTTTACAGTGCTGCTTCCCAACGCCAATCATCGCCGCTTCGACGTGCCATTATTGATGACAAGCAACCCTCGTTCTGTGTTTCGCAAATATTTTGCATATACTTTGAAAAGTGTCGGCATAATGCGAAATTTAATTTAAAAGAAATTCAAAGACTCCCCCGATGAATTTTTCCGTCAAGTGAAATTGAATGAAAACAGGTTGAAAATACGAAGAGAGGGGTTAACTAAAAGAGGAAGGACGAAGGTTGCGACGCGGTGATTTTTTTTTTCCTTACTTCTAACAACAATGCCAGAATTTACATGGATTTTTGCTGCAATGAATAATTCCTCATTCGTGACATTGTCGACTTTTCATCTCGAGTCTGTCTGCCTACTATTATTTTTCAGGCTGCTTAATCCTCGACGTATTTCTCGTCACATTCTCGGGCGAAACTCTCGAGTTAACCCTCCCCGCGCCCTTCAACCCCCTCCTTCGACCCTCTCACGTCCCCCGAGCGATTGTTAACCTTGCAACTTAGCGCCGGTGCCTCGGTGATTATTCATCACCGCAACTACCAGGCGAGGGTGGCAAGGACTCGAGTTGGTAACCAACCCCCTTTTCAAGGTTCAAAAACCCCCTGAGCTCGTGTATGACGACCTGTGACACGACACACAGTCGCGCCCGTGTGTGTTTAACGTATTCGACGAGCTTATTCACCCCATGAGCTCTCCTTCTCTCTCTTTCTCTCTCTCTCAACCCTCTCTCGTGTCACTGATTATTCCATTTGCAAACCTACGTCGCGCATTAACCCGAATAGGTGTTCCCTCTGCTTCGGGGATTCGTCGCGGCATTGTTTTCTTCCTCGAGCCCCTTAACGTTCCGTAAAACAAAATGCAGGGGGAAAGTTTTTTTTTCATCCGTTTTTTTGTGTGTGCAAGGTTAAGGGGTTGAAAAAAGGCTCGAATTGCAGAGTTTGGGAAAATATTGTTCCATTATTAACGTGCTGAGGAGGAGAATTTTTGTTAATTTTTATTTCAATCGAGAGCACCCGTAGTAAAAAACTCCATTGAATCGCCAATGGCAACCAATGGTCCTCATACGACTCCATTGGACAATGAATGGGGACCCATTGAGATTTCCGCATTTGTCAATGGCGTACAGGGCTGACCATTGATCAGTGAATGGGTATCCATTGAACATCAAATGCGGATGAATCGAATGATCATCATTACTCAATGATGCTCATTGGAAAGCCAATGCGGATGAATCGAACGGTCATCATTACTCAATGATGCTCATTGGAAAGCCAATGCGGACGAATCGAATGATCATCATTACTCAATGATGCTCATTGGAAAGCCAATGCGGATGTATCGAGCGATCAGTATTGCCCAATGGTGTCCATGAGATGGTAAATGCTGATGAACGAAATGATCCGCTTTACCCAATGATGTCCATTGGAAAGTCAATGCGGATGAACTGAAAGATCAGCATTTCCCACAGATGTTCATTGGAACCCAAATGCGGCTAACGATGAAATGATCAGCATTTACCAAGGATACCCATTGAATAATAAGTAACTACGAATTATACAATGATCAACATTTATCAATAATGTCACTTCATTGATGACTGATCGAATGATGAGCAGCATTCATTAACGATGTTGCAATCCATATTCGAGGTTCAATGCAGAACAATTGAACCCATCGATCGATGAGAATTTTTCCGAATGCGATATTTATCAAACGGCGGTGAATTAATAAAGTCAAGTAAGAGTAGATGTCGCTGATTCTCATATATGAACCAAATATTTTCTTCAATTGTAATAAATGCTGATGATTATATCGATGGTCAATTAATATTAGCATAAGCTCGGAAATTATTCGAAAGTAATTTTAAAAAAATGTATTATAAACTGCTCATCAAGTACGCGTACGTTTGGGATAAATGATTTTTAAAACCGTTTATTTTTAACATATACACATAATTTTATCAGTCCTTCTCAACCCGATTTGTGAGAGGAGAAACGTATATACTTTCATTATCAATCGTCATCTGAATACACTTACAATCTATTTTCTCAATTCTGAGCTTCAATAATTTCTATTAAATATAATAATATATATCGCGTTACAGCTGGCATAAGGGCGTATCACCTCTTTTACGCCCTTATGGCATCCGGGAGCCATAAGGGCGTATTGAAATTTTTTTTTTCAGGAATCTACGTAATTATGACCGAAAAGTATAGAACCGATGAAAAAAAAATTTTCCCAATTTCCCAAACGGGATTTTGAAGCGTGAACGATTACGAAGAGAATAAGCTCTTGCTCAAGCCGCAATTCTATCTAGAAAATATTTTTGTTTTTCGGGCCTCATATCGATGTATTTTTGCCCCCTAAACACGAATCTATCAATAGTTTTTTCAAAAAATCAAAATTTTCATGAATTTCGATAAAAAAACTGTTTTGCTCAATTTTGGACCTATTTTCAAAAACCTGAAAATAGCGAAATTTCAAGTGCTCATAACTTCACTTTGGTTCAACCGATTTCAAAATTTGTTTTTCGTACGCAAAGCTTGTGACCAAACTTAGAGAATGCCGGTAAGTTCATCCCGATAACTAATTTTTTGTAGAAATGAGAGCAGTTTGAAAATCGCCGAAAAAAATGAAAAGGGGTATACCTTAAAAAATTTACAAAAATCTATTGTTGAACTTTAAAAATCTGCCAAAAATCGAAAAACGATCGTAATGGGATGAACCAAACGGGATTTTGAAGCGTGAACGATTACGAAGAGAATGAGCTCATGCTCAAGCCGCAATTCTATCTAGAAAATAAATTGCAGCCATTTTAGTGAACCGATTGAATTTTGGCCAAAATGCAAAAAAAAAAAAAAATTATTTTTGTTTTTCGGGCCTCACATCGATGTATTTTTGCCCCCTAAACACGAATCTATCAATAGTTTTTTCAAAAAATCAAAGATTTCATGAATTTCGATAAAAAACTGTTTTGCTCAATTTTGGGCCTATTTTCAAAAACCTGAAAATAGCGAAATTTCAAGTGCTCATAACTTCACTTTGGTTCAACCGATTTCGAAATTTGTTTTTCGTACGCAAAGCTTGTGACCAAACTTAGAGAATGCCGGTAAGTTCATCCCGATAACTAATTTTTTGTAGAAATGAGAGCAGATTGAAAATCGCCGAAAAAAATGGAAAGGGGTATACCTTAAAAAATTTACAAAAATCTATTGTTGAACTTTAAAAATCTGCCAAAAATCGAAAAACGATCGTAATGGGATGAACCAAACGGGATTTTGAAGCGTGAACGATTACGAAGAGAATGAGCTCATGCTCAAGCCGCAATTCTATCTAGAAAATAAATTGCAGCCATTTTAGTGAACCGATTGAATTTTGGCCAAAATGCAAAAAAAAAAAAATTATTTTTGTTTTTCGGGCCTCATATTGATGTATTTTTGCCCCCTAAACACGAATCTATCAATAGTTTTTTCAAAAAATCAAAATTTTTATGAATTTCGATAAAAAACTGTTTTGCTCAATTTTGGGCCTATTTTCAAAAACCTGAAAATAGCGAAATTTCAAGTGCTCATAACTTCACTTTGGTTCAACCGATTTCAAAATTTGTTTTTCGTACGCAAAGCTTGTGACCAAACTTAGAGAATGCCGTTAAGTTCATCCCGATAACTAATTTTTTGTAGAAATGAGAGCAGTTTGAAAATCGCCGAAAAAAATGAAAAGGGGTATACCTTAAAAAATTTACAAAAATCTATTGTTGAACTTTAAAAATCTGCCAAAAATCGAAAAACGATCGTAATGGGATGAACCAAACGGGATTTTGAAGCGTGAACGATTACGAAGAGAATGAGCTTATGCTCAAGCCGCAATTCTATCTAGAAAATAAATTGCAGCCATTTTAGTGAACCGATTGAATTTTGGCCAAAATGCAAAAAAAAAAAAATTATTTTTGTTTTTCGGGCCTCATATCGATGTATTTTTGCCCCCTAAACACGAATCTATCAATAGTTTTTTCAAAAAATCAAAATTTTCATTTATTTCGATAAAAAACTGTTTTGCTCAATTTTGGGCCTATTTTCAAAAACCTGAAAATAGCGAAATTTCAAGTCAACGTAATTATGACCGAAACGTATAGAACCGATGAAAAAAAAAATTTCCCAATTTTTTTTTTTCATCGGTTCTATACTTTTCGGTCATAATTAGGTCGATTCCTAAAAAAAAAAAAATCGATACGCCCTTATGGCTTTCGAGACCCACTCGGAAAGCCATAAGGGCGAATAAAAAAAAACAATTGGGAAATTTTTTTTTTCATCGGTTCTACACTCTTCGGTCATAATTACGTAGATTCCTGAAAAAAAAAAATCGATTTGCCCTTATGGCTTTCGAGACCCACTCGGAAAGCCATAAGGGCGTATAAAAAATTTAAAAAAATTGGGAAATTTTTTTTTCCATAGGTTCTATACTTTTCGGTCATAATTACGTCGATTCCTGAAAAAAAAAATTTCGATACGCCCTTATGGCTTTCCAGCCCTACCTTTGGCTGGCATACGCCCTTATGGCAGCTGTAACGCGATATAATGCGTATATAATTATTGGTCGTTATGCTAATATTAGCATTGTGATTAACCTTACTTATTGATAACTCACATCATTTGATTATTTAATGCGTAATTCCATGCATATATAGCAATCATATGAAAGAATCTCCATTGATGATCCCATTTATTCCCCATTGCCCACAAAAACCAATGGAGGTGAATGGCGAATTAACTAGGAAAATTGTCTCCATTGAATCCCCATGGGATAATCCCCATTCCGTTTCAAATGGGGAATTCAATGGCGAAAATGTCCTTAGAAAATTCGGCATTCATATCCATTGGTTTTGTGGGCAATGGGGAATGAGTGGCGAACAGCAATGGAGATTCTTTCGTATAGTAAAAACTCCATTCATCGCCATTGAAAAATCCTCATTCATTCCCCATTGCCAAAATAACCAATGGGGATGAATGCCGAATTGCCTAAGGGGATTGTCTCCATTGAATCCCCATTAGATAATCCCCATTCCGTTTCAAATGGGGAATTCAATGGCGAAAATCCCCTTAGGCAATTCGGCATTCATCTCCATTGGTTATTTTGGCAATGGGGAATGAATGGGGATTTTTCAATGGCGACGAATGGAGTTTTTTACTACGGGCAATTGATATCTTGGTTGAAACAATAAAATAAGAGATCTTGGCAGCATTCGAAAGTAGAATATGGGTTTATTGAGATTTTGTTCGTTCGTTCATTTTCACATAAAAAGGTTCACTGCTCTTTTGAAAATGAAGATATTTTGATTCGCCAAGCGGCGTTTGAAAGGGGACATATTGACCTTCATGAAGCTTTTCCCGAAAAGAAATTGCGTTTTTTTTTCAACCCTGTACGCTCTTTGAAACATGGTCATTTTTCGGCTTTTTTTGGCAGTGTAATTTTGGCGCACGACCCATGAAAATGTTTTTCGACTGTTTTTCGCATGAAAAACTTGTGGCGGGGAGTATTAGCTTCAATTTTGTTTTTTAAAAAGTTAGGTACGATTTTTTTTCGCAAAACTATCCAATGTTTCGCAAAAAACGACCATATTTATCAAATTTAGCGTAACTCGAAAACTACTGGGTTTTATTGAAATTACTAGGAGGGTAAAAAGTTGCATAAAATAATTCTGGATTCAATGAAATTTTTTCAAATTTTTTTTCAAATTTTTTTTTTCAAATTTCTCCTGTAAACGAGATATTTTTTTATCTCAAACAATCGGGTGTCTTACCTCATCTACACGGCTTTTTCATCGAAAAACCTCATCTCCATGGTTTTTTTCCTGAAAAATCCATGTAGATGAGGTAAAGGAATCGATTGTTTAAGTAAAAAAATATCTCGAGAACGAATTTTCGAAAAAATAATTTTGATAAAAAATTCTAAAAAAATTACATTGAATCCAGAATGATTGTATACAACTTTTTACCCTCCTAGCGATTTCACGAAAACCCAGTGGTTTTAGAGTTACGCTACATTTTATTCATATGGTCGTTTTTTGCGAGAAATTGAATATTTTTGCGAAAAAAAATTGTACGAAACTTTTTAAAAAATAAAATTGAAGCTAATACTCACCGCCACAATTTTTTCATGCAAAAAAGAGTAAAAAAAAATGTTCATGGGTCGTGCGCCAAAATTACAATGCCAAAAAAAAAACCGAAAAACAACCATGTTTAAAAAGGCGTACCGGGTTCAAAAAAAATCACAAAATGTTTTTGGAAAAAGCGAAATGAAGCTGAATATGTCCCCTTTAAAACGCCGCCTGACGAATCAATATATATTCATTTTTTAAAGCGCAGTGAAACTTTTTGTGCGGCGTCAAACTATTGGTCGACAGTGTATTTTGGCATATATTTCAGTATCAAATAATGAGAATTTCTTTGAATGATGATAAAATAGAAAAATAGACAAATAATAGATTTCTGACCGAAAACCGTTTAGAAAGATGCAGTAAATATATTCGCGCTATAAAATCCATAAAAAAATTAGAAAATAAGAACAATCAACGGCACATTCATCTGTTTTGGCTTGGCAACTCGGCCGGTCACTTACCGACGTTGGCGCCCGCCCCAATGATAAAAAAAACCCAATCGCCCTGCAGTCGGTAAGTAAGGGATCGCAGGATTAGAGGAGATTTCTAATCTATATTGTAATCTATATTATTTAGAGATTATTGAAGAGAGTTATTGTTTGGCAAAGTTGTTTTACGCCAGACTTGTTAATTGGCAATGATATTACGACAGTGCTTTATTGTGGTAGAGCTGTAAATCTGCCTGATAAACCTAGTTATTTTTTCCTTCAAGATTCTAATTTGTTTATCGCTCTTTCTGGAAACCCTTTTTCCCGATCAAAAATTCAAAAAGTGTTCCTGTTTGCACGCAGTTCTCTATATTCCAGCTCCACAATTTCAAAATATCAACCTACGATAACGCCGCGTTGGAAAAAAAAAATCGCGGCGGGTCAAGCCCGGAGGTCAAAATGTTTTACGATATACACAAACGATCGAGAGTTTCACATATACGCGGTAAACATGTTTCGGCTCTTTGGAAATTTCCTCAACGATGCCGGGGTTATATTGCACATCGGTTATCAGAGCTATTACCCGTGCGTTAGTCAATTTCGTGTATGCACACCCGCAAACTCTCGCTAAACCCCGAGTCCGTTTTCACGTGTATACCTTCATCCAGCACTCGCATCAGAAATTGGACAGATAAAACTTTACGGGATTTCGTGTTTATCAGCGAGATTGACACGAAACTTTGCCCAATTACGCGGTGAAACAGGTCGAAAGGGCAGCTCCGCATCGATAATTCATTAAACACCGCTCCGATTTTATTTTCATACGTTTTTCTTTCGATTTTCCGTAAAACTTTACGGCCTAAAATAGTCTGACAATCTTTAATCACCGCGATACCTTTTACGGGGAAAAAGCAGTGAAAGAATTTGAATATAACATTTTTTTGGCATTTCTTTGAAGTACATATTGTCAAAAACATGTAGGTAAGAGATTTCAAGTTGAAATTCGGAAAATATACTGAATTACAGTCAATGTTTAAGATTTTGCAATAATAATTGCTGAGGGATAAATTTAATATAGTAATAACATAACAATAACCGGATCCTGTAATCGTTAATTATGTCTGTGAAAAAAATTTCCGTATTGCTTTTCCCCGAATATCGGACCATTCGATTTGACTCAATGATACAATCGAGTATTCGTATTCCATTCGCTAAAATTGGATTCGAATTGGTTTGAATATAATCGAGCGAAAATTCACCGTGCAAAAATCATCCGAAATGGATTTTTCCAATCGAAAAAATTAAGGGATGTTGAATATCGTAATGGGAATCCTGTAAAGTCGCTAAAAAGAATTGTCAATGCAAAGTATAAATACGAGGAAAATTTGAAACTCACCATTTTCGTTGCGATCCTTTGTATTCCGGTCCACTCGAGTGCCTCGAAAACACGCTGTTTGTATCGCTCATCGTTCCACGATAGTCTCGCTCGACATTTGACGTTTTATATGAACCTGTGACAAAGAACGAGAGAAAACGAGAGATGAGCGTTCGCTAACGAGAAGAGAGGTTTACTATTTCGGCTTAAAAAATTGTTGCAACGGGAGAAACGTGAACGCCAGTTTGAAAATAAAACGAGTCAGAGCATTGCGAGAGCGTCATTTTGGCGACAAAGCGTCGGTCCAAAGCTCGACGCCAAACAGCTCGACGTATGAAAGTTGAGGTGTGAGCGGAAAAAAAAAGTAAAAAATGTCAGAAACGAAACAGAAACTCCGATAGCGACGAGGTAAAATGCGAGCCCTCATTTTTGTTTCATTCGCCGATAAAAGGTTAGTCCACAAAGTCAACGAGGAAGAAGAGCGTGAATAAGTGTATTTCAAAAACAGAGGGCCAAAAGGGTGAGTCTTTAAAGTAAACATCCTGCCACGTGCTAGTAAAACAAAATAGCTGTCTGAATTTCAAAAACTTAATAAGATCTGAATTTGATAAAAAAAACATAAAGAAGAAAATTCTCAAGCAAAGCTTTCACAGTGAGGTTAAACCTTTTTGATTTTTTTTCTCGTTCTGTGGGCCGACGACCCTTCTTTTTTCCATCGGATACGCATTCACAATTGATTCAAGAGTGTGCATGAATTTTTTGAAGCCAAAAACTTGGATACCAGTCGTTAGAAATAAGCCTAAACTTGCACGACTCTCCATTTCAATCTATGAACGGAGCGGAGCTTCCCTCGGCGTCCCGCTAGGTGGCAAACCGGAAGGAAGGAGAGGGGCGTGAGAGGAAGAGAGTGGGGGTGAATGTTTGGATATAGTGAAAGTGGAAGACTACGAGAGACCCTTGGCCACAGAAATCGTGCCTTGAGATATAATAGAAGACCTCACACCTACCACGTGACTCGTGCCGCAGCCATCACACCCCACGACTCTAAATATCCATGTAGTAATATATAGTAAATATCATACATATATATATGGGTCATTCCATGTCCAATCGACCAAGAGTTGGAATCGACCCCTTTCAATTTCGATGAAATTTGGTCAGAAGTTCTCGTTTTCAATAAAATAAAATTCTACCAAAAGAAAAAAAAAGAAAAAATGTTGTTTGGAAAGATATGCAGGATTCACAATTTCACAATTTTTTAAATCTTTCAAGTTTATTTTTTGAATATCTCGAAAACTATTATAGTTACGAAAAAATCTGTTTGGGTTCGTCTTGAAGACTTGTGGCTACGAAAAAAAAATTTCCGAAAAAAAATTTTGAACAATGATGAATTTGGAGAATTTTGCATTTTCAAAAGTCGTGAAAATTCAAGTTCCGTATTAAATTTTTGGTTCAATTTCGTTAAAATAGCGTAGTGATTTTTGTTTGTTTGTTTGTTTGTTTATATAATATACTGATCTTAAAAGATCCTGAAATTTTCAGAAAGGTGTTTTTTGTTTTTTCAAAGGTATGAATTTTTGAATTGTTAAAAATCGTGTAAATCCACGATCAACATTAAATTTTTTGTTGAATTTTTTTTATATAATACTTTGAACTGATCTTAAAAGATCCTGAAATTTTCAGGGTGGTGTTGTTTTGTTTCAAAAATTAAGAGATCTCGAAATTTCCAAGATGGTGTTTTTTTGTTTCGGAAATATACATTTTTGAAAAAAAAACACCATCCTGAAAATTTCAGGATCTTTTAAGATCAGTCCAAGGTATTATATAAAAAAAATTTAATGTTGATCGTGGATTTGCACGATTTTAACAAATTCAAAAATTCATATCTTTAAAAAAACAAAAATCACCTTTCTGAAAACTTCAAGATCTTTTAAGATCAGTACAAGGTATTATATAAAAAAATTGAACCAAAAATTTAATACGGAACTTGAATTTTCACGATTTTTGACAATTCAAAATTCGCCAAATTCATCATATTTCAAAAAAAAAAATTCGGAATATTTTTTTTTCATAGCCCCAAGTATACGCTTTAAGACGAATTCAGAACGATTTTTCGTAACTATAATAGTTTCCGAGATACTTAAAAAATAAACTTGAAAGATTTTAAAAATTGCGAAACTTTGAATTTTTTATAACTTTCGTAACAAAATTTTTTAATTTTGTTTTTTTTGGTAGAACTTCGTTTTGTTAAAAATGAAAACTTCTGACCAAATTTCATCGAAATTGAAAGGGGTCGATTCCAACTCATGGCCGATTTGACATGGAATGACCCATATATGTTTATATATAAGCGTAGACATCTCTGTGGCCCGATGTGCCTTGGCATACCTCGATTTCCCAGACCTCTCACACACTCTCACGCTCTAAACTGCATGAATATCGAGCCCGATGACAATCTTAAGGATCTACGGCACCCGTTTCAACCCCCATTCGAGGACCACGAGTTGAGCCCTTTCAGACTCACCCACTTGTAACACCACCGATCACGGAGTATCGCACAGGCGAGGCTCTGTATGAACCATCGTCATGGGGGTTTTTGTGTGTACTATGCACGGTGAAGATCACTCACTCTCCCTTTCAGCATCCACCAACGGTCTAACAAACACCCATTTTCAGACAATGAATATTTTAGCGCCCGGACACCGGCTGAAAGCACACCACGCGGCGCCAACATCAACACCCCACAAGGACGACCCTCTTCTTTGCTCTCCCACTTTCGTCGACCCTCCTCACGGACGAAACGTCGTTTTCGTGAAATGAAAACGCTTCTTTCGAGAATTCTGCGTCGTTTATCGTCATTTGTTACTTCAAAATGTCCGAAAATATCAATTGAAATATATTTCGAGAGAATTTTATTGGTGGTTGCAAATGGGGCAATTAAGGAAGTTTTCTGGTCTAGAATTTTGAAAAAATCAATTTTTCTTTGCATATTCTTAAAGTTTAGAGCTTTAAGAATATATCCTCGAAAGAAAATTTTTAAATTCCAATGATTTACAAAGTTATAGCTATTTTAGTGACGCAGTAACTACGCTGGTCACGTCGGAGGGTAACTTTAAGGGGGTATTCTGGTCTACAATTATGAAAAAATCAATTTTGTTTTGCATATTCTTAAAGTTGGAGAATATATCCGCGAAAGGAAATTTTTTAATTTCCAAACTACTTTTTTCAAATCAGACATTTTTTTCAAAACTACTTTTCTCAACACAGTTGACGTGATATCTCAACTTCTGCTCAACCAATTTACTTCAATTTTTTTACCAATCTTCAATGTATAACCCTTATCACCCCTACCACTTTTGTATGAAAATTATTATTTTTTGCTTCGTAAAAAAATTAAAAACTACACTGAGAAAAAAAAATGGTTGAATATGCAAAATCGTTAGTTGAATACGGGCAACTAAATATTTATTTGGTCTAACGAAATAATTAGTTTCTTGAATATATCCGCGCTTCGGTTGACCAAAATATTGTTCAGGCAACAAAAATTTGGATTGTACAACTAAATATCTAGTTGCACGTATTCAACTAAACGATTTTGCATATTCAACCATTTTTTTTTCTCAGTGTATGAAAAAAGGGTCAAAAAACCCCTTTTTTTCAGACAGCCACCATTTTGCGAATTTTTCTTTCCTATTTCTCCGAGGTAGGTGCTATAACGACATTTTTACTAATTAATAATCTTTTTTTAAATTTTGTATCGGATGACTAGAAAGGTTGCAATCGTATCAGCTAGCACACGCCCTTTTTAGTCCCAGCTCATAACTTATTTAATTTTCAAATTTTTTTCTCGAAAATTTTTCTGTTTTTTCTTATAATATTATTAAATATGTTACCAAAAAAATAATGGCAAAGATATTTTTCGTTTTTTTCATCGAGCTCGACAAAACGCTGAAAATGCATGTCTCTAGGCCGGAATACTGCCTTAAATCGCTTAGTGGTCATTAGTTTTTTTGGGGAATATTGAAAAGAAAATTGAGTCAGATGAGATTTATTTGAAACTTGAGGGGACTATTTTTATTCTTATTATTCTGATTATTTCGGAAGACTGAAGAGAAGAATTAAGTTCGTTAGAAGTAATTCGAAACTTGAGATGAGCCCGGCAAATTTTTTTTTCTCAGGCTCTTTGGACTAAAGTGTTTGTATCTAATAAATTATCAAATAATAAATAAATAAATATTCCAATCAAACTGCTTCAGGGTCAATAATTATTTCGGAATATTGAAGAAAAAGAGTAAAGCAGAATACAGTTCAAATAATTTTTTGATAATAATTTCAACAATAATTTATTTATTTATTTACGAAAGTTAAGTCAGAATTCTTTTGAAATTATTTTTTAATAGGTAATTTTTAATAATAATTTTTCTCGGAATACAGAACGAAGCAACTAATTCAGTTGAAATCAATTTGAAAATTGGGTAGAAAATAGCTCGTAGAATTTTTATTTACGTTCCAGTTATTCCAATCAGACTGTTTATCGATTCAAAATTTTAAAAATTCAGAAGATTTAAATTTTTTTGAAAATTATGAAATTTAAATTTAAAAAAATGACCTATGCCACTAATGGTTTTATTATGTTTCATTAAAGCCAATTTAATCGTTAACGCCCACTCTCACGGGAATTTCGAACATCACTCGACGCAGATTCCTGAAATACCGACGGACGGCAAATCACCATCACTGCGCTCTTTGTGACTCGATGCTGGATCAATGCCGAGAAGTTACCCAACGCGATCGTGTTTATCGACGACCGTAGAAGTCGCCTAGAATCCTCGATAATAAAACGATAATGGATAAGTTCTATCAAATCTGTCGCGACAATGGCCGATAAAATATCATCCCTTCGCACAAGACATTCCCCCATCCATTGCAAAATAGAAACTTATCGATCATTGAACGGAACAATCAATGTTTTCCCACCGCATTCCGCAAATCTTTTTTATTTTCTCTCCCGTTCTTCAACATGAATACCGGGTATGATTGGATTGCGTTCGATTGACGATTACTGAAACTTTTTTTTCTCTGGAAACAATGCTGGAATATCGAGTAAAAAAACTCCACGATTTTTTTTCGAAAATTGACCATATCGTTTTGATTCACTGAAGGGAAGGAAAAAAAGGCAAAAATTCGGGGTGCAGCGGGAGAGAGAAAAAAAAATCAGTATCGGTAAAAGTGCAGCGAACACGGGGTGGACCATTGTCCAGCTGTCCCGCTGGACCCTCGTGGGGTCCAAAAAAAAAATCCCTCTCACTCTCGTGTCTCTAATAATGTCGAATTGAATGGCCGGAACGGTCCGAAAAAGAGCTCCTCGACTGGACGATTGTGTTACACGATCCTTTGCAAGAACGCTGGCCCTTTATTAGCCCTGCGTACAAAAATGACCAAAAAAAAAAACGGACCCACGACCAACGGGACAATTTTTTCTGCCGCAACGTTTTTTTTTATTTTTTATTCCATCATCGAACGGACAGCTGTTTGTTTTTATGCGATATTTCGACTGCGAGGATGGAGAGAAGAGGTCCGAGCGCATCTGCCCTTTGGCCAATCGCGAATATGCATTTGATTGTCTCGGTAAAATGCGCAGGACGATCCAAGAACGTCAGATTCTTATCGGGAAGTATTGAGAAATGAATGGAGGAGGAGGAGGGAGGAAAAAAGCGACGATACGTCCAGTGAAATCGAGTGGACAAACTGGACACACGGGGGAGGCCATGAAAAACAGCAAACGCACCCCGGAAGATCGTTTACGAAGAGATATGTGAATCGATAGGTATGTCATCGAGCAGAACGAGAAAAACTCGTGGAAAATGGACATTCCTCGCGTTGAGGAGGGGAAAGTGGGACGAAGGAGGAAAAAATATGCTTCGCTCCATTGTTTGACGAGCATAGAGCACGTGTGGTCATCGGATACCAAAGGCCACTCGGCGAGAGAGCAGAGCACCTTTCTGTCTCGCATTCGTTTTTCATAAGCTCGCATGAGAGAGCGAACAAACGCGGATAAACGCAATGCATCGGACGACCAGAGTCCACTTCCCTTTTGGCTTGGCTCGTGGAACACGCGCCTCCTTCTTCTCGCGCGTGTATCCATCATCGCGCCGCAGCAAAAAAAAATGAGGGATGGACGAAAAAAAAAGGTATTTTCTTTTTTCACAGAAGCCTCGGACAGAATCGCCGGGGATCATGATCGAGAATGAGAGGGGTGCAATAGGTATAGCTTGTTATTTGCTTTTTTGTTGACAAAAATCGATTTGAGGAGGAAAGCCAGGATTGAGATTGCAGAAATGATTTTTGTGATTTTTTAAAAATGTGTATTATTTCTAAAATATATAGGTAAAATTTCAAGTTTGAATTTTGAAAATTGAGTAAGTTACAGTCACATAAAAATTTTAAAGCGTTTTTCTCAAAATGACTTTTTTTGAATGTTCCGACGAATACTCGAAAACTTATAGGCCAATTTTGCAGTTTTCATTTGTTTTATATTTGTAATCGCAGTGGCCAAGTCTGTACGTAGACAATTTCAAAAAATTTCGGAATTACCATTTTTTAGATCCGTTTGAATAAAAAAAGAGTCGTGAAAATATAAAAAAAATTTTTACGGCGCCATATTTTGTAAATAATTGGAGAAACAAAAATGGCTACGGAAAATGATAGCTACATTCGTATAGATATTGATTTTTTTTAATTTTCAGAAGACCCCTTCAACAAGATATTAATGGAACAATGCAGAAAAAAAAACATTCTATGTTCTAAAAAGATAATTTCTTAATATAAAATATGTTCTAAAAAGATAATTTCTATATCTCTGACAGTTTTTAAGATTTTCCAATAAAAATTGCTATGAAATAGTTTCAATATATACTGATTAAAATAACGATAACCCGATCTTTTAATAATTAGCTTCGTTTGCGAAAGTGGCTTTTTAATAATTTTTAATAATCTTCCAGAATAAAATTAGCCAATGCTTATTTAAAATTTTGATTCATGCAGACTTTTCCGGTACAAAAAATAACACCACAAAAGATGGATTTTACGTTCAAATAACAAATATATTTATTCAATAAAAACGTCCCAGATTTGCTCACAAAAAATTTCTAGAGATTTAAATTCGTTAGCCTTAATAAAAATTAAGTGCCAAACATACGCCTCTGATTTTACGATAATTTTTCCAAATAGAAAAGCAGAAGATAATTAATGACTAACGAAAAATATAAATTTTCCAAAATTAGCATTAAGAAATTTTCCAAGTCCTGAAAAAATAATTCACGGGATCCACGAACCCACATAAAAATTAAAAATTGGAAATTCTAAAGCAATCATACGTTAATACTTTGTCCGACTATAATTTTTAAACTTTCGTTGCCTCTAAAATAATTGCTTAAGGTGGCCTACTTCAGAAGGCCAAAAAAAAAACAAATTTTCAAGATTTTTTTTCTTATCTCCTTTATCAGGTATGACCATAAAACTGTTTTTACAACATTGTTTCATCCTTCGAAAATATAAAAAAAAGTCTGATCCTTTATTTTGATTCTTTGAATAATTTATAGAAGGCACCAAAATCGAACATGTCTTTTCCCATGGCCGACAATTAATGTCAGAATTGGCAAGTCTGAAACAAAAAAATTAAAAAAAACATTTTAAAGAGGAAGGTTTCTTACACAACAACTTACGACCGTCGATGAAAAATATATTAAAAAAAAAAAAAATAGCGGATGTTCGAAATAAATTATGAAAAATTCAATGGTTCATTGTCATTCCAACATGCGTCATTTTTTTAAATCGATTTTTCATTAACGGTGATAAATTGTTGTGTAAAAAACCTTTCTCCTTAAAATGCTTTTTTATTTTTTCGTTTCACACTTGTCAATTCTGAGATTAACTGTCGGCCATGGGACAAGACATGTTCGGCTTTGGCGCCTTCTATGAATTATTCAAAGAATCGAAATAAAAAATAAATTTTTGTTTTGTACTTTCGAGGGATAAAACAATGTTGTAATAACAGTTTTACAGTCATATCTGTTAAAGGAGCTACGAAAAAAAAATGTTAACTTGCTTTTTTTGGGCTTCTAAAGTAGACTAGTACCTTAAACTATCAAACCAGTTGCATCGACCGAAGAATCATTGTGGTCACATAATATAATTGCCTGCATTGTTTGAATTTTTTTGGCTCCTTGTGAGAAAGCTTTTTCTCATTTGGCGGGCTCGTTTTCCACATTTCCCTCTTCTTTCCCCAAGCTTTATTCTTCTCCATAAACTTCGAGCTCGACCATACACTCGTTGAGATATCGAAAATTATTGGCCATGTTGCACACTAAGAGGCTTTAACGTGAGCTCCGTCATATACAAACATAATGCCATTAATTTTTTGCGTCGACGATGCGGGACGGGGAAGCGCATTATTCTCTTTATTATTGTACAAATACATATGTACACATATTGTATATATATATAGGGCGTTCCATCCCAAATCGGACACTATGAAAAACTTTTTTTAAATTTCTTCAATTTTTTAATATTTTTTAGTACCTTTTTTTATTACCCGTTCAAAAGATCTTAAATTAACAAGAAAACCGCTTTTTTTTTGGTATTTTGGTCATAACTTCTTTAATGATAGGTCAAATTGAATTTTTGTTGTAAATTTTTGTTTTTTATAGTTTTTGCAGGAAAAAATACAACAAAAATATTCGACGTGTTTTTGAATGAGTTTTTTGAGTTTTAAACTTTAAATCGCGTTTTTAAAAATTAGTATCATTTTTTGTTAAAAAAAAAAAAAAAAAATTTCAAACATTTATCTATTCAACAATTTTTAAGACTAGTCCGATCGTGGGATCTCAATAACTACTATTCTTTTTTCGATATTTGAAAATTCAATTTTTTTTAAATTAATTATTATGAATACCATTTTTCGTTACTGTATAGTATTTTTTAAAATCATTTTTAATTAATTTTTATACTTTTTCATTGTTAACAGATTTTTTAAATTAATAATTAATCGATGAGCAAATGACAACAGTTCAAGAATTGTATGAGTGGGCATTGAACCTAAATAGTCTACCGAATATTGCTGTGAAATTTTCACCTGAGAAACATTATTTAGATGCAAAAATAAAATTTTATTTGCGATACAATATGGCGAAGTCAATCGCAGGGGGACACAAAAATTTAATTCAATTATTCCAATAAGCAACGGAAATGTATTGGCAAAGGAATATTCAAATTCAGACAATAATCGTGTATGTAAGGTTTTCAGAAAAATACGTGAATAAATAAAAACTGTTGTTACTATTGTTCATACAAAGTGTCAATATAAATTCTAATTATTGAAAAAAAAAATACTATGCAATAACAAAAATAGGGTCAAAATAAATTCTAAATACTGAAAAAAATACTATACAGTAACAAAAATTGGTATTCATAATAATTAATAAAAAAAAAATAAAAAATTTAATTTTAAAAAATCGAAAAAAATAGTAGTTATTGAGATCCCACGATAGCACTAGTCTTAAAAATCGTTGAATAGATAGATGTTTGAAACAAAAAATTTAAAAAAAATCAAAAATGACACTCTCTTTTAAAAACGCGATTTAAAGTTTAAAACTCAAAAAACTCATTCAAAAACACGTCGAATATTTTTGTTGGATTTTTTTCTGAAAAGGCCATAAAAAACAAAAATTTCGAAAAAAAATTTGGACCATTATTAAAGAAGTTATGACCAAAATACCAAAAAAAGAGCGGTTTTTTTGTTAATTTAATATTTTTTGAACGGGTCATCAGAACGATTTCAAAATTTAACAGGAAGGGTCTTTTTATGGGTACTAAAAAATATTAAAAAATTGAGGATATAAAAAAAAAAGTTTTTCAAACTGTATGATTTGGGATAGAATGCCCCATATATATTGTGTATTGTCTGTGTGGTCTGGTTATAGAATCGCGTGACAAGTGTCCGACCAAACCAACCCCCTTGAACATACATACCCTTTCGAATGCGAAAGCGTGTGCGATGTCGGCACGACGAGGAGAAAGTGCGAGCGACCGAGCGTAGAAACCGCACACCTCCTTGTAACGGACACCCCCTTCGATTTTACCTCGACAATTTACATTTTTTATTCGAAATAGGGACATTGGGGCGTGAGTTTGCAAAATTTGAGGAACAAACTTTTACTTACAATGTTTTGGAGCCTGTAATGTACTTTCAAAGCTTCAAAGAATCAATTGGCATCAAATAGGGTAGAGTGGGGTAAAATGGAGCAGTCAAACGATTTCAAGAGTTCTGCTGATCTACAGAGCATATTTCGCGTGTTTTTAAACGAAATAACCGGTTTTCTTTGCTCATTTGGGGCGTTCAGATAAATTAAGAAATTTTGCATCAAATTCACTCCTCAATTTCAGTGGAAAAGAAATTTTTATTTAAAATTGTTCGCCACTTACAAGCTGCTTTTCAACTGTTTTTGGGAAAAATATGAATGTCGAGAATATAAAAATAGAATGGTGGAAATTGAGGGTAAAACTTCTATTTACAATGTTTTGGAGAATTTTTAATGTAATTTGGAATCTTTAAAAATTTTAAAGAATCAATTGGCATCAAATAGGGTAGAGTGGGGTAAAATGGAACAGCCAAATGATTTCAAGGGTTTTGCCGATTTACAGAGTATGTTTTACGTATTTTCAAGAGAATTAACGAGTTCACTACTCTCATTTATCGCATTTTTGGAAGAAATAAGAAATTTTAAAGAAGAAAAATAAAAAAAAATACGAAAACAATTAAGTTTAATTCAATGATATTCACAACTTTCAAGCTGCCTTTCAACTATTTCTGGAAAAGAAATGAATGTTAAGAATTCAAAATAGAAAATGGGCATCTTTTGGGTCGAATAACGAGGAAAAATGAATTTAGAGACATTTAGTTTAATCCTTATTTAAGGGAAAGAGAAAAATTTCGACTCATTTCGAAATCGTAATCGATTACCGGGAAATTTACTACTAATTTTTTTTAAACATTCTTTCTTATCAACCTCATATTTTAGCCTAAAATCTATGATAAATCTTGAGTCAAAAAAAAAGGTCCAATCTCAAGTTTTTATATAAAACCATTTTTGCCAAGACATTAACACAGCGGGCCATTTTACCCCTCATTCATTTTCCAACCCTCTCGTCTCCGTTTCTTTCAAATAATATTTTCCCTCCGTCACATGTTATCTCCCGCGAGTATCTGCAAAAATTGTCAAATGTCCCGTAACGATTCTGTATTCAGAAACAAAAAAAAAATGGCAAGAAATTGCAAAAACGAAAACATCGAAAACGATTGCCATTCTCGTATCCTTCCCTTATTTTTAAGGGTGCGTGCGACGATTTTGAGGCTTGGACGTAGAAAAAAAAAGGTAAAACGCCGCTTGCCCATGGGGTAGGAAAAAAGAGAGAGAGAGGGAAGAGAGTTCGACGACGCGCAGTAAAGTCACGAAATTTCGGCGTTCCCGAGTTTATCGCGAAAGCTCTCGCGGTCTGCCATCGTCGAGGGGAAGAAAAAAGAGGAATTTCGTCAGGACGAGACCTTCCTTGAGTCGGACCTGAAGTCTCGAGGCTCTCTCTCTCTCTCTCTCGCTCATACTCGCTCCCTCTTCGTTTGCGGTGTGCGCTGCGCGCTTCGGCTGATGGCTCGGCGCGGGGTGGGGGGAGAGCGAGCAGCGCCAAGGGTAGCTCAGTCGAAGCGACGGCGCGCGGGGGTGGAAGCTCAAAGTGGAGGGAGAATAAGTGGACGTCCTGGTGGACAATGCACGGATACTTTCTCATATCAAGTATGGCCGCTATCGTGGCATGATGGCCAAAATAGTCGTAAGTATAATTTTCTTTCGTTTCTTCCCGTTTTCGAAAATTTTCCTTCGACAAAATATCCGCTAAAATCGATGTTCAATCGCGATATTAATCAATTTTGTGTGCAACGATCACGTCTAAAAATTCATACTGTTTTTTTTTTTCATTGTTGTGACCATTTTTTTGTGTGTTTTTTGAAATTCTGTTGCATGGACTGTTAAAATTGTGACCTGGTTTTTTTTTCTTGATGCATGAATTTCCAAGTGTTGTTTCGACAAGACGGCCATCGATTTAATAACCAACGAGGAGATACCAAAAAATGGATATAAAACGTGAACAGTGTTGACAAGGTGTGAGTAAACTTACTCTATATTTCTTTCCCTCTCTCTCCTTCTCTCTGTCTTTGACCCTCCCTCACCCTCTTGAATTCGGCAGATTCATTTGCGAAAAATTAAAATTTGGGAGACCAGAGGGATGGAAAGAAAGCCGGCTCTTTAACCGTCGACTTTGCACGTGTGGCATCTATATATATTAGGGTGGTCCTTGTTTAGAGCTTGGATGCATTTTTTATCACACGCCCCCCAAATCGACTCGAAATAATTCAAAAACAATACCCTAATTTTTTCAGATTTTTATCCAGACTCTAAACCCTCCCGAAAAGAGAGTAGATTTCCCCATTTGAAATACATGTGTTTCAGCCATATTCTGAGGATATGTTTTATTCTAAGTGTAATAATTTTTTTTTTAATCTGTAACTGCAAGATTTTAGTGTTCATTGGTGCTACTATCAAAGGAAAAATTTACATTATCATACGGGTCAATCTAGATCTAAAAATCTGAAATCATTAGAGTATCGTTTTTGAATGATTTGGAGTCGATTTGGGGGAGTCTGATGAAAAATTCGTCCAAGCTCTAAATAAGGACCACCCTAATTTATATATGTCCACGATGTGGACCGACAGATTTCAATGATTGCGGCTAAATCTCGCTATTTCGAAGATAGTGAAGCGAATCAGTGAAGGCGAAAGATTGTGATATGCAAAAGATCAGTGAATTTTTTTTTTCTAAGAAAATTTTGACGTTTCACAAGCAAAATTCCAAATCGCGAGTGCCAAAAATTCGTCTGAAAGTCGCGATTTTTTTGTATCCCATCACTGTGAAATATCGTGATTTGTGCAGAAAAAAAATCAATTTCGGGAATTTCATCAAAAATGAATTCAGATTGAAAATATTGATCCAGCAGTTTATATCCGCTCGGTGACTTTAACGGAACTTTTTTTGGGAATAAAATTACGAATAAATGGTATTTCGAGAGAAACTTTTTTTTTTTAAATAAATTAAATGTAGAACAAAATCCGTCCAGCGGTTTTTTCTGAATCACGTGCAGAGTGTAAAAACTCAAAACTAGGTTTTTCAGGAAACCGGTGAAAAGCGTTCTAACTACTCCCAAAAAATTGTTCATTTCTCAAATGGTGGACGATACATCATATTTGTAGGCATTCTACAAAAATTATAAATTATAATGAAAAATCGCCGTTTTGACGCTGACTCGACCCCCTTAAACGATAAACATTGACGTGCGGATGAGGGTAGAAAAAACGATCGAGCTCCTGACTAAGTTCAGGAGCGACTACGCTCCGTGATTTCCCACGAAGGTGGAAAAACCGCGGCGACTCTTTTGCATGTGAAACACAAACACGTGGCTCATCTTATTTGCTGCAGCGTATACAAACCGCGAGTTGCGCAGATCTCACCGCGACAGCTTTTATACCGTCGCTTTATTCGCAAGCACTTCTGTGTATATTAAAAAAAAACTTTCTCCAAGCTTAAACCTCCCTCCTCTTCTTGGACAGACAGACGTTCTAAATGCAAATCGTGTATCGTCGTGGGGTAAACTTTCGTGACCTTTGAAACTTTGATTGGGGAGAAAAGAACCCATCCCCTGATCCTCGGAGTCATTTATTTTTCATTAGTTAATTTTGGCTCGGACGGATATTGCGGAGTCGCGAAATTGGCCCTATTCCACTTTCTCTCTCTCCTGTCCCGGAGGACTTTGACCAAATGAGAAAAAAAAGCATATACTTTTGGACTATGAGCCAAGACGAAGAGAGCAAACTTGAGAGAAAGCGGAGTCGGCGGACGACGTTGGAGAGAGAAATATAAGACGATCTCTCGTGGGAAATGCGTTTCATAGGGCGTGGCTGATCACTAATTTATTTTTCATCCACGGTGTGCAATTTGTCGACCGTGACGATTCTTTCATTATCGTAAAAAACCCGAAAATCAGAGCTTTGGCGGTCAAAACTTCACTTTTGTCAGAACAGGTGATTCCGTTTTTGTTCAATCCAAAATTGATGGAAATTCGACCATTGCGATTTTACTCAAGGCTCATTAAGGCAGGATACCACCTTTGGCTGCAATTTTTAAAGAGTTTTTAATGCATTTTTTTTTACAAAAAAAAAAGGCAGAAAGAAAATCGGTTTAAGACATTCATTACTATATCATTTAAGTTTAAAAAAAAAAATTAATGTTGAAAAACTTAAAAATAGCCTCTCGTAAGTGGCGCCAAAGTTTGAGGTGCACTTTCGGTCTGCGTGGCAAATCACTCATAGAATTTCCATCGGATTCTCTTGAAAATTTGCATCATTTTTCTCCATAGTATAATCTAAGGATGTACGTAGAATTTTTTTGGTTGAGTTATTTTATTTTTGGTGCACAGTTTAAGTAACTTATTTACCCTGAAAAATTCACTTTTTTTTAATGACTGCCATTTTAAAAAAAATCAAAATCTCGAAAAAGCTTTCGATTTTTGCCACGCAGACCAAATGTGCTCCTCAAACTTTGACGCCACTTACAGGAGGCTATTTTTGAATTTTTCAACATTAAAAAAAAAAATGTTCAACTTGAATGATATAGTAATAAATGCCTTAAACCGATTTTGTTTCTGCCAATTTTTTTGGGGGAAAAAAATGCATTAAAAGCTCTTAAAAAATTGCAGCCAAAGGTGGTACCCTGCTTTAAAATTATTCTCATTGTCAGACGAAAATTAAACAACAATCTGTCAACTTTGATTTCGGCAATCATAACGATCAAAAAATCTTTTGAATCTTTCTACAATTTCAAAAAAATAGTTCTGGGTATCTTAATATTGTTTTGATAAAAATTATTTGAATAATATTTATAAATTTATTAGAATAATTTATTTATTTAATTTAATTATACATTAATTTAATTTATTTATTAGAAAAATATTAGAATAATATTTAAATAATACTTATAAATTTAAGAAATATAATCGTTATTCTGAGAAGTTGCTGAGGAAACTGCTGACCCGAAACGAATCATCAAAAATAAAAAACGGATTTAATTTTTGTGAGAAACGATCTAGCCCTTCAAGGACGAATTTTCCAAAATATAGATTCAATTTTGTAAAAGATGGATTTTCAGCAAAACAATCAATTTTTTTAAATTAAAAGAATAAGCTAAGTAGGGAATGAAAATCCATCATACAAGGGATGTTTTTTATGCACAAAATAAATTCATAAAATTCAGAGTATCAAATTTTGTAAATTTTCAATTAGAACCTTCATTAAGTTTAAATCATGATGACGATTTTTAAAAACTTTATTTTAAAAAAAAATCATGTTCCAACTTCCATCAACTTTCTCAAAAATAATAATCCAACATTCAACCTCCATAACTTTCTTAATTTCGATCAGATCAATTTCAAATTTGAACAGAATATTTTGGGAATATTAAATTACCTAAAAACCAATTACAGCCCAACCCCTCAAAACCAAACATATCCCACGGGCATTCCTCCTCGACGGACGAGATGTCCTTCGAAAAGACAATTCCTCACCTCGCGAAATACTCTCTCGACTCTGTCATGGTCGACGAAATTTTTCCACAAAAAATTTCCCAAAAAAAAATGTTAGTTTGACGAGAAAGAAAAGTCGGAGCCTGGCGCGAATGAGAGGGGACTAATGACGCTTTTTCTTTATTACATACCGAGACGTTGAGGGAAGGAGAACAAAAAAAAATACACACACAAGGGCACAGATATGTTCTACAGGGGGTGAAAAGAGAAACTGCGGTGGTGTGACAACGACGGGGGGGTTGAAGTGGAGTCGCGTTACCCTCGAACGAGAAAAGCATAGAATTGTGATGTGGGCGTCTCTCGTCTCCACTCACTTTCTTTCTCACTTTTCATCGCAATATATACACGTATATATATTTATACATGTATACCTACGTACATATATGTATGTTCACCCCCCGGGTTTTTCGCAGAGTGCGATAGGAGAGCGGAGGGATGGGGATTGTTCGGAACGCGATAGAGACGGAAAAGTGGAGACGGATTTTGCAGAGGACTGGCGCGATGATATTTGTCTTGTTTACGGGAAAAGACTTATGCGCGTGTGCCGGCCACCGAACTACGAACCTCGATCAATAGGCCTCAACTGGAAATCTCCCACCCTCACTTACACACAAAAACGGGCCACGCACACGAAAAAAAAATTCTCCATGAACAAAGTGTACGATTCTTTAGTCGCCACGTTTCAAACTCTCTCTTCCCTCTCCCACACTTTCCTTCGCGCTCCTCTTCCGTCTCCTCTATCAAGTTTTTCTTTCCTCCTTCTCGCTGGACTCTCGCAGTTATCAGGGGGTGGTTCTGGGAGGCACCCTCCGGCACGAGGGTTCTCGGACCCATAAGTAAGGCTAGATGGAATCTACGCGAAGACACTTTTTCTTCATGGCGAATTTTCGAGTTTTTCATTTTTCAAAAATTGAGGAAAAGATCTCGATGATTTTGGAAAATGGAATAGAGAAATTTTGAGAGATAGTTTGGAAACACTTCGAGGGTTGTAAAATATGGTTTTTGAATATAGAGGGTTGAATATAGTATGAAATATAGAGGGTTGTAAAATATAATTGGAATTTGAGGGGAAATTTGGAGAATGGAATGGAGAAATTTTGAGGGATAGGTTGGAAAGACACTTTGAGGATTGTAAAATAAAATTGGAATTTGTGGGTAAATTTGGTTTTGTTTTGAATTTTTAATCTCTTGGAGTCTATTCAAAATTTATATGTAATTTTGATTGATTTATTGAAATTTTATTATGCTTTGGAAGTAATATTAGGCAAACTGGAATTTTTTATGACAATACTAAGAATATAAATAACGGGAAATAGATTCGCGATAATGAGATAATTTGAATTGAATTAAAATCAATATGGATTAAGATCGAGTAACATCTGCTTTGATATAATTTTAGAATAGAAGATTACAAAAAGTGAATAGTAATGAAAAAACATGAAATCTTTGGTTCGAATGATAACCTGTAACTGATTAAAAGGGCTCTGGAAGACGTTTAATGAGTTTGATTTTTCAATGATAACATTTTGACAATAATTTCTCAAGATACCGATTCAAAAAATCTAATAAACCATCCTAATAAGGGTAGTTCAAAATCAAAAACATAATCCAAAATATCGATATAATAAATATAACATTGAATTACAAATTTCTACACAAGTTTCCAAAGAAATGTATGAAGAATTTGAGATTTGAGTTTAATGAGTTTGTTCTTTCATTAGGAATATTTTCACAACAATTTATCAAGACATCAATTCGAAAAAACTAATAAACGATCGGGAAGCTCAAGATCAAAAGCACAATCAAAAATATCAATATAATAAACATAACATTTAGTTACTAATTTCCATACAAGTTTCCAAAAAAAAGGTCTGAGGAATTTTAGATTTAAGTTCAATGAGTTTGTTCTTTCATTAATAACAATGTCACAATAATTTCTCAAGATATCGATTTAAAAAATTGAATAAACGATCCTAATAAGGGTAGTTCAAAATCAGAAGCATAATCCAAAATATCGATATAATAAATATAACATTGAATTATAAATTTCCATACAATTTCCAAAAAAAGGTCTGAAGAATTTGAATTAATAAAATCGATCATCTCAAATCCACCAGGACATCCCTTATAAATTCCCATCAAATCAGTCACAACTGCCCAACTTACATAATTTCTCTCACCATTTCATTCGACCTAGAACATAAATTGCCCCCTCTAACATTGTATCTACAATTCCGACAAACAGAGAAAAAATTGTCGACAAACAACAAGAAATTCACGGAAAAGCAGTGTGTATTTCAAAATGGTGGCAATCATCAAATTCAAACTCGCGGCTGTAGTTTGCAAACTTCAACTATTCACCAGATATACCAATCATTCTCCGTGAATTGATCAACTTATCACGGGGTCAAAAGTTTCTCTAGCATTTCATTCTTTGGAAGAAATACTCAATTCTCAAAAAGCCTCGATTTTAGAGACTCCAATAGTCCTTCCACTTGGAATTTCTGGAAGGATTTGGCCCTTTTGCCGATAAAAAATGGCTGATGAATTGATAGAGAACTTTTCGTACGTATGGCAAATGGAAAGAGAGAGTGAAGGAGAAATAATAGGAGAGAGGCAGCGAGGTGGAATGACTATTTGCATGTGTGTACCACTTATGAAGTACCTGCGCGAGTAAAGTACCGGGTACTAGGATACTCGTTAGTCGTTGATAAGTGCTTATTGTCGAAGAGCTCGGTCGCGTTGCGTGGAACTTGCGGGCAGAGACTATCGCAGCACTGACACAGGGATAATACGGTTATATCTATGCTACCGATAGAAGAGTGCGAGGGGGAAAAAAAACCACCGAGAGAGGAAACGATCGCGTGACGATCGGTACTCGTTCGGAAGGAGCTCACGAGCACAGCTGCTTTTGTGGCTTGTTCGCGAATGCTGAATATCATTATTCCCGATGGTCTCGAGCAGAACTCGTGTACTCAATGATCCCGATCGCATCGACGAGGAAAAAAAAAAGAAGGAAAAAACGAGGCTCTAACTGAAATTGTTGTCCTCGCGCGTATGGATCGTAAATAAGCGAGGATGTGCGTCACTTCTGTGTCTCCATTGGCGAGGAATCTTTTGCGATTCGCTAAAGTATTGCACGATTGTGCTCGTTGAAAATTTGCCACACTGTCTTCCCATCGTTTTTGGGATATTGATGATTTTTCGAAAAAAAAAATTCACGGCGGTGTTTTGTTGATACGTAAAAATGGATAAAATCGATGTGCAAATATAGAATCTGCACTTTTTTGACGCTGGAACATTGTTTTGTAAGCAATGTATGAAAAATGTTATTTTTTATTGTGTAATTAATTGTTTTTTGATTTTTTAATTGAGTACTCACGACCAGCCGAAATTTTTTACCCAGGTCTCGACTCTCTGTTGAAATAGGTTGAGATAGAATTTTGAAAATCGAGAAAAATCGATCTGAAGGGAATTTCAAGATTTGATTTGATCGGAAATCCCAATAAAAAGCAGTAATTCTTTAAAGTTGCAAAGATTTGTTACATAATTTTCACATTTTGCTAGAAAATCGTTTTTTTAACATAGTTTGAAAAATATTAGTTTTCATCATATGGACAATTTTTTTTTTTATTGTTCAATTGTATATCCATCATCAGCGGTAAATTTTAACGCAGGCCTCGACATTCTGTTAAAATAAATTTAAATAGAATTTTGAAAATCGAGAAAAATCGATCTGAAGGGAATTTCAAGATTTCATTTGATCGGAAATCCTAATAAAAAGCAGTAATTTGTCAAAATTGCAAAGATTTCCTGCATATTGAATTTTCACATTTTGCTAGAACATCGTTTTTTAAGCATAGTTTTAAAAACATTATTTTTCATCGTATAAACAATTTTTTTATTGTTTAATTAAATATTCATGATCAGTGGTAAAATTTGACTCAAGCCTCGACATTCTGTTAAAATAAATTAAAATATAATTTCAAAAATCGAGAAAAATCGATCTGAAGGAAATTTCAAGATTTCATTTGATCAAATATCCTAATAAAAAGCAGTAATTCTTCAAAATTGTAAAGATTTACTACATATTGAATTTTCATATTTTACTAGAAAATCGTTTTTCAAGCATAGTTTAAAAAACGTTATTTTTCATTGAATGACTAATTGTTTTTTATTGTTTAATTGAATATTCATGATCAGTGGTAAAATTTCACTCAGACCTTGACATTCTGTTAAAATAGAGTGAGATAGAATTTTTAAAAGCGAGAAAACCCGATTGAAAGGGGATTTCCAGATTTAATTTAAGTGAAAGTTTTAATAAATTGCGGTAATTAGTCGAAATTGCACGGACTTGTTGGTTAAAAGTCTCAAGAAAGTTAAAAAAGAAATTATTTGTGCATATTCAATATTTAACCACGTTCCTATCCGAGATTATACTTTTTTTAATGACTTGTGTAATCATCGAAACAGCGAAGAGTTTAATCGCAGATTAGATAAGTAAGATTGTGCTATAAAATGTATTAAAATGTCGCAAAATTCACTTGAGCTATGGATCAATCACGAAGATTTTCGCAAAAGAAAAAATTTCATAAATTCTGAACACTTTTGACAAAATTAAAAAATTTTACTGGAAACAAAAATTATATATTATTATGTATTATATATATTCATAAATATATAAAAATACAAAAATATTTAGAGCTTCCTCTAATCAAATTTAAAAAAAAAATTCCATTTAATATATTTAGAAAAAAAAATCCGACTTTCCTGCTAAGAAAATATTAAAAAATTTAATTTTAAAAAACGAAAGCTTCCTCCACCGAATAAAGAATTGCAAAAATTGCTAATTTTATTCAGGATTCATTCAAAATTAGGAGATTAAATTAACGAGAGGCTCTCTAAAAAAGTAAAATCGACAAATCTTATTGGCATTATGCAAAATCTTTTGTTATCTTAAGAACGTAGACTCTACTCCCTAAATGCGAGGCGATGCCATTTTTTTCATTGTCCAGAAATAAAAATAGCTCGTACATTGTTCACGGACTTATGAATAATTCGTCAAGTTTCGCGGGGGCAAGAAAATTTTCCCCTAACACGGAGTTATCCAACTATTGACTACCGGTATCCAGCAACTTTTACCGCGAAAACTTTGCTCCTCCGCGAAGCTCCCGAGTGCGTTCGAGCACGGACTTGGTCGTACGTTTGCTATCTCGCAATTTCCGCACTGACCACGAGCCCGGGCAATAAAATGGGCATGACAACGCTCTCTCAAAGTGACCATCGCGAGTGCGTGTGCGAGTACCTGCTTTTTTTTCCTACCTTTCTCTCGTATTTCTCGCAGCACTGAATTCACGCGTGCACACGTGCATTACACACCCCTCTGAAGCCCCCCAACCATAAATATGCGCAAGTCCATGGAGCGATAGAAAAAACTTTGTCATTTCCAGAATCGTTTCTCCGCAGGCTCGTTCAATACGAATTTTTCGAAAAAAAAAACACACATCATTTACTCGCGTTATATACAATATTGATGCAAAAACTTTTTCCTTCCTCGCGAATTATCGTGATCAAAAAATATTCCTCCGGTATAAAACAATATTATTAATAAATATACATGAAAGTACATGCATGCAAAAAAGAGGGAGAAAACTTTGCCATTCGACCGATCGTTTGTTTTCCAATTTAGTTCCATGTGAATTTTTCAAAAATCAATTTTCCTCTCATGCATTTGTCGGAAAAATCGAATAGTTTTTCCCCAAGTTTTTGCTCAATACTAATTTTATAAAAATCTTTCTTAAATTTCTCGGACATTGTCCGGTAAATTTAGCGTTTTCATTTCATGACCCTCAAGATTTTTGAATCTGCTTTTTCGATTTTGGCTCGGCATAAATTGTTAACTATGGCGCGAAGAAAAAAAACCGTTGACCTTTTTGTCCCCCGTTTAATTCTCCGATGGCCGATATTTTTAGAACACTTTTAAACTCCAAATTAAGAGTGGATTTATCGTATAAAAGATTTGTGAGAATATTCGTCAGCTTTTTAATTTGCAAAGTTTAAACCTTACAGTTAAAAACCTTCAGAAATTTGCAAAACTTTTTTCATTTATTTTTTTCAAACCTCATATGAATGTATTTTTCTCCACTGAATATAAACTATCAATGATATCTCCAAGAACTCAAAATTGTATGAATTTTCATTTTTTTAAATTTTTTAATTTTTTAATTTTTTTTGTACCAAAACTCTGTGTAATTTGCACTCAGCGATGAATTTCTCTTTAAAATAAGGTTTGACAACGATTTTTTTTTTAAATTCTTTGGTCATTTTTGGGCGACTTTTCGGAAATCTCAGAACAACGAAATTTCAAGTGCTCATAACTTTACTTCGGTTTGGCAGATTCAAACATTTCTTTTCGTACGTAAACGTCCTGATTGAACTTAGAGAAAGCCGTTTGGTTCATCCCGATAACTAAATTTTTGGAGAAATGAGAGACGTTTGAAAATCGCCGAAAAAAAGGAACCAAAAAACCATCGAGTAAAAATAGAAACATGATCGGAATCGGATGAACTAAACGAGGTCTCAAAGCTTTAACGATTACGAAGAGAATAAGCTATGAGCGAAGTTGAAATTTCATCTAGAAAAAAAATTACAGTCATTTTAGTCCACAGATTCAATTTTGGGCAAAATGCCGGAATTTTTTTTTTTTTATGTTTTTCAAACCTTATATCAATGTATTTTTTCCCCCTGAACACGACTCTACCGACAGTTTGCTCAAAAAATCAAAATTGTCATGAATTTTCATCTAAAACATTTTCACTCGATTTTGGCCCTATTTTCAAAAACCTTAAAATAGCAAAATTTCAAGTGTTCATAAATTTACTTCAGTTTTGCGGATTCCAAAATTCCTTTTTCGTATATAATGTGACTAAACTTAGGTTCAACTAACGATTTTGGACAATGGCTTGGACAATTGACGAAAAAATTGAAGAATTTCGATGAAGGAAGTTCATACGGTGGCATTTTTGGGGGAGAGGGTTGTTTTCGATTTACGAAGGCATTTGTATACGCGCATTCTCGTTACAAAATGAAAAACATGTTTTTCCCAATTGCACCCTTTCGTCCTTTTCGATAAAATCATCCCTTATATTTTGTATAGCACGTGTATCCATATATCCGTGTTTCTACCCCCCCCCCCCCCCTCTTCTACCGATTCCTGACACCCTTGCCTGAAAAGAGGGTCGTGCGAGAGAACCCTCGTCACATCAACTTATACTCTCCTCGGTCCAATGAGATTTGTCCGCTCGCAGGCACGCGCGACTCCTCTCCACATTTCAGGATTTTTCCGAACATACGGGCATATTTACGGGTATTTTTTTTTTTTTTTTTTAGAAATCTGTCAAACGCCATGGCATTTACTGGATGTATACACAGCCGGATGTGAAAGAAAGAGAGAGAATGAGTCAGAGGGGTGGACAGAGTGGGGGCATATTTGTTACGACACCTACGACATCCCTTATGCTCAAAGCAACCCCCTCGCCCGTTCGCATAATCCAATTCTCGTACCCGATAATTCTTCCACTCTTATTCGAATTTCCACCAAATTCCGGATACTCCGTGCTTCATATCTTCACGAAATTAACGTTGAAGAAATTTGCACCGTTGCAAACGAAAATGACTTTTTTCAATTTATTTTTAGTGAGACCAAGCTTATGAAAAATCCAAAATCCTTAATAAAGACCCCAAAATTCATTTTAACGATTTTTCATTTCGGAAATTTCCCGGGAAGAATGAATTTCATTAAAAAATAAACTAAACTACTAAAAAAATTCAACTATTAAGAAAAAAAAATTATTACAAAAGACAATTGAATTCTCTCTGACGACAAACTTTCAAGTTTCAACCCTCACTTCCACCCCACTTTACAATAATACTTCTAATTTTTTTAAATTTACAACCCCCTTAATCTTAACTTTCCCAAATGAGAATCTGGCAATCACATTAAATAGATAAAAATTGCTATTGCAAATTTTATTTGAATAACTACTTTAAATAATTTCTCTAATATTTCGAAGAATTTGAATAAATAAAAACTGCTTTCACAAAATTTATTTATCAGATTATTCTTTTTTTCAAATTATATTTTATTATTAAATGACTCTATATTAAAAGGAAACTGAGGATCATTAAGGTAATGAAGCATTATCAAATACATTAATTCTGGTGATAAAAAAAATTTCCGAATGTCCAAATTAAGTTTTTGAGTGATGGATTATTTTTCTTTATATGAATAATTGCCGGCTAAAATTATGCAAACACATTAAATAAATAAAAAATGCTATCACAAATTTTATTTGAATAACTATTTTAAATAATTTATTTAATATTTCAAAGAATTTGAATAAATAAAAATTGCTTTCACAAAATGTATTTATTAGATTATTATTTTTTTAAATGTTACTATTTTTTATTATTAAATGACTCAATATTAAAGCGAAACTGATGATCATTAAGACTATAAAGCATATGAAATAAATTAATTCTGGTGATGAAAACAAATTCCGAATGTCCAAATTAAGGTTTTGAGTGATGGATTATTTTTCTTTATATAAATAATTGCCGGCTAAAATTATGCAGACAGATTAAATGAATAAAAATTGCTATCACAAATTTTATTTACATAACTGTTTTAAATAATTTCTTTAATATTTCAAAGAATTTGAATAAATAAAAATTGCTTTCACAAAATTTATTTATTAGATTATTATTTCTTTGAATTTTATTATTTTTTATTATTAAATGACTCAATATTAAAGCGAAACTGATGATCATTAAGACTATAAAGCATATGAAATAAATTAATTCTGGTGATCAAAACAAATTCCGAATGTCCAAATTAAGGCTTTGAGTGATTGATTATTTTTCTTCATATGAATAATTACCGGCTAAAATTATGGAAACATTAAAAAAATAAAAATTGCTATCACAAATTTTATGTAAATAACTATTGTAAATAATTTCTTTAATATTTCAAAGAATTTGAATAAATAAAAACTGCTTTCACAAAATTTATTTATTAGATTATTATTATTATTATTATTCAAAATTTTATTATTTTCTATTATCAAATGATTTGATATTATAAAAGGGAACTGAGAATCATGAAGACAATGAAGCATTATCAATTAAATTAATTCTGGTGATCAAAACAAATTCCCGAGTGTCCAAATTAAGGTTTTGAGTGATGGATTATTTTTCTTGACACGAATGATTACCGGCTAAAATTTATTTCCTTGGATGTTGATTTTGGCGCGTGGTTGGCTCGCTCTAGGGGTGGGGGGATCCACCCCACCGAGAGTTCGATTCGGAAAATATATCGAAAATGATGGCGGTGGGGGTAAAATGTTAGACGGAATGGAGGTAGGGATAAAATTCGACGGTGTGACAGATCAATGAAGGACGGTGTGCTACGTTTCCGCATATCTCGTTTGACTCGCTGGCACTACGATCGTGTGGCCGAAGTGAGCCGGGGTGAATTTTCGAAAAAGAAAGAAAAAAAAATACAAAAAACTGTAAAGTGTGTGCGCGTGTGTTCGAATCAAGGAGCAAAGATCGAGGAAAGATTCGGTCGGGCCACGCGCCCCTCAAAGAGAGCCGCGACACCTATTCCTTCTCCTCGGGACCCTAATTTTCTTACTCCAGCCCCACTTCAACCACCCTTATAAAAAAAAAAAGAAAGAAACTCCCCGCCATCTCAGAACGATATTTCATCCCCGAATGAAAATTGCCGCGGTGTGTTTGTGTCGTGAACATTTCTTCTTCTTGCGAGACTCGACGATCGGAGGGCGCTGAAGAAAGAAAAAGTAAGGTCAACCCTTATTATACTTCACCGGACGATATTTCATCCCCGAATATAAAAATTTCTCCCTCCTCGCGACTCGCGAGAGGGGGTTAGGATGGAGAAGGGGTGAAGAGACAGAAAAGGAGAAAAGATAAAGAGGAACATTCTTGTAGAGGATCCGGGTCAACCCTTATTATTTTTCATTTATGTTTGCGGCGGGATATATTCTCGCAACTTGGCATTATATTTCGAGGCTCGCGACGCGGATTTTTTTTTTTTTTTTTTTTTGAACGCGACAGAAGCCGGGAGGACAAGAAAGACTTTTCTTCGTAAAGTCTCTCTCTCGCCCTCTTCCACCCTCTTTTTGGGTACACATACATATATATATATATATATATATATATATATAATATATAGATGGACAGAGAGTCCTTGATCCCTCGGGACACCGGAGAAAAATCCAGAGTGCGGAGAGACCAACGCGCACTGACCATTGTCCACCAATCGGCGTGTCTCTAGCTTCGAGCACCCTGCGAGAAAATCAACCCCTCCATCGTCTTTTTCACCCCCGTGGACAGGCCCGGTCACCCACCTCTTCTTCCTTTCCCTCTCTCTCTCTCTCTTTCTCTTTCTCTCCTTCTCTCGCTCCGTTTCTGGCTTTTTCTCCATTTCGTCTCGTACGTACAACCCTCGACGAAAAATCGTGCCACGTGCCGATAACGCCCTTTCGCACGCCGACACCGCCACCGCGCGCGTTCGTCGACACAATTTTTTTTCTCCTCTTCCTTCTTCCACTTCTTCTCGCTTCTTTCCCTCCTTTTTCCCGGCTTTTTCACGATTTTCACGACGACAAAGTTGAACTTCCGCGTCAGCAAAATCGTGCGTCGAAAACGAGCGCCCCGACCATGTGAATTCACAAAAACTCGACTCGAGCACGACGGACTTTGATGATTAATCGTATGACGAGGATAAAAGGATCGGTTTTTTGACAAAAAAAAATAAATAAAATGTGGACTGTGAGAGTGATCGAGTAGTTTCATCGATGAATAAGGGATGAAAAAATGTTGAGACGAATATTCGATGTGTCGAAGGTGAGAATTAGTGCCAAGTTGAAGAAAAGGAATTATTAAAAATCGATCACGGTTGCGAATCATTTGATAAACGAAGACAATCACCAAAGTGCAAAGTTGCGTTTTTATTCAAAATCAAAATTCAAAGATTAATCATGGACTGATTCCAAAAAAGCGACTATTTTTTGTTTTTCGAATTGTCATATTAAATACTTTCGGGGAGGTGAAAAAAGATGCCCGTTAAAAGCAGAGGTCGAGATATAAATATTTAGACATGTCTCATCGCAAATTTCTATTTCCCATTGAAATAACACAGGAAAAAAAAATTGCATTCTTTGAAATTTTATACCTCGGCTTCAAGTCAATGTATCGTATCCGATACATATTCTTGTAGGAAATTGAACGCTCTACAAAAAAGGTCTCTTACGATTTTTCGATAAACTCACTCCTTCAAAAGTTATTCACTTTCTAATTTAGATGTATATTAGACTGTGAATATCAGTGAATATGTTGGTCATTTCTTTAAAAATTGGGTTAATGCAATTTAAACTTTTGTTTGAAGAAAGGTTTTACGATATTTAGTAATAAGTTTCAACATTTTGCCGGCAAATAAAAAAAAAAAGTGAAATTTACTCTAAATTTAACTCTAACCTTGAATAACTCTTGAAAGAGTGAGTTTATCGAAAAATCATAAGAGTTCTTTTTTGTAGAGCGTTCAATTCTCTACAATAATATGAGTCGTTCATTTTTGTGCATTGACTTGAAGTCGAGATATTAAATTGCAAAGTTTGATATTTTTTTTCCTGTGTTATTTAAATGGGAAATAGAAATTTGCGATGAGACACATCTAAATATTTATATTAAGAGCTCTGCTTTTAACAGGCATCTTTTTTCACCTTTTCGGAAGTATTTAATATGTTATTTCGAGAAACAAAAAATAGTCGCTTTTTTTAATCAGTCTAATTAATCAATAAATTATATGAATCAAAATTCGAAGATCCGAAAAAATTCAACGTAAACAAAGTTTTGCTTGATATTTAACAAAAAAGAGGAATTTATCCATCGCCCACATAATTACGATGACATGGCAGACAGGATCCTGGTTCACAACCAGCAGGAAATGACAGTGTGACTTTTTTTTTTTACTTTAATCAAACAATGAGAAACGAGGGTGGTAAAGTGGGGATGGGGGTGGTAATACGGGTCTCTGACCGGCACTGTCACTTCACGTGACAAACTGGATCAATTTACAAAAGTCTCTCGCCCCTTTACTACCCCTACGCTCCTCCATAACTTCGAATAGCAAACAGAAACGAAGGTACACATATATATAGATATATAAATATATATGTATGTGTGTGTGTATTTTTGAGGAATATCCTTGGTATATATCGTATGGACAGGGATTAATAATTATTGGGAGGGAACCCTACTGTTTCGTCCGCCGAAAATGCCACCCCTCGAAATATGAAGTTAACGAAAAATGCATAGATTGTGCGTATCCACGAATTTCACGAATTCATCCCCAAAAGAGAGGGTGGTGTTGGCACATGAGTCATGTGTGTACTGGCTGTGTTTGTATGGAAGACGCGCATAGTCTCATCGTTCCCGCCACCCTTAGCCTCAAAATAAAGGCACACGAACACGAAGAGAAAAGGAGAGAGAGAAAGAAAGAGAGAGAGAGACGTGGAGAAAAGTGCCGCATGTCCATCGAGCGACCACGAAGGGTGTCCTGTATGGGCAAGTTTAGTTTTTCTTTCGTCTCTGCGCAAACGAGAAATGCTCGTTAGTCATAGAGTATGGGGAGGCAAAATGGACAGTAGAGGCAAAATGGACATCATCAAAAATTGAAAATATAAACAAATAGTTGGGTCATTCCATGTCAAATCGACCAAGAGTTGGAATCGACGCTTTTCAATTTCGATGAAATTTGGTCAGAAGTTTTCGTTTTTAATGAAACGAAGTTCTACCAAAGGAAAAAAATTAAAAAATTTTTTTTCGAAAGTTATGCAAGATTCAAAATTTCACAATTTTTCAAATCTTTCAAGTTTATTTTTTATATATCTCAAAAACTATTACAGTTAGGAAAAATTCGTTCTCGGTTCGTCTTGAAGACTTGTGGCTACGAAAAAAAAATATTCCGAAAAAAAAAAATTGACAAATGATGAATTTGGAGAATTTTAAATTTTTAAAAATCGTACGCATCCACGATCAACATTAATTTTTTCTTTCCATTTTTTTAATACAATACCTTATACTGATCTTTAAAAATCCTGAAATTTGAAGAAAGGCGTTTTTTGTTTCTTCAAAAATATGAATTTTGGAATTTTTAAAAATTGTGTAAATCCACGATCAACATTAAATTTTTTGTTTAATTTTTTTTATATAATACATTGGACTGGTCTTAAAAGATCCTGAATTTTGTTTGTCTTAATGTCGCTATAGGTCCCATTTTTTTTAATTTAGGTACTTAAAATTGAGAAAATTTTGGCCTGGGGTGTTTTGTACCCCAGTGTGACAAGTAAGGGTTAAACAACCAATTAATTAATGTAAACAATTATAAAATGAGAAGATATCCTTATAATTGGGGCTAATATAGGGGAAGAGAGAGAGGCAAAATGGACACCATCAAAAATTATTTTTAAAAAATTAGAAAATGAGGAAGTTTCATTATAATTGGCGTAGAGATATACCCAAATAAACTCACCTCTCGCAAAATCAGATCTAGATGTAATATTTCCAGGACATTTTTTTATGGAAAGTTTGAAAAAATTAAAAAAAATTGTCATTCTCATTGCAGAAAAAAAATCCCCCCGACATACTCGAATAGTATCCTGGTAACCCACTTTTACTAAAATACTCGGACAATCCGAAGGCCAAAGCAAAAAGAGGTACCAGGGCTAAAATGGGCACCTCCATGATGGTAAAAAAAAGATAAGATAATGAAACTACGATTAGAATTGAATTTTGTCAAAAATTTGATTGAAAAAATATGCCAAGTAGCCCGGTCCAAGTATCTTGGATATTAAGTTTATGCTTAGAAGCGAAGAAAAATATTTTTTTAACTTTTTTTCTCGTTAACTTGAATTAAAAATAAAATTAGGGTGGCCTCCGAAAAATTTTTTTCGACGCCCAATCTAATCGATAAAAAGGGTATTTTTAGATAAAAAGCAGTAGTTTACCTTCCGTGCAGAGTCCAGCCTGAGTTATCTTCTTATGGTGTCCATTTTGCCTCCCCATCCCCTATAATTGTATATTATATTAGAGTGGCGAACAAGCTTCGAAAAAGACCCCACATAGTGTACACAATGTTTGTAACGCGCGACCTAAAATCATTATAACAATTTCCAAATTAATGCCGTCATGTGCATTAGTCCAAAATGATAACCAGCCAAGCGAGGAAGAGAAAGAGTCCTCCCATTTCGGTTTTTCTCTCTCTCTCTCTCTCTCTCGCTTTTCATCCCCCGGAGTATATAGGAAAGAATTCAATGGATGTTTCAAACTTAGCATTTCCTTGGCATTATTCGATGTATATATAGTAAATATAATGGGATATCGGTATAATGCGTGGCGTCGCACTTCAACGGTACTTCGAGACCGTGAACTATGAATGTGTGTGTGTGTGTATGTGAGGTATCGAATTCCACGTCTCGGGGGTGGTCAATTCCCATCGGTCGCTACGACTAATAGTTGATGGACAAAAGCATCCTTTCAGCGGAGATACGTCTTTGCAAGTCATTCCTTCGTCCATTTTACTTCACTAATGTCATTCGTGAAGTTTATCCGCTGCATGTTCACGTCAGCTCTGTTATTTTCCCTACAAGGGTTGAGGGGGGTTATTTTTTAAATAACCATAAAATATATAATTAATTAACAACGTAGATAAAATGCACCTCCAGGTACAAACGAGTCTTAGACACCAGTGAAAAAAAATGATCAAAAATTCGTTCTTTTATTTTTACTCCTAGAAAAATTTGCCACCCCTAAACTCGGGGTCTCTTGACCAGATCCATCTATTGATTTATGTTCTGCATCTTTTTGAAAATGACCTTATTATCTTTTAAAGGGCGGCTCATGAGGCTTATTTAGGTTGAATTACATGAGCCTGGTTAATTAATATTACATATTTAATACTCCCCATAACAATTGGGTACCCTTAAAAAAGTATTCTGGTCTAGAATTGTGAAAAAATCAATTTTTGTTTGCATATTAAGTTTAGACCCTTAAGAAAATATCCTCGAAGGAAATTTATAAATTCCAATAATTTACGGAGTTGTAGTTATTTTACTGACGCAGCAACTACGCCCGTCACGTCAGGGCAAATCGGACTTAGACGTTTTTCTCAAAACTACTTTTCTCAACACGGCTGACATGATATTTCAAGTTCTGCTCAATCGATTTACTTCAAATTTTTTACCAATCTTCAATGTAGAACTCTCTATCGCCCCTACAACTTTTATATAAAAATTATGTTTTACTGTTGCAAAAAAATTAAAAAATATATAAAAAGAGTCGAAAAACGCCTTTTTTGTTCAGACACCCGCCATTTTGCGATTTTTTTCTCCGTTTTCTCTGAGATAGGGGCTTACTAATTAAGAATCTTTTTTTTTTATTTTGTATCGAATGACTAGAAAGGTTGCAATCGTATCAACCACCACACTTCTTTTTTTAGCCCCAACTTCACCAGCTTATAACTTATTTAATTTCCATTTTTTCTTCGCGCAAGCTTTTTTGTCTATTGTCAAAATATTAATAAATATATTGTAAACAAAATAATGGTAAAAATATTGTTTTTGTTTATCGAGCTTGACCAAACGCTCAAAATATGTTTCTACACCAGAATACCACCTTAATGTTTTAGTAATCTCACTCCAGTCTACTAAAAAATTTAAAAATGAAGAAATACTATTCCAGTAGAACCATGAAAAACCCAACTGAAGTCTTTGGATGGTCACGAGTCAAACAAATTTTTTAAATAAATTTCTTCTCCTCGAGTAATCAATTTATTGAAGGAAAAATCTCTTTGTTATGTTTACAGTGGGCCGAGATCTGAAGCGAGAGTGAGGTGAGGGGGCCACGCGTGGTACGTGAAATTGCGCGCTGGACGAAATAAAAAGAAGGCCATCCGAACGAAACTGAGTCGGTGAGCGCGCAAAAAAAATCATAATCGGAGTAACAATGGCGTCCACAGTGGCCCGTGAACAATTGGGCATGAAGGTGGAGCAACAGATAAGCGAGATCGATAGTGAGAGTTCGAGCGGTTGCGACGATCGGGAGGCGCGAAAACGTGCCCTCGAGGACGCGGATAACAACAGCGGGGGTAGTCCAAAGAAGCGTCGAAAACAGACGACACCGGTAAGATTTCCAACATCGTTGATGAGCGGCGAACGTCTTGAATTCGCGGATCAAGAAAACGAGGAGGAAGACGAGGATGTGGAGGATGATCAGAACGACGACGACGAAGACGACGACGACGACGACGACGACGACGATAATGACGCTGAGGCCGATGAGAATGGTTTCAACGACGCTGAAGTTAGGATAGAAAACGGTGAGACAACGATTCGTGTCATCGACGAGGAGGCCCAATCGTTGCTAGAAGGTAAGCCGAGAACAATATCGCCACAGGCGTTTATGCGAAATATCATCGAACAAACGACAACAGCGACGACAACGACGACAATGACAACGAAAGACGAGAATCTGAACAGCGAGTTTCGCTGTCAATTCTGCGGTCTTGCGTTCAACGGGAAGAACACACTGGCCCGTCATCTCGAGTGTGAACACGCGATAATTTGTAACGCGGTGCGTTCTGCCACGAGCAATTCCCCAATGTCCGATAGTTTAAGGGTTAAGATCGAACCGTCGATTAATCAGATTCACGAGGATCCCGAGAGTCCCGTTAATCTCTCGGGTCTAGGTATCAAGAGTTTCGCGGCCAATTGGCTAAACTCTCAGGCTCAAGCGCAGCAACAGCAACACTTGCAATCACAGTCCCAAAATCCGGATGATTGGACGTTACCGGGTAGCATTAATACCGTACCGAATCATCTCCAGGCACTAACGTTTCCCGGTGCTCTTGCCCAATACCTTCCTCTGCCACCTTTTTCCCTGACTGACGCCGGACAACTGCCTCGACCTCCCGTTGGTCCTGCGCCCATAAGAATCTTCAATCCCGACGCCTACTGCGATCTATGCAACAAGGAATTCTGCAACAAGTACTTTCTCAAGACCCACAAAGCCAACAAGCACGGGATATACGTTGACGCACCCTGTCAGAATCCCAGTGACAACAACCCAATGTCTGTTGGTTTGTTCGCCGGCGCATTCCCCAGTGGTAATGTCAAGATGGAACAGTCGCAGAGGATCGAGGTACCAGCCCCATTTGTTTCGGTACCACTGACCAACAGCGTGCCCTGTGACGTTTGCCAGAAGCGTTTCAAAAACGAGGATTCGCTGAGAAAGCACAAACAAAAGGTCCACAATGACTCGATTGATCATCAGGAAACGCATTCACTACCGGCAACTGGTAGCAGCATCGACGAGGAACCCGAACCTTCGGGCAACAGTCCAAGCGCGATGGAGTCACTTTTCAAACAGGAATTTGGCGTTGAGCAGGAAGACACGAAATTCATGCCAGCGCCGCGTCATTTATCGCCTCAATCTAGTCAACAGGCCAGAGACTCGGGTTTCAATGCCGATCGTCTGCGACGACTCGGTGTCATCAATCCCGAAGCATTCTGCGAGATATGCTGCAAGGAATATTGCAATAAGTACTTCCTGCGTACCCATAAAATGAAGAGACACGGTATATTGATTCAGGAGAGTGACAAACCACCGTCTAATCCCGGTAGTGCAGCTAGTTGGCATCAGATACAAACGAGTCCGTTGAATCTCATCGTCACGGACAGCAATCCCGCTAGTTCATCGGAATCGGGTGACCGTAACGACGACATCGAGTGCAAACCTTGCGGCATGCGTTTTCAAACATTGGGACTTTATCGTTCTCATCGTGCGAGAATGCACGACAACGAGGAACAAAAATCACCGAAGCAAGATTACGAGATGGAACTAGCGGATCAACGTACCGATTCGATATCCGAGGACCTGCAGAAACTTCAGACGATGATACTCCAACTGAACGGCCTGGATTCTGGCAAAACATCAACCTGCGCCGTTTGTGGCAAAGAGTGTGACAACATTGGTGCACTCAGAATTCACATGAATCTGGAGCACGCTGGAATAACCGAAGAGCTGTCGTTAACCTCGCAGCCAAACGAGAGTAGGACAAACGGAACATCGACTTTTTGCACTCTGTGCGAGAAAGAATTTCCCACGTCGGAGGCACTGAGGCAACATATCACGGAGGATCATCGAAGAAGCCCGAACAACGTACCAACAACTCCTCAAGTGCCGGCTGTATCGATCGCCGTGCCGATTCAAGCTTCGTTAACCCCAGTGACGACATCGGTGACCGTTCCTATGCCCATAAACTCAACGATACACACCCCGGCTGTACCTCAAACCGAGAGGAAAATCACGTCGATGACACCAACATCGAGTTACTGCGAGTTGTGCCGCAAGGAATTGTGCAACAAGTACTTCATGAAGACGCACATGCAGAAGATGCACAATATCGAGATAGAGAATGGCTCGCAGATCGGTGGTGTAATATGCAATATATGCAACAAGGAATTGTGCAGCAAGTATTTTCTGCGCGTACACAAGCAAAATACCCACGGTATCGTCGACGAGGGTAGCGCGACGTCCAACAACAAGCAGGAGAACTTTGATTTGACGAGCAACGACGACACGGCACTGAAGCCCGATCAATTGGGCGATTTGAGTCATCGTTACTTCACCCATTTCACGGAGGTGTGTCCGGTCTGTAGTCGACGATTTCGGAGCATAAAGTGGCTGAAGGCGCATCTCCTCGGTGATCATGGTAAAGCGGGAGTGGACAAGTGGCGCGAGCTCGAGCAACAGTATCAAAATTCGACGAGAGGCGGTGTTAAGACACCGATCATTGGCAGCAGATCGGGACAGCAGAATCAAAGCTTGAAGATACCAAATGGACTGGAAGTGGTGCAGCAGCAATTGAAGAACAACGATTACGCTGGTCTTGGTAACCAAGTTCTGTCGAGTCTATTCGGTTCAGCCGGTGAGGAACAACAGGCCAAGAGTTACCGTTGCTCCTACTGCAATTTCACAACAACGGTATTGCCTTTTTTGTTCCTTCACGAGAGATCACACACGAGTCCTCAACAGGACAGCAACATCATGGAGAGCGGTAGCCTCCAGTGTCCGATATGCTCGCAGACATTCGTGCAACCGGAACTTCTGCATCATCATTTGCTGACGCGTCATCAATTCACGGGTCTTCTGTCGCAATTTCCCGGTCATCCGTTGAACAACAGTGCGCGAAACGAGGGTGTCAATGCCGAGAGAAACAGTGAGATTTACGAGAAAGCCGTCGATTACGAAGTTAAGGACGAACGTCGTACCGCGAGTCCTCGAGTTACCAATGTCGAGACGACAAAGAGCCAGAAAAGCGAGGAACCGGCTGTACAGGTGACGCCTCAAGGTGCATACAAGTGCGCCCAGTGCGGTTACGCAACGGCGAATCTCAATAGAATAAAGAAGCACATAAGAAAGGATCACAAGGCAATCGGTGACGCGACCGAGAGTGTGATCGACGAATTGAGCAAGACACTGCGTGACGTTGCTAACAAGCACAAAGTACCGGCGAGTTACGCGATGCCGCAGGACATGAATTCGAATCCCGACGTTACCACGGTTATGCAACCGTTTTTCATCGAGGAACGTGAAAACAGCAGAAACGGCGATGACGCGAGCGTCACCGAGAGACGATTCGCGCCTGCACTTGTTTATTTGCCGGTAAGAGCGAGAATCAACAGTGTCCTGACGGCCTCCTTCAACCTGAGTCCCGCCTGAGAATGATCCAAGGATTCGTTGACCCACTTGATAACGTTGTCACGTACATGAGAAAGTACAGGGTGAAAAGTATCGAGGAGAGCAACGCGATACGAAACGTCGCCAAAGAGAAATCAAGAGAAAAAAAATAACAATGAATGATGTCACAATATTCAAACACGAGCACGTGCGGTATTGGTTCCTATGAGAGAGATTTAAAAGTAAAAAAAAAAAAAAGATAAAAGACGAATAATAAGATGAAAGAAGAATACGAGACCAGTAGCGAGATAGATATTTTTTTAACGAAACAAAGATTTTTATATACACCCGTGTGAATTCATTTGTCGCGCCAGATTGTACGATTTAGACCACGAGATTCTCACATTTATTTCTCAATCATGGTAACACGGTTATCTCGTTCGATCTCTGGGATAAGACTACCGGAGATTCGTGTTTTTTTTTCCTAGGATTGATTGGTTTAGCGTTGCGTCCCGGTTGACGTGTCTCGATGCAGAAAAAAAAGGGGAAAAAATAGTAATTAACCAACTCAAAACACGAGATTCTTGCCTCTTGTAAGGGCCCTCCACGTTTAGAAACCTCGTTGTTATAAGTATATTTCTAATCGCGATGTTATACTGTAAATATTAATTGTAACTTTCCGATTATAATGGGTGATCGACAAAGTTCCTATTTTAAATGATGCGGGGCCCGGTCAGAGTGGAACGAGTCAATGGTCAACCGGCGCGTCCAGTTTTTTCACTTTCGTCTCTTTTATATATTTTCCCTCCTATCATTGTCAACGACGTTTAATCGATCTTGATTCCGGGATCGCAAGAATCACCGCAACCGGAAGTCGACATTGCATCTCTTTACTTTCAATCACCTAGTCAATATTTTAATATAAATGAAAAAAAAAAACATAACAGAGATGGAATAATAGTTTAGACGAAGAATATATGAGGAGGGTTACATTCTAATTAAAAAAAGGGGGGTGGGGAATCGAGTGTCCTACGATGAAAAAAGGCGATTAATACAAAATAGAGAAAGTCGTTATTATATAGCGAGAGAACGCACAAGAATACTGGGATCGTTGTTATCAAAATCGAGGATTAATAATCGATAGCGATTTTGATGATCAAAGAAAAAAAAAGACAAGAGGCAATCGAACAAACTGACAAAAACTAACTCAGGGTGGAAGGCAGTATGACCCCCGCAACAGAGAGTACAATCGTATACACAGCCAACGCAAAAAAAAAAAATACTAATCATTAAAGAAAAAAAAACAAAAATAGAATTTAAAATACGTTAAATACTGTAATGATATTGGTATGAACCGGTTCGGCGTTTTTTTGGCTTAAGACTGCTCGAGCCCTCACGGCGAGTGTAATTCAAACTTCGCAGTCTTTAAGAAAAAAAAACCAAAAAAAAAAAACAAGAGAGATTGATTCACCAAAAGACCAAAATCTCAAAGCTAAATGAGAAATATTGTCTCGAACTCGTCGCGAGAGTTGATATAGATTTTTTAAACGTGAAATTAAAAGTAGAGCAGAAAAATTGAAAAAAAGATAAACCAGAACAAGGTCTAGTCCAAATGCCCATTGAGAGGAGGATTTAGAGAACTTCTTCATGTCCGTGCCTTGCCAGTGTTTGAGAAATAGAGAATCATAAACTTTTTTAAACGATAAAACTGTACCGAGCTCTACTACATTGTAATCGATCATGAAAAGTATCACTATTCTTTTTTTTTTTATTTCTGAAAGGAAACTCGCACAGTTCGATGAACTCTTTGCCAACCCTCGTTTGTATGGTCGTCACTTTCTCCCTTAAGGGGGTATCCTGGTCTAGAATTTTGAAAAAATCCATTTTTTGCATATTCTTAAAGTTTAGACCGTTAAGAATATATCCTTAAAAGGAAATTTTTTAATTTCCATAATTTACGGAGTTATAGCTATTTTAATGACTACTTTTTTCAACATGGCTCACCCGATATCTCAAGTCTACTCAACCGATTGACTTCAAATTTTTTACCAATTTTCAATATATAACTCCCTATCGCCCATACCACTTTTTTTTATCAAAATTATATTTTTTACTATTGTAAATAAATTAAAAATCATGACAAAAGTGTCGAAAAACGTTGTTTTTTGTTCAGACAGCCGCCATTTTGCGAAATTGTTCCCCCCCTTTTCTCTGAGGTATAACGACATTGCTACTAATTGAGAATCATTTTTTAAATTTTGTATCGGATGACTAGAAACGTTGAAATCGTGTCTACCAGCCCCCCCTTTTTTTTACCCTCAACTTTATCAGCTTATAACTTGTTGAATTTTCATTCTTTTTCTGAAATTTTTTTTCTTTATTGTCAAAATATTAATAAATATGTTGTAAAAATGGTAAAAATATTTTTTGTTTTTTTTTTTTATCGAGCTCGACAAAACGCTCTCTCTAGACCAGAATACCGCCTTAAATAAACACACCCCCTTACAATAAAAAAAATAAAAATTAATTCGTGCGTAGCTCGCGGTCAACATCGGCGGGTTTTTCTTGAATAATATATTTTAAAATAATACACTATCTGGGGTGGAATTTTCTCTCTCTCTCTATCTCGTTCTTTGTCTCGCGCCATTAGTCGTCCATCAACGGTCAGGAACAAAAAAAAATACCCCCGGGAGAATGGAGACCGGTCGATATGTATCCCGAAACAATTTTAACTTGAGCCTGAGGAAATTATTGGAAAAAAAAAGACAGCTGCGACCGAACAGACACGAGAATGACCATTCGCTCTCGCGCCCTTAACGCACCCTGGTGGCTCGTGACTTGAAAACACAGCCGGCACGATAGTCGAACACGCTTGCTGGAAACGAAACCTCTCACTCTCTCGCTTTCTCTGGCTCTTAAAATGCGCTAGAATTCGATGCAGAATGCGTGTGCAACGGTCAGTCCCACCGCGACGAGACACGGAACGACCACGACCATTGCTTTCCCATCACGCCCACGTATTTCTATATCGATTTTATCCACTATTATATTGGAAAAAATATATATATATTTCAGTCATTTTTTACACGAGAACAAAATTGTACAAATATGATGGGTCTTCTCCAATTCATATTTACAAAAAAGTAATTTTTCAAGTGAAAAGATTTTTTTGAGTCAAAAATGGCACACTTAATTTTGCATTTTTTTCCACTTCTGAATTCATTTTAAAAAATCATCGCGGAGAAAACTTTGTTAAAACCCTGATTCACTTTTTTTTTAATTCGACATTCGTTTACTTTTTCTGACTCAAAAATTTTATAAAAATTTTGTAAAAAATTTGTTATAAAATTTTGTAAATTTTACTTAAAAAATTGAAATTAAAATTGCAAAAGTTTGAGCTTTAACAAACATTTGAAAAAAAAATCCAAATATTTCCACAATATATTTCCAAAATTCGTCACTTGTTTGCTTTTTATGACTTAAACATTTTTTATGAATTTTATGTTGAAAATTGAAATGTAACAGTTATAAAATTATAAATTAAAAAGCTTGAGCGCTTATAAACATTCAGGAAAAACAATCTAAATATTTTCAAAATCGCGGGTAATTTCAGCTGGACATATTTATAAAAATTGCTCCCTTGACGCTTGGAGACATTTAAAGTATTCTGGCACACAAAATTTAAGTGATGAAAAAAAATTGTCAAAACAAAGTTTTCCCCGTAAGAGAGCGAATCCTGGTAAACTTTCAATCGCTTTTTTTTTTGACTTGACCCTTCTTTTTGCCTACGCGCCTGACATTTTTCCACCCCCCATCATTATCGATCAATTTCCATAAATATTAACGAATTCTCAGAGCAATAAAAAGACAATTTTTCCCGTACTTTGCTTAGGGGATGATTTAAAACCATCAAATCTACAATCTGCCTTATATTTTTTTTGTGTGAAACGAACAGAAGGCGCACACACGATTAGTCGAAAAACGTGAAAAGCTCGTATCGCCAGTTCGTCGTTCATTGTCTAAAGGGCCATAAAAATTCATCCCTCTTTCGCTGCATATACATAATTTTTTTGTTCCCCCGTTCGAGGAGAACGAAAATGCGAAACGGCGATGTGTATTTCAACGTCCGACCGGACGCTTTCTGTGTTTCGTTTTGGGGGTAAAAACGAGAGAGAGTGAATCATTGCTCGGGGCTCTGAACTCTCCATCTATCTATCCATCCATTTCTCTCTCTCTCTCTCTCTCTCACCCTCTGGCGCAACTAAACTCTACGGTGAAGTAATAAAAGAGCGTCTGTATATCCAAAATCATTCGTTTCCGAAAAATTCGAATGAATTAGTATGCGCGCATGCATTAACACAGACACATATGAATTTGGGGGAGGGGTGGAAAAAGTATCGACCATTAGGCGAAGAAGAGAGAAAAGATATGCACGAAGAGGGGAGAGGGATGAGAAGCGTTGAAAAAGCGGGGAATGATAGAAAAATCGAGATGAATGAGAGAAAAAGCGAGAGAGGGAGAGAGAAAAGTATTTTAGGGAGAAAAATCGAATTTCCACGAGCATTGTCCAATAGGGGTGGAGGGGTTGGGGGATGAAAAAAAAATGATCGGACTCTGGGCGAGAATCTGCATCTGGCAGACGAGAGAGAGAGAGCGAGAGATGGATGCTCGGTGCGATGCAAAAAAGACGGTGGAGAACCAGAAGGGACAGGGGGTGGTTTCGAGGGGAGGTGGAAGAGGTCAACGCGTCGCGACCTTGGCCACGATCGAGAGAGAGAGAAAGAGCGGCGGGGAGGGAAACGAAATTTTTAGGGAAAAACTTGGCCGATGGCGCGTGTCTTTTGTCCGTCAATGTGCGATCTCGTGCGCGACAAAGAACGAGAATATAAGGGATGTTATGGGGTCGGGTGACACAATGACATGCAAAAATAGCGTATCGATATGGTAAATGGGACGTTTTTAATTGCCCCGAGAGAGTAAGCACGAATAGCTCGTATATTGTATGAAAATTGCACCCCCGAGAGAGAGGGAGAGGGAGAGAGACAGAGGGAGGAATTGCAAAATAGGGGATGCAGCCCGGAACTCGATGCCAGGGGCTTTTAATTCTTACAACGATATTTTGGTACTGAGACGATGAAAAAAAATTACTTCTTTATTCTCATGCATGATTCGACCCCTAAAAACCGTTTGTCAGTGGCGAAGAAGCGAAATGGCAAGAAAAACTACCCCTTAGTCGCCCGACGAGTGAAAATCGTCGCGTCTTCGTGGTTTTTTTTTGCCTCCTCCTTCTCCGTCACAAGGTCGATTAAAAATTCACGAAACGCAAACGGAAGTGGGTCGTGGAAAAAGAAAAAAAACATGACTGGATAATTGTATTTGAATTTGAGGATGCAAGGGTTTGTTTTTTATCGCCTTTTTTTCCCGTCTCAAATTTTGACGTTGCGTGAGAAAGCAAAGTGACGTTTAAACATCCCACGAGGCTCTCGCAATTATAAATATGACATTGGTAAAGGGTGGGAGGGAGGGGGATGAAACATAAGCACAAAGCTCGTCGAGAGAGCGAGCGAGAGAGAGAGAGAGAGGGAGAGAGAGAGAGAGAGAGAGAGAGAGGAGAACCTGATACGCTAAAATTGCCTTTTGTAAACGTAATTGAGCGAAAAATCAAATTTACCCGTAAATCAAAGAATGAGGAGGAGGCTGAGGGGATAGAATGGGGATGGGGTGGTAAATTATATTGAAAAATCATCGGTATATATTATTGATTATGTCTAAGTACGATAGATCAATTTTAAGGGTATATATAGTATTATATATATATATATATTTCCTAGATATATTTATCAAGTATCGCGAAAGTGATGATTCTCATTTGTATTATATTCATAGACGAAACTTTGAGAGTCGAACGTGAGAATATAATGTGAATCCTTGCGTGCGAGATTTATAGTGCGAGAAGAATGAAAAAAAAACGAGGAGCAAAGAGAAAAGTTGCGAAACGTCGATTAGCGTTAATCGGGAGAGAAAAAAAAGAAAAATAGTATACACGGTGATTCGGAATTCAGGGCATATAAAAAATGAATAAAAACGATAAGAGAAGAGGAAAGAGGGGGAAAAAAAATTCACAATATAAATGCTCAGATTCTGATTCATCCTGTATGTCTAGTCATTTTGGAGACGGTTTATAATTCCTAATTAAGCTAGTCCAACATTGTAGTCAACAATTATTATTTAATTATTATTTAATCATTATTTAGTCATTATTTAATCATTTAATTATTATTTAATTATTGTTTAACGACGTCGAATCATTCCTTCAATCTTATTCCGCAAGCTCAAAGCTCACGGATTCCATATTATTATTATTATCACTATTATTATTATTATTATTTGCCAAAAAAAGCGCTTTATATATCCAGAGAACGAGGAATAAAATTACACGATTTTAATTTGATTTGTGGCTTGTTTTATTTTACGTTTGTTTTATCCCTTCCCTCCCGCATGAATTGTCGTGTTTATACACGAATTTCTCAGCACGCACAATTTTAATTCACACACAAATACTAGCCCCGGACTAATTGGTTTATCGTGCGTGTTTGAGTTTTACACGCCTAACGCCTCGCTCGTGTTTTATTACAGCAAACAAATTTGATCGACGTTGTCGCGCGACCGCGAGCCCCGTTAATACCGCATGTTTTTTGGGGGATAGCTCGTTCCCCCAATCGAAAACTTAAATTTTCCGTCGCTTCATATCGTCCGAGAGGGAACGATATTTCTCTCCTTTTTTTCTCCATTCTCATTCCGGGCATTTTTTTCGTCCCTCTTATTTGCTCTTACGACCCCGAGGGTGCGCTTGAAGGCAAACACGGTCGGAAATACAGAAAAGAGGAGAAGAAGAGAAAAAAAAGCGACGAATTTGTCGCGTGCCCGTAGAATTTCCGAACTATGACGAGGAAATCGATATAGAAAGAAAAAACTAGGAGCGGGGGGAAAACTATTCGGCGTCTCGATGAATTGTACATGAATCTTCGAGAAAGAGAGAGAGAGAGAAAGAGAGAGACAGAGAGAGAGAGAGAGAGGGATGAGAGGGGGTGCGAACGTACGTCGACGACAACGACGACCACGAGGTGGACATACATTGGAATAAGTGAAAAGAGGAGAGAGAGAAAGAGAGAGAGAGAATAGAATCGAGTCACGAACGGTAATCTACTTTGCAATTGGAATTACCGATGTGCTCGCCAAGTTTATCGAACGCGAAACTTGGAAGAGAGAAAGATATCGCGTGTGTTTCCACACCCCCACCCCCCACCCCCCCCCCTCCGCCCTCTTCAACATCCTCCTGGAAACGTAATCAATGTCAACCGACCACCCCGTGGCTAAAGAGAGAGAGAGAGAGAGAGAGAGAGAGAGAGAGAGAGAAGGAAGAGTAAATAATTTGAGACTGAAAGTGAAGGGAGGGCGAGAGGGGTTGGAAAAAGAGGGAGAGTGAAAAGTTTCGTCTCTCGGCGCGAAGCCAAAGATCGATTTTGGGTCTCTTCCTGGGTGTGTGCGACATCGATTTTTTTTTTCGCTCCCTTCTTTTTGTCGCGAATTCGTCGCCGACGACGAAAACGGAGAGTCCATGGGCGCGTTTTGCCGGACTAAAGATTTACAATCGGGCTTCTATATTTGTAGTTTCTTGTGAGCCAATAAAAAAAATGTTTCTTGTCCACTAGTGCAATAATTCCAATTGGCGAACAAAAAAAAATCCCGATTTTGAAAATAGTCAAAAAACGATGGTTCAATTTTGAAATTTTGCGAATAAAATCATCAGCGATGAAATTAAGGGGATTTTAAAGCTTCAATGATCAAGAAGGGAATGAGCTAAAAGCGAAAGCCAAATATTTGTCTAAAAAAAAAAAATTTGATGAACATTTCAGTTAAAAAAAAGTTAGTCAACAAGTTAGTTAAAAAAGTTGATTATAAAAAATTTAGAGGACATTTTAGTTAACAGAGTCAATTATGACCAAAATGCAAACAATATTTTTGTAATTTTATTGAATTCGAACTTAAAATCGGTGCATTTTGACCATCTAAACATAAATCAACCAGCAGTTGTCCAAGAAGCAAAATTTTCATAAATTTTTATCAAAAACATTTTTCCATAGTTCATTCTTTAGTTTCTCGTGAATACATTTTTTTTTTGACAAAATAAACGTGAAGCTTAATTTATCCCCAAACCTTCACATTTTTGGGAATCTTTATCATTCATCGTTTTGCAAAAATCATTATCAAAGTTGAAAAATGAAAATCGTCAATCTTTCACCATCGATACCGGGAAATTTTTTTTATAAAACCGAGAATTTACGATCACGAAGAGAATGAATTTAAGGCGAAAGCCAAAATTTTATTTTGAAAAAAATACAAACATTTTCGTGAACAGAGGAAATTGTTACCAAAATGCTAACAGTATTTTTGTAATTAATTTAATTCGAGCCTTAAATCGATGCATTTTGTACATCTAAACACAAATCTACCAACGATTCTCCAAAAACTCAAAATTTCTAAAAATCCGTATCACAAGTATTTTTTTTTATAGTTCATTCTTTAGTTTCTCATAAATAATTTTTTTTCAACAAAATAAATAACTGCCGCTTGATTTTTCTCCAAACCTTCAAATTTTTGGGAATCTTTATCACCCAAAAATCATTTTACAAAAATTGAAAAATCACCAAATTTTCACCATCGATAACGGGTTAAAAAAAATCGCAAAAAATTAAGAATTGACAAATACTTTTGTTACAAACAAAAATATGCTCCAAAAAATGCAGTAATATTTAAATTGTAAAATTTCAAAAAATGCTGTCTTAAACGAAATTCCGTATATAGAAAGGAGCAACTAGAGAAATAAAATTCGCATGGATCTGCAAACTAAAAAAATCTTGGCACGGAAAGCGATCAGAAAAATAATGTGTTTCCTTTAAACCTCACTAATGTATAAATTGTATTAATTTTAGTTGTATGTGCGACGCACGCACACGCGTACGCGGAAACAGCCGTCCACCCACATCCTGCGAGTTTCCTTCTCACTCTCTCTTTTTCTCATCCGCATTCCACCCCCCTTCTATAAAAATCAATAATATCTTGCGGTTTCCAAGAGCTCGGAAAAACTGTTCCCCATGTATATATATATATATATATATATATATATATATATATATATGTGTCGCGCGGGAAAGTGTGGGAAGCCGAAACGATCAGCGTGTGGAAAAAAGGGGGCAATATTCGTGAAGTTAGAGAGAGAGAAGAGAAAGAGAGAAAGAATAATACACACAAAACGAAAAACAGCCCTGTCATCGTATATACATAAAAATATATGGATATATGCGGAGATATATGTACAATATATTTCTATAGCGGGCAATGAAAACCAGAGGACCAACTGCGCCGAAAACAAGGGGTCAAAAAAAGAATTCCAATCTAAAAAATTAAAATTAACAAAATTGTCAATTTCAATCTTCAAAAAAACCGAAAAGAGGCATTGTCGTCGTGAACAGTTGCGGCAAACTCGAGAGATTCTTGAAAAGATATTATATCGGACGGAATCTTCTTTTTCATCCCCTTATCCCTTCACCCTCATCAGTCCAACAACCCCCTCAAGTCTCTGCGGGCTGTCCTCCTTTTCTTTCTCCTCTCGTTTCCGCGAAAGAGGAAGTGGATTGCAATTATCAAAGCCTGTACTCTCCCCCCCTAAAAGCGTCCAGTTCATCCCCCACCAGTGTTATCACCACCCCCCTCATGGGTCAGCTTTTTCTTCGCTCTTTCACCCCCGCGCGGTCCTTTCTTCGTTTTTCTCGATCGCATTTTTTTTTCTTTCCAACCCTCGAGTCCGAGAACCAACGAGGGTTGGAAACGCGCTCACTCGCCCCTCGTCATCTTACACCAACTTCGAAATTTCATCCTCTCGTAATAATTTTAGCAACCCCCTCTGTCTCTCTCTCTCTCGCTCTTGCTTTTCTTCCATCCCTCAATTCTTCTCCCTCCCTCATCTTGTGTTCATATTGGACTCGACGAAAAACCACCAACACCGAGAACGCCTTGATTACAACCCCCTCGACCCCTCGAACCTCCGACGGAACCTTATAAACCCCCTCCCGAGCCCCTTCAACCCCCGTGAGCTAACAACCCCGATGAAAAGAAGCGGCGAGGCTTGGCTCTCTCTCTCTCTCGCTCTCTCTCTCTCTCTCTCTCTCTCTCTCTCTTCCTCTCTTTTCCTTAGTCCCGGGCATTTCTGCGACAACGAGAAAAACGTGCCTCTTCCTTGATCACCCCTCTTCTTAACACGAGCCCCCAACGAAGAGAGAGAGAGAGAGAAAAGGAGGGAGCTTTAATTTTGTCCATACTATCGCGCGCGGGCCCTTTCCCTAAATCGATATTTTCCCCGCTCAACAAAAATTTCTCTCCGCATCTCGATGTGCCCGCGCACACACAAAATCCCCATTCTTTTATCTCGACGAGAATTCGCCGCCATTATTACGATTTCAATGAAGAAAATCGTAAATTATTCCCGAACGCTGTTCGATCGACGATAAAAAAAGGAACATTATTTTTTGTTGGGACTCGTGAAAAGATTTTGTAATGAAAATCCGTGAAAAGGGTTTCCGCAAAAGGGAGGGGAAAAAACAGGTACAAAAGGGGTTAAATCGCTCGGTTTTTTTTTCACCTCGATCCAAACAAATATGGATTACAATATTTTTTTTCTTCCATCGTCACAATGTGAAAAATAAAAGCGTGTCAGACACAAAAGCGCGATTTTTCATGCGCGCACAATGTTCGTGAAATTTCGTAAATTCGGAATATTGCGTCGATAAAGGGGTGAGAATTGATTGTGTGTATCTTGGGGTGAAAAAAAAGATAGGGGAGATTCGGATGCTCTTGTGTGTGTGTGTGTGTGTGTGTATGTGTAAATTCACAAGGGCGAGAGTTCCACAAAAGTGGAAAAACGAAGAGTAACACAAGGGGCAACCCTTTATTTGCACAGGGTCGTAACTCTCGTAGGGGTTGAAAATGTATTCGCCGCTCGCGATGTTTTTGGCCGACTCTCTCGCTCTCTTTCATCATCGGGGGTTGTATCTTTGTGCGCGGGGAGCAAAAATACGTTTTCGACGAAATTTCACCCTAAAATTTCAGCTGCCCTCCCCCTTCCCCCGAACCCCTCCCAGGCATCATTTTGATTCAACTTACGAAATTTTTGCTCCTCGCGATGCGTACACTCTATCCCTCCACCCCCCACCCCTCCACCCTTCCTTTCTACCCCGATTTACACAATATTTTGGAAAATCCTTTATACATGAGGGATCTCTATCGCGGACCCTTCGACGTTGTGCACCGGCTTAGAGACCAGTTTCTCTCTCTCTCTCTTTCTCTCTCTTGCTTCCATTGTCCGCATTTTGAAGGCCCAAAACGACAGATGGGAATCCAAAATCGACGTCATTGGGCACGCGCACGCGCTTCTCATTTCACTTTCCGCCTCGTGAGATTAAATAGACTGAAATCGCGGTAGAAAAGGAGTGGAGAAAAAAATGTCGAATTTTTCGTGTAAACGAGGGATGGACGATGGAAATTCGTGAAATTAGGGTTGAATTTTACAGAAATCGGGGATGAAGAAGGAGATTGACACGGAGAGATGTGTCGAATGCATCCCTTCATCCGGAAGGGATGAAGTAACCCCCTCCGCTGTTTTACACCCCACGACGCGCAAAAATCACTATTTTTTTCACCAAATCTCGAGACAATTTTTCCCCAAACTCGCATCTGCCACTGTTTTTACACTAATTTAAATTTTTTTTTGTAATTTTCTTTTTCTCTGTTGAAAGTCAATAGTTGGACGCGATTAAAGTTCCTATTACTTAGTATAATAAAGTTGTAACTCGATTGAGCTTTAGTTGACAAGAATCTTCTCTTTAAAAAAAAACCAATATATATATATCTATACATTGTAACGCCGAGATTGAGAAATTTTTCACGAGAACTGAAGAAAAAAAATAACAAAAACCTGACCAAGCATATGCCTATATATATATATATACATGTATCTACTAATTACGAACCTCCAATTTATATTATATATATATACACCCCCACACAGACACACAGAAATCCAAAAAAAAAAAAAACATCGCAGAAGATAATAATGAAGATTGACGAAGAATTAATTTTTAAAAAATTCGAGCCGACGAGCGAGAAGAAAAAACGCGATATATTGTAACGAAAATCAAAATTAGCATGTAAAATCGTATTAAATTACGTCTAGGGAAATATGCGTGTAGCCAAGATTTGAAAGAAAAAAAGAAGAAAAAAAAATAAAACGAAATATATTTACCGCGCCACGTTGAGCAACAAAGAGTTTATGTATTTCGAATGATTAAAGGCAAAAATAAAAATTTAAAAAAAGAGCGAGATAATAACAATGATCATTCAACGAGTTTCTCGATTCAGGGTCCCAAAAGTCACTCCACGCATAAACATTATACGTGTAATAATTACAATGCGAAAAATTAGGTTATAACTTTTCAGGTTAAACCCATAAAAAAAAAATATATATATATATGCGCAACAAAAGAAAAACGTCAAGTACAACTATTTAGAGACTCGATAGTGGAGATTGATAATTAATAATATCGTAATGTCGATTGAGATTCAAGAATTTTCGTCGATTATACGCGAGTGTACATTGACCTGTGTACATAATTACGAATGCGTGTATAATCTGCTATTTCGTGAGAAAAACAAGGGAAACTATGTTAAAAAACAAATTTAAAAAAAAAAAAAAAAAATCGATCAGAAAGTCCGTGCATTTTGATCGAACTCCGACAGCATTGTATATATTCAGGAAGTAAAAAAAACCCTCGGAAACATAAAATATATACGTATTTATATATACATATATATGTAGGGGAAGCTGGGGCCCCCCTCTAAAAAATTATTTTAAAACTTTTTTTTTTATCTTAAAAAATTGTTCTCAACGTTAAACATGTTTTTCTTTTTGATGATCCATTTTACTCCAAATGTAGTACATCGGTCTGAAAATGGATGAATACATGAAATTCATCATAATTTGAAGAACAACAAAAATTTTCTGAGCCAATTTTTTAGGGTGGTCCATTATGCCCTAGGTATAGCGGATCCACCTAAAAATGAGTCAATACAACAAATTGATGATAATTTGACAAAAAAACAAATATTTTTTTGTTTACCTAACTTTTTAGGGGGACGTTGTGCTCCAACGGGTCCGTCGTGCCCCACCCTCCCCTATCTCGGCGATCAATTATTTTTCGATGCCAGAAATTTGTGTCCGAAATATTGATAAAAAAGGAAAAATATTGTATTATCGCGTCACGCAAATCATACAGCCGAGAGATACTGTGATTTTTATTTTCCCTTAGACAAAACAATGTTCCTAAAATATTAAATTCCAAATGCAGATTTGACGATAAACCGAGTGAATTATATTATATATAAATATATACAATATGTATTTGTATATTAGACTGGCCCAAAATAAAACATTTTTTTTACTTCCTATTTGATTAATACATAGGAAATCGATGTCTACAGTTTGGACAGGAAAAACAATCGTTCTATGGAATTGAACGAATTATAAATGGTATCGTATGACATTGCCCACTCTTTTTTTAGATTGGAGAGTCGTTGAACAATTTAGGATCCACGGATGGTCCTGATTCAGGATGATCCTGTTAGTGTCCGTTTTGCCCCATACATTTTTTTTACTGAACCTTCAGTTGAAAAACAATGTACCTTGGTCGAATATACCTCAACCGGGTCAAAGTTAAAAAAAAAAAAATTACCCGGCGAAACGAACACTGATCTGATTTTAACAAAAAAATTTATTCCGACCCGCATTACCCTGTATGAAACATTGTTTCTGACATTTCCGAAAAAAAACAACAGAATAAATCAGTGTGTCTTCTTTTGAGGTGCGAGTCCCGTTAGATTGAAAGAAAATCCACTATTCGAATAAATAATTGTTTCTCGACTCAATATTGTGTATCTTATCGACCGGTCTATCCTCAATTGTTCAATGAAGCACCAATTTGAAAAAAAGTGTGGACACTGTCATACGAAGCCATTTATACTTCATTTTATTCTATAGAATAATTGTTATCTACATCCAAACTATGGACATCGATTTTCCAGGTGTCAATCAAATGGCTAATGAAAAAAGCCATTGCAATAGCTCTAAAAAATGATTTCACCAAATTGGAAGTGAAAAAAAATAACAAACTACTGTAAAAAATCTGCGATGTTAACTGCGAAAGTGTGAGTGGTTAAAAAATGCGGTATTATTAATAACACATTTTTCTAGTAAAAATAACACTTTGCAAAGGGTAAAAAAAATAGCCGGTGTTATTCTACTAATTCAACACCTTACGGATTATCTTCTTTTTGACAACCCAATTTTGTGTATATTATCGAGAAAAAAAATTCAGAACGAGGGAATTTTCATTCTCGTTATTTTGGTGCGATTTTTGTATCAGCTTGGATTTATTTGTACCTCATAAAGCTTGTTGAAAGGAAAAATATAAAAATTCAACACTGATAAATGTAAATGTAAATTTGGGCCGTGTCTTAATCCACGATTCACGGGGCTTTGTCTTCTCCGTTACCCCCACTATTTTTCCTCGGCTAAAGCCAAGAAACATTTGTATTATTATTATTATTATTATTATTATTAAATAATTATTTAATTATTATTATTAAATCATTATTAAATAATTGTTATTATAAAATAATTATTAAATGATATCCATTGTTATTAAATAATAACAATTATTAAATAATATACATACGGAAGGGACTTATATTTATGTGTGGGAATATTCAAGCTTCAATGATTAGTTTGGGTGGAGATAATAAACAGGGATAACTGAAAAGAAAAAGCCTCATGGAACTCGAATGATACGTTCGAAAATAATTTTTACATTTACTTGCGTAATTAACCAGAATGATTTTTCTGCTACACTGTTATATTTACACCAATAATTGTCAAAATCATATTGTTAATAAGAAATGCACCGAAAGGTGTGAATTTATCCGATGTTGATAAAAAGTGCACTAAAAGGTATGGACTTATTCGGTGCTATTTATAAAACACCGAATCTACACCGTGCATTGACACCACTCATTAACACCGTGTTTTACACAAAACGGTATGGACCTATATATAGACCACTTGGTGGCGTTAAATTGGTGTTATTTTTTACACCAAATTTTTCACAATGTACTTTGGACCAGTCTAATATACCTATATATTCATGTTTACGTCGCACAAAAAAAATGGTGTGTCAATGATCTCAGTTGCATATATATATATATTATATATATGTATTAAAAAATTGACAAAAACCTTCTGCTGTCATAAATGTATGCATTTTTCTTTCCACGTATGTACAGCTGCAAAAACGTACGACACACGATTATCCTTTGCGCATATTATACATATATATCATCACAAACGATATTTGTTACTCTTTCGTTAAAAAAAAAAATTCGAAACGATAATTCGCGAGTAATGTAATAGAAAAATGGATTATAAAAAAAAAACAATCTCCAATCAACGACAGCACGATTGAGTGAATTGAATCGTTCGATTTTTCCTAATAATACCGGCAAACGTTCCTATGCAAATTTTTAAAAATTGTGTTTATTAGAGTATTATTATTGATATTATTATTATATTATTATTATTATTGCCATCATTATAACTATTATACGACGTTGATTATAATTATTGTGCTGTCTTGTACAAATGACTTATTTCACAGCGAGATGAGATTGAAGCGAGGAAGAGGGTTGACGAATATTAAGGGTGGAGGCTTAAGGTGAACGGAGCAACGTGAATCAAAAGATTGAGAATCAAAATTAGATTGTAAGCGTGAGGATGAAGGAAAAAAGTGAAGAAAAAAAAAGGTGAGAGAAGGTTTGAGAGAGACTTGTCGATGGACATATTGCTCGTTAGTTGATAAATTTTTATTATTATTACGGATAAATAATTTTTCCACGCGTTCGTGAATCTGAGTTCCGCGCTTTGAGGAAAAAAAAACGATAAATAGACAAATGAGGAGGAAAATTCGATCTCGTTTTTTGGATTCGAAGGAAAATTGCCGAAATTGCCATTGTTTGTTTTTCTTTCTCTTCCACTTATCGTCATCGATATATATTTCGTAATCGTATGAAGGGAAAAGAAAATGAAAAATTTCTTATAGTCCGTCGCTGATTGTACGTACGAGAGAGAAAGAGCGTAAATGCATTGTGCGTAAATGATCTAATTGAGGAAAAAATCGAAAGAAAAAAACAAAATTACGTACGACGATGATAATCGTTTGTCATTTTGACGTATTGGGTCTCTTAGCTACCTTTGTATTATGAGACGTATATACTAAATATATTACAAGAATAATAATAATAATAAAAAATCGAAGAGAAATTTTTTATTTATTTTTCCGGCTGTTTTTGATGGATGCAATATTGCAACGAAAATCATCGCTGGAAAGTGCTGCAAGAAGGTAAGTCCCACCGCATCGTCTGATTGTTTTTTGCGTTGATTGCCAATAATTATTGATCAATCGGGAAATTCCCGATCACGAGAATACAAAATTACGACAATCGAGGAAATTAGAAAAAAATTAGACACGAATAATCATCGTCGAGGTACGTATTTCGATTTTCGACACTCTGCCCGTAGTAAAAAAACTCCATTGAATCGCCAATGACAACCAATGGTCCTCATACGACTCCATTGGACAATGAATGGGGACCCATTGAGATTTCCGCATTTTTCAATGGCGTATAGGAACGACCATTGATCGGTGAATGGATATCCATTGAAAAGCCACCATTGCCCAATGACGTCCATTGGACAGCAAATGCGGATGAACCGAATGATTACCATTGCTCAATGATGCCCAATGGTGTCCATTGGAAGGCAAATGCTGATGAACGAAATGATCAACTTTACCCAATGATGTCCATTGGGAAGTAAATGCGGATGAACTGAATGATCAGCATTACCCAAAGGTGTCCATTCGAAACCGCGTCGCGTTAGTTCCGAGACTTGGCGCGAGATGTCGCAGGACGGCAACCCGCTAAACTCCCATACGGATTATGCGAAGAGTATGCTTATCTAGACGAGTGTGAGCACGGAATATTAGCAGAAGTCGGTGTCCAAAAAATCCATGCAAGGAGTTCTTGCCGACTGATGCCCATGGGATAATCCCTATTCCGTTTGAAATGAGGAAGTCAATCCTCATTGGAAAATCCCTATTCGATTTCAAATGGGGAATTCAATGGTAAAAATGTCCTTGGGCAATTCGGCATTCATCTCCATTGGTTATTTTGGCAATGGGGAATGAATGGCGATTTTTCAATGGTGACGAATGGAGTTTCTTAATATATACGAAAGAATCTCCATTGATTATCGCCATTCATTCCCCATTGCCTACAAAAACCAATGGAGATGAATGCCGAATTGCCTATGGGGATTTTCTTCATTGAATCCCCATAGGATAATCCCCATTCCGTTTAAAATGGGGAAGTCAATCCTCATTGGAAAATCCTCATTCGATCTCAAATGGGGAATTCAATGGCGAAAATCCCCTTAGGCAATTCGGCATTCATCTCCGTTGGTTATTTTGGCAATGGGGAATGAATGGGGATTTTTCAATGGCGACGAATGGAGTTTTTTACTACGGGTGGTCAACATTGACCGACCCAATATTGTCCATTGTTGTGTTCAGAATGAAATGATAATCGAGACAAATCTAAATTACATCTGTATCGCGACTGATAAGACACCTCGTGACGCATTTAAATTCGAATATGTGCGCAATTTCATGGAAAAAAAAAACATTGAATCAACGATCATCGGCGAATAATCACAAAGATTATTCGACGGATATAGATATTTTCAATTCTCCGTATCAATTTAAAAGTAAAATTGCTTTTTGCGCGTCACACTGGAATACGACAATTTCGTGTTACAATCAGCGTGGAAATAAGAATTTGCAATTGGAAAACGAAGAAAATTACCGCTCAACATTTTTCGCTAATTACCGATGTGTTGAATTCCTCGACGATTCTGATAACTATTTCTATTTCTATCTCCTTTCAACGATCGACTGACATAACTCGAGACAATTAAATGTTTTGCAAACTGTGATAACTCCAAAATGGCTCAAGCTATCGGAATTGATGGTTCGATCGATTGATTCAACAGCGAAGCATCTTGTTCTCTGTTTGTCCCATTTCAAAATATGAAAAATTGTAAAATTTTATGATGTGGATTGTTGGATCTATTTTCAACAGAATTTGGTTTCGTTTAAAATGGACAAAGTTAGACTTAAATTAAATTTGTGAAGCTATCTATACAAAAATTAAAATGTTATGTTTCAAATCTTCACCCCTGTTCAAAAACACGCAAATTTCATGCAATTTTAAGATTTAGATTGTTTGGATCTATTCTTGACAGAATTTAGTTTCATCTAAAATGAACAAATTTAGAGTTTAGTTAGATCTTTGAGACTGACAATAAAAAAATAAAAAATCTTATGTTTCAAATCTCCACTCCGATTTGAACATGAAAATTCCATGCAATTTTAAGATTTAGATTCTTTGGATCTATATTTCTGACAGAATTTAGTTTAATCTAAAATAAAGAAATTTAGAGTTTAGTTAAATCTGTGAGGTTAACAATAAAAAAATAAAAATGTTTCGTTTCAAATCTTTACTCTGATTTTAAAATATGAAGATTTCAGGAAATTTCACGATTTAGATCCTTTGGATCTATTTTTGACAGAATTTAATTTCATCTGAAATTGACAAAGTGAGAGTCAAGTTGAATTCGTGAGGCTACCAATAAAAAATAAAAATGTTATGTTTCAACTCCCTATTCCGATTTAAAAATGTGGAGTCATCAAGAAATTTCACGATTTAGATTCTTTGGATTTACTTTTGACAAAATTTACTTCCATCTAAAATTGACAAAGTTAGATTTAAATTAAATTTGCGAGGCTATCAATAAAAAAATTAAAATGTTATGTTTCAAATCTCCTATTGAAAAATCTGAAAATTTCATGAAATTTCAAGATTTAAATCTTTTGGATCTATTTTTTACAGAATTTAGTTTCATCTAAAATTGACAAAGTTAGAGTTAAATTAAATTTGTGAAGCTATCCATAGAAAAATTAAAATTTTGTTTCAAATCTTCATTCCTATCTAAAAACATGAAGATTCGGTAAAATTTTAAAATTTAGATGTTTTGAACCCATTTTTTAAAATTTTCATTTATTTCATTACTTTATTAAATATCATCATTATCATTCATTATTTATTATTTACTTATTTTTTATTTATTCTTTATTATTTATTATTATTTATTATTATTATTATTATTATTATTATTATTATTATTATTATTATTATTATTGTTGTTTATTAAACATTAAAGATAATTTATTAAATTTTTGTATACCAATTGTTAACTCCCTGGCAAACAATAACTCACAGGCAAACCCAAGAATTTGCTGCAATATTTACCGGTGATAAAAGAAAGTGCAATACTATTTTACAAATAATAAAAATAACAATTCAAATCCCATAAGCTCCTTTGAAAGAAATCTCAAGAAGTTCAGATTCGACAAAAATTTTCGTTTCGTCAAAACAAATTTATATCCTATTTCAATTGTTATATGCCCAAAAATCGATTCCCGATTCGGCAGGAGCAAAAAATCGGCCTCAGCCCGGATAAAAACTGTTTTCAATGAAAATGGTCGTTTCTCTTTTCTGTCGGCGAACGAACCTTCTTTTTTCCAACAGATACGGATTCGAAATTGTTTCCTGAGTGTGCATGAATTTTATGAAGCCAAGAAGTAGGCTTTCAGTCATTAAAAAAACACGCCTGAAAGTGCATAAGCTACATATTCTCATTGAAACCCGTTTTAAATGTGTTATTATTCAACTTTTTTTTTTTTACTCAAACGAAATGAATGACATCACCTCAAACTTCGAGACTGTCGAATAATCGACCCAAGGTACCAATAATAAAAAAAAAACATTTGAAAGTTGGATTTTATCACCACGGGAGGATTGCCTTAAATGGCATTGAAATCTCCGGACGACGAATTGGCATTGAAATTTCACGAGTGAAAAGAGAGAAAAAGTCGGTGTCAAGAGCGTCGAGTTTCGGGAGATTCGACTGTCGATTTGCACGTGACTCAACAATGGTCTCTGTTGTATGAAGCAAAATATAAAGAACGCCCGAGTTGACAGAGCTCATTGAACATACGTGAATGCAATTAATAATTGTAAATGAAGCATTCCAGCTATAACCGAGCGGCCATTACCTCGACATTTTTTTTTCGTGTCGCCGATTTTTTTTCAGTTACTTTTCGAAAAAAAAAAACATGCGTATTTCTAAAAAAAAAATAATTTTCATCCTCTTCCGTTTTAACGCCTTTCAAAGTATAATTTTTGTTTTTTCGACAAGAGTGTATCCTCCGATTTTTTTCAAATAAATTGACAAAAAAGTACATCGAAAACCGCATCTTTTGAACGCTATCCCATCATGGAGAAATCATTTTTCGTTTTTTTCTATGTGTATGAAACTTTGAAAAATGTGTTTTTATTCGTAAAAAAGGAGTAAGTACACAGGTAACGTTGTGGATGCTGTTATTTATTAATACAGTTACAATATTTATGTGTACATAAATATTGTACACATTTTTGTGTACATTGAAGACACATTTTTTAAAGTTTCATACACACAAAAAAACATCGCAAAATGATTTCTCCACGATGGGACAGCGATCAAAAGATGCGGTTTTAAATGTACTTTTTTGTCAATTTATTTGAAAAAAATTGGAGGATACACTCTTGTCGAAAAAACAAAAATTGTACTTTGAAAGGTGTTAAAACGAAAGAGGATGAAAAATAATTTTTTTTTGAGAAATACGTATGTTTTTTTTTGTCGAAAAGTAACTGAAAAAAAATCGGTGGCACGAAAAAAAAATGTCGAGGTAATGGCCGCTCGGTTATAGCTGGAATGCCTCAAATACATTGAATAATGCAACTTGCGATCGGTATATCGGATCGTGTCGCTGAAAACATTCGTTTCAAAAGTGCTTTGAGAACGAGATAATACGGGAAAACACCGACGAACATTCGATTCTTTCCCGACGGATCGTTTTGCCTCCTTCGAGGGGAATTCCACGACGATGGTTTTACCAAAGAGGTAAAATAATCGGTGCACTTGAATTGAGGAAAAAAAAGTTCGAAAAGCAAAGATGATGCGCAAATACGTGCTTGAAATATCAATGAAAAGATTCCATCTCGTCGTTTCCTAGACTTTATTATTAGCAATTAATCAGATCCTAGACACGATCTTTGCAAGATTTCCTTGTCGAAATAATTTCCCTCCAAAAATAGTTAAATTATACAATTGTATAATTGTATAATTAATTAATCTAAACATAATTTCTTCCTTCCTGAAAATAATCCAACATGAAACGATCGAGGATTCGGCCGATCGAAAAATCGGCAAAATGGCCTCAATAATTATTGAATGATTCTTGAGACTTCTCTTATGAAAAAATTAATCATCAAATATTTGCGGATCCGCAAAATGTTTCCTCAAAGTCATAAATTAGTCGATTTTCATCGATGAATTATCGATCGGTAATCTTTAATTATCGGATCACCAAACGATTCTCGCTTAATTCGAGGAAATCAGCGATCCAATCGAACCGATAAATATTAATTGAAATTTTACCGGATGTGAGTAGTCGAGTTTGTCCCAAAAAAATGAGTTTTTTTTGCAAATATACACACGATGTGTGCAATTCTGTACAAACACACTCGAATGCCAAGACTCGAGATTCCATCGATAACGCTCGATCGAGGTTTATCAAGATAATACATTTGTAATCTTACAATGCTTTTTTTTTATTTTTTGACACGGTGTAATGAGCTTCTACATTGAATTAAGGGGTACCGTCAGGATTTTCAAAAAATCGATTTTTTAATTTCATTTTCGTAAAAGACATATATTAAAGTTTATGCGCAAAAAATTTCATGTTAATCCGACAAATATTTTTGAAGTTATGGGCATAATTGTAAACCCGTTATTACTATTTGTGAAGTGTTTTTGAAACTTTGAACGCATCTTTCTCAAAACTGTGTTTTTTGAGGCAGTTAGCAAGATTTCTCAAAAACGGCGTTACCGATCAGTCTCCAATTTTTACACAAGCTTTATTAATATATTTTTTAGTAATTAATCGAAGGTATTTTTTTACCGATAAATATTTTCCATTTTATAAACAATTTAAGACAAACGTTTTTATCAAAAATCGAATTTTTTTTTTGAGAAGCCGCCATTTTGTTAACGTTGATATTTTGCTGATCCCTTCGATTAGATACTAGATTATACTTTATATTAACGAAATCTTTTTTATTTTGTTATTTATAATTTTTTTTTTTAAGTAAACTTTTTAAATGAAGTTAAAAATTATGAAAATATCTATATTAATTTTTACGTTAATAAATTAAAATGTCTTTCCTGAAAAAATTCTTTAAAAATCGCTTTTTCTCGACCTCCTGACTGTGTACAAAGCCCTTAAGGATGCTTTGTCCCTACCTTCCGACTCAAAAATTTTATCTGATTGAAATTTCCGTACTTCGTGATACAATAAAAATCCGAAAAAATTCCGCAACATTTGGCATGCCATAAACAAAAATTATACATAATAATATCGCTCAAAAGTTATTAATAAATTGTTTAAACACATAATTATTTAACAATTTTTCCATAAGTTCTCTTTTTTTCTAAACAAATCGAATGCATTAATTTTTCTGAACGCATATGAATTTTTTCAGAATTTTTTTTCTATTTTGAAATATTATTAAAAAAATTCTGAAATACAAACAAAAACTGTCAATTTTGTATGTTTTTTTGCATACCGGTTTATCATCATCTTTGAAAAGTTTCAAAGACACTAGGCCAAAAAATACATAAATACAGCCATTCTAAAAATTTCAAAACGGAAATTTCAAAATAGAGAGAAAATTCTGAAAAAAGAACTAATGGAAAACTTGTTGAATAATCATTTGTTTGAACAATTTATGAATAACTTTTTGGCAATATTATATTGATAATTGTTGTTCATGGCATGCCAAATTTTGCTAATTTTTTTCAGATTTTTATTGTATCCCAAAGGACAGAAATTTCAATCGGATAAAATTTATGGCTTGAATTTTTTTTTAGAAGATGGCGCGTTTAAAAATCCCTTCGAACAATTACATCCGTCAATAACGTCGAATCTTATCAAGAGAATCACGACGAGAATCGAACCGAAGATCGGTATCTCTTGCAGAATGTCCTATCTTCGTCTCGCCGAAAAAGTCCTTTTAAATTTTCACTTTTGAGGAGTTCTTTTTCAACCGGGCCACTTTTTTTTACCCTCTCCAATTTTTTTCAAAATCTACCAGTTTGAAATATTAGTCAAAAGGAACGTCTGTGATTTGTTTTAGATTTTTCTTATGCGTCCGTTCAGAATTTTCAATTTTTCATGACGAACATTGTATCTCAAAAAATATTCATCAATGAAAAAAAAACATGTAGGAATAAAAACTTTTTGATTTTTTCCACTTTATCGAAAAAAATTAAAATCATAATTTTTCTGCATTGAGAAAATAGAAATTTGGCAAAAAAATGAGAATAAATTTTTTGTTTAACCTTCGATTTCGGTACAAATTTTACAGGATGTCTGCCATTGGGTAAAGAGTCTGCGAAAAAATTTTCAGAATGGCACCTGCAATGATTACGATGGAAAAAAATAAAAACCCTGCAAAATCTCATAACCACATATAGATTTCGCAGGGTTTTTATTTTTTTTTCATCGTAACCATTGTAGGTACCATTCTGAAAATTTTGTCGCAGACTCATTACCCAATGAAAAACATACTATAAAATTTGTACCGGAATCGAAAGTGTGTTATTAGATTTAAAAAAAAAATTATTTTCATTTTTTTGCCAAATTTCTATTTTCTCAATGTAGAAAAATTATGATTTAAATTTTTTTCGATAAAGTTGAAAAAATAAAAAAGTTTTTATTTGTTTGATGAATATTTTTTGAGATACAGTGTTCGTAATGAAAAATTGAAAATCCTGAACGGACGACTAAAAAAATCTAAAAAAAATCACAGACGTTCCTTTTGACTAATACTTCAAACTGGCAGATTTTGAAAAAAATTGGAGAGGGTGAAAAAAAGTGGCCCGGTTGAAAAAGAACTCCTCTTTTAGGGGATTGCAAGAAAATGCTGAGAGTAAACTTTTGGGATACTCGAATTCGTTGGACGTTTATTCGGATAATTGAGAGAGAGAGAGAGAGAGAGAGAGAGAGAGAGAGAGAGAGAGAGAGAGAGAGAGAGAGAGAGAGAGAGTGCTCGTCCTCGATAAACATGCGCGTAACGTTGATACTTTTATCGCAATAACTTCGAATATATTAAATTTTCCCGATCGATATGTCATTCATCTTTCAAGATCCAACCGATAAGACTCGTGCGTGTAATAACCCAAATATTGCGATTCTCTTCGATCAAATATTCATATACGTATATGTTTTTGTACGGGAATCGCGTCTCGAGAGTATCGAACGATCGGTCTTCGACGACCAAGACCGACGTACCTTGAATTACGGTCGTTGAAATAATATTTGAAAAAACAGCTGATCCTGACATTGTTTAAAATAAAATAACAAAAATTATCATTCTCGGAAGTGAATTCACATCGAAATTACACAAGTCTCGAAATCGCTCAATCGCGATTCGAGGATTAGAAAAAGCGCAAAGAAAAATGTGAAAAAATCGTTTTCGCGCTCGGATCTTTGCGGAAGTTGAATCGCGAGGACTTCCTCAGAGTCAGAGAGATAAACCGAGAGATAATTAATCGTGGCACGCCAAAAGACGTCACAAAAGCAAATTTCTTCCATTCGCAATTGGAATCGATTTATATTGACGGAAATGCCGAGCCACAAATTTCGCAAAAAGCCTCAATTGATAAATCGACGGAATCTGGTATTGATTTCGCCATCTTTTGAGGCCTTTTTCCCACTCCAAACGGATTAATCTCAACGATATTAAATTTTGCGAAAGAAATTGCGAAGTAACACCATAAAACAGAATTACAAGCGAAACATTCGGATAACGATTTAACTTGCGAAATAATTTTTATCTTTTTATGATTTTTCACAAAAAAAAATCGTGACTGACAAATGAATTCCTTTGTTTTCCGACTTGCAAATACGTGAAAGTAATGATCCTCTCGACAAGAGAAAAAATAAAATTGCACACTCATCGATTGTAAAATACGATTGTACGATTGTAAAATATGGCGTATGAAAGAGAGTGTGAGATTAATATTATCACGTTCTAATGTATGGCAGCGGCAAAACGTCGATTACAGAATGAATCGTCAGGCATAAAAATTGTCTCTCAAGATAGGAAGTACCGATCGGGGGAATTTTTCAATTTTCTCGCGACTATCGCATTATCTCTGTAATCAGAAATATTCGACTCTCGGTAATCCCTCACCCAAACAAAACTTCCTACCTTTTACAAAATCACAATTTAATCATTAACCGGAAAATGGTAATTTGGTCATCAGAAATTTTAATCAATTTCCCCCATTCCCTGAAAGCAATCCCACTTTTCAGCTACGATTTTCCATGAAAATTCCGGTTATTACAACGTCAATGAGACAAAATAAATCATCAAATTTCAAAATAATGATATTAATACATAATAGAAAATAATCAAACAATAATAAAAGTAATACATTTTTTTTCAAGTTAATCATAATAATAAATAATAATTTTCGCGATTATCAGCATAATAGTGATCACTATAATTTCGTAAAGACACTTATGAGAGGAGATAAACAAAATCGTTATCCAACAATAATTGAACATGTTTCAAAATAAAAAATGAATAATAACAATAACCAATAATATTGGAGATTATCAGCATAATATTGATCACTATCAATTTCGTAAAGAGACTTATGAGAGGAGGAAAGAGGAAACTGTCTGTCAATATCGTTATTCCAACTTCAATGAGACAAAATAATTGATCAAATTTAGAAATAAAAAATAAAGTTATAATATTAATAAATAATAAAAAAAATAATTTGATAATAACAATAAATAATAATTTCGGTGATTATCAGCATAATAGTGAATTTCGTATTGAAACACTTATGAGAGAAGGAAAAAGGACACTGTCCTATCGTTAATCCACGTTGTTGCACTATCAAAATTAATTGATTCATTTATTTTTTTCCTGATCGATTCATCGAACGGTTTTGATGTTTGACTAAATTTCGTTATCTGTCGAGATTATTATTATTATTATTATTAATTACCGAAGTCTTTGTGGAGGAGGAAAATTGATATGACAATCAATGATCACTGATCCATGATAAATCTTGAAATTGTCCTCTCCCACCCCTCTCGATCATCCCCCACCTTTCCGCGTGGATAATCGAGGGTATTATCGTTTGTGATAGGTGGCACACGTGTTCCCTCTTGTCTATTCTCTCATAAAAGAGAGAGAGAGAGAGAGAGAGAGAGAGAGAGAGAAGTACACTTAAAACGTAAGACTGCGTGTAGCACGAAGTAAATTCTGAGCTGTGTTGGATCGTGGATGAAGAACGTGTACAGACGAGTCAGCTTGAAGAGTCGGTTCGGTTTTTCTCTTTTTTTTTATCAGTCAAGTGCGGTATCGTGCGTGAAACAGTCCAGCATCGTCCGCCACGACTCGAATCGCCTGAAATTTTACGTCCCTCCTCGCGCTTTTCTCTATTATTGTTCTACGATAGTTTGTTCGGTAATATAGATGAAAGCTAGAAAGGGAAGTCTCCTGTGTTAGAATTAAGAATTTTGAAGGAGACTTTTGCCACGAATAGCCGAATTCGACCGGAAACGAGAGATTTCGGATTTGGGAGTGAAATTTGAAATAAGAATTTTTATTGGTCGGTAAGGAAAATACGGAATTGGATCTCCGGAAGTGAGGATCTATCCGATAAAAAGTCAACACGCTGGCGCAGATTCAACGCGACTTGCCGTTACTGTAAGTACTTTTCAAATTATCGTTTTTTTGGGATTTTTTTCTGATTTCCTTATTTTGAAGGCGACGGTTTTTTCGAGTCAAAATGGAAATTGGAAGTCTGAGATTTGAAACCTTAATATTTTCTTAAATGTGGGGAGTGAAAGTTTTATTGGAGAATTGAGGAAATTTTTATTAATGGAGGCTTTTTTAAATTAAAATAATCGAATGATTTTTTTAAAATAAATAATGAATAATTTTTTACACGGTACAATTTTAGTTCTAATAGAGCAATTTCCTCTTTTCCTATAATAATTGGTCCTTATAATAATTACATTGGCATTATTGTTGTAAATTCATTCATTCATTAATGTAAAAATTCATTGTTGTAAAAATTCTGTCCCTTTATCGTTTCTTGCTTTTTATCACTACAAAAAGGGGATTGAGTTTGAGAATCGATCGATCTTCGTGCAAAGTCTATTCAGCGGAGTTTCGTTATCGGAACGATATTAGAGTTATGATTTTTTTCGAAAAGTCACCGTGATTTATTGTTTTTTTTTTCTTCATCGATAAATCATAGACACAAGTCAGTCTTGTGTGAAAATTTGCCGATAACGAGTTGTATTTATGTACCAAAATCATGAAAAAAAAGGTTTGATAAACAAAGACCTCTGTTTAAAAAATTTATGAATTCTGGACTATTTTTATGGATTCCGATACTTTGGTTTAAAAACTCAGGATGATTTAAACTTCAAAAGAATTTTTCGTAGCATAAACTTCTAAAACTTCAATAAAAAGTGTTTTTGCAAAGTTTAATCTAATTTTTTTTTTCAAATTTTTTGTAGCTTTGATTTTCTTTAAGATTGACCGAAAATTTTCCACTTTGCATTTTTTTCATTTCTTCCTAAGCTCAGTAAGTAAATTTACCGAATCTCAACAGAATTTTGAGAGTCAATGCGAAAATGCAAAAAAGCAAAGAGTTAAAAATACAGAAAACTTTTTTTCGCTTCCTTTTCACAATTGATTTGAATGATATTTTCTTCAAAATAAAGCTCAAGAATCAGCGTGAAAAAAAATCCTTCCACGTCCAACTTGACTCAATTTGCTCTACATATCGCGAATGACAAAGCAAGAAAATTGCATCGCATCCGAGGAATATGCGCGCTAAAGAAGAAAAAAAAATGTTCGCGTTAATTGCAGCGTACATTTTAGCGAATAATTGCGCTTATCTGAAATCGCGAAGGCGATGATCTAAAAGATACGGGGCATTAATAATCGTCATCAGCGAGAAGAGAGAGAGGACAAAGTGTCATTAAGCGCATCGAGTCATTTGGCATTGCCAATTGGCAATGAAGCAAAAATGCTCAATTGGAAAGATTGTCAAGTGGGAAAGAGAGAAAAAAATATTGCGGAGAAAAAAAAATCACGACTTCCTCAAACTTTCTTGGGAGGTCCGGAGTCGGTGAAAATTTATTTTTTTCTTGTCTGCAAACATTTCGCGTCTGTGGTGTCACTAAACGCCGTTGTTTACGTAAATATATGTTTAGATACATCAGGGTGGTTCAAAAAAAGATTTTTTTCGAATTTCACTCTTTAGTGACATTTTTTAAGCTTTTTCTTATATCAAATAAATACTATCAGCGAATTAGCGCTGAAATTTGGCAAAAACAACGTTTCCATTATAATTGTTAACATCAAAATTTTTGAAATCTCGATTTTTTCACTTTCAATGATGGATTTAGTTAAATTTTTCTTCTAGTATTTTATTTTTATTCATGAAGCAATGCAAAAGCTGAAGAATGTGCGAAAATATTTTCACTCTTTTGGAAACTAAATTTTGCACATCTAATTAAACTAGTAATTGTTATATTTCCTTATAATTTACCGATTGTCAAGGACAAATGGTAAAAAGAAATTGAAAAAAAAAAATAAAAAAAACCCAAACCTGACGAATGTGCGAAAATATTTTCACTTCTTTGGAAACAAAATATTGCACATCTAATTAAATTAGTAATTGTTATAATTCCTTATACTTTACCGATTATCAGGGTGGATTGGTAAAAGAAAAATTGAAAAAAATTAAGAATAAAAAAAACTGCGATTCGAAAAATTTTGCCATCGCTCGCTCGTTACGAAAAAAAATCGCTCAAGCTTTAGAATTGACAAAAACTTTTGTTGTTGTTTTTTTTAACTGTACAAACCGCCGAATTTTGCAAAATTTAATTTTTGCAACTTCCAAAAATGCCATTTTTGCAAAATTAGTAGAAAAAAACTTGAAAAAACTGTTTCAGAGAAAAGGTACGATATTTTGGGGAAAAGTCAAATCAATCAATCAGCCAAATCGTTTAAGCTTTAAAATTAACAAAAACTTTTGTTTTCTGATAAAAAATGTACAAAACGAAGTTTTTCGCAGTATCTAAATTTTGGAATTCCCAAAAATGCAATTTTTGCCAATTCAGAAGGAAAAAACTTGAAAAATCTGTTTTAGAGAAAAAGTACGATATTTTGGGGCAAAGTTTTCTTCATGAGGAGAGAAACGAGAATAAAACGTGATCCTGAACCACCCTAAAATATATAAATATACGAAGACCACCGCTGATTGGCGCACTATCGTAATTTAATACCGTCATCTCGCTGTATAGACGAATAAAATTATAAGCAAACTCACATATATGAATCACAATAATAATATTAATATGCATATAGAGTATGATTTATACACGCGCCGTCTATATATGGGACATTACATAACAATTCGACCTGGGTCTGATCCTCGAGCCCTCAAATCTGGTTCACTCTATCAAACAATCTGGCTCTCACTCTATCGAACAATTAAAAAAATTTCAGATTTTTCAAAATAAATTTGAGCGCGTTATGAATTTTTGAATTTTTTTTTTGAACACCTCGATGACCGTAATCGAAAAATCTGAAAAAATTCCCAAAAATACAGTGTCAGAGATAAAAAATGTTTGTGTAAAATTCATAATGTCTGGGCTTTTGCTTCAAGCCGTTTTTTAGCTTTTTGAGCAAAAAAAAATGAAAAAAATAAGAAGCAGAGGTCAATTTACTGTAGACTCTTGCTCGAAATTTGGTATGTATAATACGTATACGTAAGCAAAAGCCCAGACATTATGAATTTTACAAGAACATTTGTTTATATCTGACATTGTATTTTCGGGAATTTTTTCAGATTTTTCGATTACGGTCATCGAGGTGTTAAAAAAAAAATTCAAAAATTCATGACGCGCTCAAATTTATTTTGAAAAATCTGAAAAAAATTGCAATTGTTTGATAGAGTGGGAGTCAATGATAGGAAAAATCGGGAACCAGATTTGAGGGGTCGAGGGTCAGACCCAGGTCGAATTCGTATGGAATGCCCCATATATAAGAATGACTTATCATTCGTCGCTCGTGTCCATTATACACCCTAAACTCCATACTATATACTTGCCCCCTTCGTCTTTTCCCTCTTGTCTCTTTTGCCCGGTGAAAAGAGAGCGCGATGGAGAGTTTATGATACGAAGAATTTTTTTGCTGATTCCATACACGAGTTCAGGGGGAAGAAAGAGGAAGATTCTCACGTTACATTTTTTTTCAAATGCAAGTGATGCTACTGCTGATGCGAGATATATCTCTTATTCTCAATCGTAATCTAAATATATGAAGCAGTCTGAGATCTCGTCTCGACTCTCGTCTCCGACTCGTTTCTTCCGGGCATCGACACGTGGCAGAAAATCCCTCATAGCAAGCAACTTTTGTGATTGCGATTGAGAAATTTGCATCCGTGAGAAAAACTGGTTTTTCGTGAATATTCAGTAATCTCGTTATTGAAAAGTTTTTCTTACTATCAATCAAGGACAATAAAATGTTGGATAATAAAAAATTCAATCGCTGGAATTTAACTCAAATTGACTCAAATACTTTCAAGATAACTCATTAATATCGAGATTTGAGATTAATCGAAAATAAGGCATTTTTTTATCAATCAAGGTCAACAAAATGTTAGATAACGAAAAATTCAATCACTGGAATTTAATTCAAATTGACGTAAATATTTTCAAGATAACTCATTAATATCAAGATTTGAGACTCAGCGAAATTAAGGCATTTTTTTATCAATCAAGGACAACAAGATGTTAGATAACGAAAAATTCAATGGCTGGAATTTAATTCAAATTGACGTAAATATTTTCAAGATAACTCATTAATATCTAGATTTGAAATTCATCGAAATTAAGGCATTTTTTTATCAATCAAGGACAACAAAATGTTAGATAACGAAAAATTCAATCGCTGAAATGGAATACAAATTGACTCAAATATTTTCAAGATAACTCATTAATATCCACATTTGAGATGTATTGAGGATTTTTTCAATAAAGGACTATAAAGTGTTCGATAATGACAAATTCAACCATCACTAAAATTTAATTTTAATTCATTTGAATATATTCAAGATAACTCATTAATAACAAGATTCAAGACACATCGAAGTTGAGGAGTTTTTTATCAATCAAGGACAACAAAATATTAGATAACGAAAAATTCAATCGCTGGAATTTAATTCAAATTGACGTAAATATTTTCAAGATAACTCATTAATATCAAGATTTGAGATTCATCGAAATTAAGGCATTTTTTATCAATCAAGGACAACAAAATGTTAGATAACGAAAAATTCAATCGCTGAAATTTAATTCAAATTGACTAAAATATTTTCAAGATAACTCATTAATATCGAGATTTTAGATTCATCGAAATTGAGGATTTTTTCAATAAAGGAATATAAAGTGTTCGATAATTACAAATTCAACCATCACTAAAATTGAATTTTAATTCATTTGAATATATTCAAGATAACTCATCAATAACGAGATTCAAGATTCATCGAAGTTGAGGAGTTTTTTTTATCAATTAAGAACAACAAAATGTTAGATAACGAAAAATTCAACAGCTGAAATTTCCTTCATATGGACTTAAATATTTTCCAGCTAACTTATTAATATCGAAATTCAAAACTCATCGAAATTGACGAGTTTTTTTAACCAATAAAAGGACTATAAATTAAACCACTAAGATTTATTTTGAATTTATTTGAATATATTCAAGATACTTCATTAATATCGAGATTAAAGATTCATTGGAATTGAGGTGTTTTTTCAACCAATCAAGGATCTTAAAATGTTAGATAACAAAAAATTTAACCCCTAAAATTAAATTTAATTCCGACTTGAATATTTTCAAGATAACTCATTAAAATAGATATTAAATATTTATCAAAATTGGGGAGTTTTTTTATCAATCAAGGACTATAAAGTGTTCAACAACAGAAATTCAACCACTGAATTTGAATTTCAATGAACTTGAATATTTTTGAAACAACTCTAAAACCCCAACTAGGACCGTTATTTTTTTTTTTACGGTAAACTCATTGACATCAATATTAAATATTTGCCAAAATAAGAACAAGAGAATGATAAAAGAAGTTTAATCATTAAAATTGAATCAAACTCCATTTAAGCTATAAACACGCAATGGAAAACTTTCCAATATTTATTTTACGCAATTTATCTAAATTGACAAAAAAAGCTTGTTTTTCAATTCGAATATCAAAATGTAATTAAATTGAATTGGAATTTTTTCTCATGAAAATTAAAATCAGCCAATTTATCAGGTCGTTTCAAATCTACTCTTTCATTCGAGACTGAAAATTTGTGACTGTAATTTCATTTAAATATCACATAATTCAACCCAAATTGAATCACAATGAAAATGATCCTTGAAATCCCGAAAAACAAATTCAATTATATATTTTTCATCAAAATTTTTCTTCGCTTATCCACAAACACTCTAGAGTTTGTAGTCAGAGCTTATGGTTTCAAGTTCACTTTTTAAGTGGAATAGTGTGTCAGGTCGATGAAATTAAGTAGTGCCCTAAAAAGGAGGAAAAAAAAACGCTCGTAAAACGCCGGCGCATTCGTGAAACGACAATGTTTCGATTGATCGATCATTCTCCAACTGTATCTGTATTTTTATTATCGTCATTTGGCGATATACAAACGCAGAGGTAAAGGACAACGATAAGAACACGCGATCGTTGCTGGAATCTCGAAAAATTTCTCCGCATCCGTCGATCGTTGCTTGTTTTCTCGTCGTCGCGCATTCGAGAGAGTCGAGAGCTATCGGAGATCATCCAGCTTGATAAGAAAGGCACACAGTATTTTTTTTATTTTTTTTCCTTTTATTTTACTTCAATGTGCTCTTATCACAAGAATTTCCGAGGTTGACTCGAGGCGCGTTCGCTCTATTCGTTCAAAGGGGTGTAAACGCACTTTCAGTCTCCCATCGGAGATCATCAGAGTGAATTCGTTCAATTTTTTTCCTCTATCTCCAACATTTTGTTCCAATTCATTTTTCATTCGCTCCTGACGAATTTCACGACAAAGTCGCTGAGACTGGGAAATAAATAACGATAAATTGAAAAAAAAGACCAACCCCTCGCGCGGCAATCAACCCCCTCCGCGAGTTCCACCCGCGGCGTTAACTGTATCAATTGAGGAATTTTTTTTTTTTTTTTAATACGAGAAAAAACGATTATCTCGAACGAGCGCCGAATTATATAATCGAGTTTCTTTTCACGACACGAGACAATCCGATGAATAAAACGTACGTACGCGCGTATATTTAATATGCGATATTTTTCAATCAGCGCTCGATTCAACGGGGAATCCGTGATTTTGCATTCAAAATTTTTGCGGTTTTTTTTAAGCTCCCTTCTCGACAGTTTTTGCAGACCAAGGCTGGCAGGAATCGGAAGATCGGAGACCAAATTGCCGCAGGTGGATCCTCGAAGAGTTCTGGCGAGGAGAAATATCGTCAAATTAAGCGAGCCAAGACCACGGTGAGTATTTTTTTCCTCATTCATTTCGTGACTTCATTTAGAGTAGCTTTTTAGGGTAGAGATAATTTGAAAATGAGGATTTCCTAAATTTGCAAAGGTTTTGGCGAGCTTAAACTTTTTATACAATTATTGGAGGAGTCGAGTTGGTTTTGAATTTCAAATTTGAAAAAATGATTGGAAAAATCGTGCAAATTGTTATCTTTTTACAATTCTTCAATGTCTTAGAGTTGATAATAAATAATTAGCATTCAAAATAATATAGGATTACATCGAAAAATAATGGAGGAATATTGTAATTATGAATTTTTCGAATTAATTAGAACGATTTATTTTCAAAGTTTCTTAATAATTAAAATTTAAAATTATAAAAAGTGACGTGAAAAAGTAATGGAGGAACCTTTCGAATATCAATTTTCCTGATTAATCTCATCGAAAAATCGAAATTATTGAAAAAATCGATGGAAAATTGTGATTGTGGGGACGATATATGTATTTTTTTTTAAATCTTTTAATAAATAACTAAAATTCAAAATAATAACGAATAACATCGGAAAATAATGAAGGAACCTGGTGATTACGAATTTTCCTAATTAATTTTATTGCAAATTAGATATTATTGAAATAATCGATGGAAAATTGTAAAACTCGAATCTACACGATTCTTTCAGTTTTTTAATATACAACTAAAATTTAAAAAGATAAAAAATGACATCAACAAATAATGGAGCAACCTTGTGATTATGAATTTTCCTAATTAACCTCATTGAAAATACGAAATTACTTCAAACAAATTGATGAATAATTGTAAAACTCAACACAGGATGATTTTTTCAGTTTCTAATAAATAATTCAAATTCAAAATCATAAAAAATTACGTAGAAAAGTAATGGAGGAACCTTGTGATTATGAATTTTTATAATTAATGTCATTAAAAAATCGAAATTATTGAAGAAAATCAATGGAAAATTGTAAAACTCTCGAATAAGGACGATTTTTGTTGAAAGTTTTTTCAGAAATAACGAAAATTAAAATTAATAAAGAATAAGATCAAAAAATAATGGAGAAAACTTGTGGTAATGAATTTTCCTAGTTAATCTCATCGAAAAATCGAAATTATTGAAAAAAATCGATGGAAAATTGCGAATTTCGAATCAGGACGATTTTTTTCGAAAATTTTCAATAACTAACCATAATTCTCAATAATAAAGAGTAACATCGAAAAATAATGGAGACAAATACGAATTTTCTTAATTAATTTCATTCAAAAATCAAAATTATCGAAACAATCGATGAAAATAACTAAAACTCGAATCGAGACGATTTTTTTCAAAATTTTTTTTACAAATAACTGGTAGTACCAGAACTCTATTCTTTATATCTCTATTCTTAAATAACTCTATGTGTAGTTTCTTTACTCCGGCAGAACTCTATTCTTAAATATCTCTAATCGTTATTCGTGCCACAACTCTATTCTTCATATCTGTATTCTTAAATAACTTCACTGAGAAAAAGTTCAGTTAAAACAAGCAAATCCATTTAGTGGAAAAAAATTTAGTTGATTCAATATTAATTTGTTTGAAATAATGAAACTATAATTAATTCGACAAATAGATTTCGTTAACCATAAGATATGAGATGAACGAAATTATTTGGTCAATTTCCAGATACAGTGTAACAAAAAAACAATGCGTATTTTCAATCACACAATTCATTTGGTACAGAGATATTTATTTGATTAAACTGAAACTTTGCCCATTCAAGCAACGATTTAACCGATTTAACTAAAACTTCCACTGTATCTTTGTTGAATTACCAAAATGATCTTGTTGAAGTCCGGAAACAAATATTTGGTTGAGTCAAACAAATTTTTGCATTTTCAACAAAAAATCTTTCTCAGTGTTTATGTGTAATTTCTATACTCCGACAGAACTCTATTGTTAAATATCACTATGTTTTATCAATTCTATTCGCACTGAGAAAAAAAATCGTTGAATGAACTAAATCTTTAGTTGCATACGCACGACTAAATATTTACTGGGTCTAACTAAATAATTAGTTTTTTGAATAATTCTGCGTTTCAGTTGACCAAAATATGATTCAGGCAACAAAATTTGGGTTTGTACAACTAAATATTTAGTCGTGCGTATGCGACTAAAGATTTAGTTCATTCAACAATTTTTTTTTCTCAGTGCGTAAATATCCCTAATCTTTAGTCATGCCACAACACTATTCTTCATTTAAGATTAGAGATATTTACGAATAAAGTTGATAAAACATAGTGATATTTAAGAATGGAGTTCTGTCGGAGTATAGAAATTACACAAAGAGTTATTTAAGAAAAGAGATATGAAGAATAGAGTTGTGGCACACGACTAAAGATTAGATATTTAAGAATAGAGTCTGTAGGAGTAGAAAAATTGCACATAGAGTTATTTACGAAAAGAGATATGAAGAATAGAGTTCTGGTACTGCCAAATAACTGCAATTCAAAATAACAAAGATCGAAAAATAATGGAGGAGTCTTGTGGTTATGAATTTTTCTAAACAATCTCATTCGAAAAATGAAATTATTTTCAAAAATCGGTGGAACCATGCAAAGCTTGAATCGGTACGATTTTTCTCAAAGTTCTTGCAGGCTCTGCGCAATTGGAAGATCCGAGGCGAAATTCCCTCAGGTTGATCCTCGGGGAACTTCGTGGACGCTTCCCTGAAGACTTAAACTCGAGGGAAATTTTTTCGTGACGTACAAAATCGAGGTAAGTCGAAAAATTGCGTCCGAAATTAAATCGACATTTCAACGTTATGGAAAAACATAAAAGTAAAAAAAAACCGGATGTTTACCCTTTGGGAAAGCCGACAAGGCTTCAAATTCAATTTTCAAAGGATTTACAGCCGAAGAAAAGGGAAGAAAAATTCCGGATAGAATTTTGAACGTGTAAACGAAATTTCAGGCAAATCTGAAAAGAGTGGGATTGTATAAAATGGCTGTTAAATTATGCCTCTGCAAAATGTATCTACTATAGACGTGGGAAAATAGAAAAACAAAATTACGGGGGTGAGCTTGAAGCTCAACCACGAATACTTATTAATCATTAAACGACTCTGAGACACCGAAATTATATGAACGGAAATGGCAATTTTTTCCATTACTCATATTTCGCTTTTTTTTCTCTCGTCGTATTCTCCTTTCCGTTTCTTTCTCAACGACAAATCGAAGCTGATTTAAATTTTCATAGCAAAAACGATCAATTTGCCTCGTCGTCGTCGCCGTCGTTGTTTTTTTTTTTTCATTCTCCCTCGATTCCCCTTCGCATAATCGCGTGCTCGAAATTGGAAAGCAAAAGAGAGACAGAGAGAGAGGGAGTGGGTAAAAAAGCGTTCATCATGCATGTAAAAAGTTGGAAAAAGATTACACTCGCTCGGATTTGTCGCCAGATATGTGTGGCGTACCGGGCAACGACCCCAAGCCGAAAATTCAGGATGAGAACGAGGGTCACGAGCCTAACGATAATCACGAAACGATCAAACCCACCGCAGTGATTATGGACAATGATCAAGCCCTTGAGAACAAATACATCATACCGCAAATCACCACGACACCGGAAAAACAAATGTATCCATTGGCTTTCGATGATTTTGAAAAAATTAAAACTCCCAATGGAATCAAAGGACCGATTGATCGATTAAAGGCCGAAAAAAAATCGACAGATAAAAATGGAGGTCAGATATTAATTACATAATTAATTTTAATTAATTTGTATTGATTTATTTTTATTTTTTAGTTTATTTTCATTCATTTTTATTTTGCCAATTTTAATTTTATTATATTATATTATATCGTTATAATTTAATTTATTTCATTATTACTATGATAAGACCCCTAGATTTTATTTATTGTATTTTTTTTAATTAATTTTAGATTATTTTCATTCATTTTTATTCTCTATAAATATATTTGGTAGATATTCGGAAGTGTAACTTCTGTCAGAATCGAACTGATTTTTTTTGTTCGGTTCCTTACAGTTAAAAAATAAACGATTTTTTTTAAAACAAGCTTTTATTAACAACTAATGAAAGCTAGTTTAAAAAATAAAAAATTTCGTTTATTTATTTCTTATTTTTTAGTATTTATGATGTTAAATAACTAGTTTAGTAATTTATATTTAGTTTCGCATAACTTTTTGCAAAAAAAATGTTTCGCAAAATGTTTGCAGAAAAATTATTTTGCAAAATTTGTTAGACAAAATTGTTTCACACAATTAATTTGCAATATTTTTCTGCAAAATTTATGCACAAAAATTTGTTCACAACATTTTTTGAAAAAAGACTGTTGCGCAAAATTTTTGTAGAGAAATATTGCAAGTCAATTGCTTAAAATTATTTTGTGAATGAAATTATGCGAAACTTTTTTTGTTGCGAGACAATTTTCAAGCAAATCTTGTATAAAACATTTTTAGGAAACAATTTTTTTGCAAAGAAATTGCAAATGTTTTGTGATAATATTGCATTGTCATCCGATTTACATGTGCATGAAAAATTTTAACTTGATCAGAAACCGGGAAATGGGTCAAATTTAACCTGCAAGATTTGATTACAGACAGACATCGGGGCAGGTGAAAGTAAATAAAAGCTTGTAAAAAAAGATCATGTTTAATATTATTATGGTGACGCATAATATTTTTACCCAACTTTTTTATAGTTTGGTTTTTTAATTTTTTTTAAATGTTTTTTTTAAATAAAATAAAATGAAGAAATTCAACTCCTAGAATAGATATTCCGTTGCAGAGTTTCTGTTGTTTTTTTGGGTTCGATAAAAAACCAAGTTTTTATAATTAAAAAAAAAAATTTCATCAAACCCAAAGAACAACAGAGACTCTGCAACGGGGATATCTATTCTACTAGCTAAATTCCTCCATTTTATTTTATTTAAAAAAAATTAATTTAAAAAAATTAAAAAAGTTGAGTAAAAACATTGGGCCATTAAAATGTAACTTAATATAAGGTTTTATAATCATAAGGAATTGATAAAATAATGTACAGCCTCTTTTTAGCGGGAGTTTTACACTTCCGAATATCTACCTTATATTTTATTATTATTTTATTATGTCATATGATTTTGATTTTTCTTTTTTTTTTTTTTTATAATCGTGATGAGACGCCGAGATTTTTTTAAATTATATTATTTTTCGCGACCTCGTTTATAAATTCGTGGACAATCGACGAGACTCCGCTTATGGAAATTTCTTTTTCACCGTAAAAACCTCGAACCTGACAACCTTCCTGTCGCCAGGAAGGTCCTTCCGTATGAAATAAATAAATCACGCTTTTTTTTCATCCAAAATCGCTCGATTATTATTCACTTAGCGAAATGTCAGAATTTCGCGCGCGCGCCTTAACAAAAAAAAATTTACTTGCGATAACACGTGCCCGCGGTCGAGAGGGCAATTTTTCTCTCTGCCTCTCGTTCGTCCGCGATGTAGATAGAGAGTAATTGAAATGCGCTTTTTAACGAGTCTCCACTGTGCGCGGACTCCTCACGAGCGTCATAATAAAAGAAATCACAAAGTTTTTCGTCACTCGCCGTTCGGACGCCCGAGAGTCTTTTCAATAAAGAGAAAAACGCGAGGAAATTTTCGAAACGCGAGTTTGAATTTTTTTTCTCCTATCTAATATTACATGGATCATGTCCGAAGTGCGTTTTTTTTTCTATCTTATAATTCAAGTTTTTTATTTGTAAAGAATATTCGGATCTCGAAAAAATTAATTTTCTTTGAGAAAAGATTTATAATTGATTTGGATTATTTTCTAGTGGAAATCCCATAGTGACGATTCCTATCCTATAATTTTGAATCCTATAATAAAAATTTTAATTTTTGAAAAGTATTCAAATCTTGAAAAAATTCATTTTTTGGACAGAAGATTTTCATCAACATTTTTTTTTTAAGGTGATGGATTATTTTATAGTGGAAATCCTATGGTGACGATTCCTAGCCTATAATTTTGGATCCCATAATGAAAATTTTAATTTTTAAAAAATATTCAAATTTTGAAAAATTCATTTTTCGGAATGGAGATTGATAGTAATTAAATTTTTTCTGCATCCAATATTGGGATCTCGAAAAAATTTATTTACTTTCAGGGAACATTTAGAATTTTTTTTTTTTTTAAGGTGATGGATCATTGTCTAGCGGAAGTTCCATAGTAACGATATCGTCGGTGGCGAATTCGGATCCGGATCCTGAATTATCATCGGCCGGCGGAGTTGGCGGTGAACCGATAAAAAAAAGGCCACTTGGTCATGAAGAGAGATGGCAGCACACGGCGTTGCAAGTCTCAGTGCCGTTTTTAATCGCGGGGATCGGTACGATAGGGGCAGGTCTGGTTCTCCAAAATGTCGAGGTAATTCGGGTCAATACGATTATTTCATTATTTTCATTTGTGCAATGCTGTACAGCATTGCAATGGCTCTAGTTTCTCCATGTTTGGTCGTGAATAAATTTTTTTGAAATATTCTAAAACCTAAATCCCGCTCTTTAAGTGTTTTCATTGATTTTTATTTTGAATTTTGTGATTTTGCTCCAAAATCATTATTATTTAATTTTTACTACATCAATTAGGATCAGAGATCGGCAGTAATGATATTTTCAGGCGCATTTTCGGAAAATATTGTCAATTTTTTGAAAATTAATCATTTTGAAATCTAAATTTTCAATTAGCCGACAATGGTTAATAGAAAAAAATAAATTTCCAATTATCCATATAATCGGTAATTGGTCGGAAAATAATATCAATTACTCAGAAAATGGGTAATTGGTTTGAAAATATTTCCAATCATCCGAACAATCGGTAATTGGTAAAAAAATAATATCAATTTTTTTAGAAAAAAAGTTAATTTATTGAAAATCGGAGTGATAAGAGATATGTAGAGATATACACAGGTATATACAGGCATATAAAGGTATACAGAGATAAATAGACATATATAGAGATTTATTTCTATATATCTCTATGTATCTCTAATCACTCCTATTTTTTCAAAGACACATTTTCAATAAACTATTAATTTTTTTCTCGGAAATTGAAAGTATTTTCAAACCAATTACTCAATTTTCTGAAAAATTAATATTATTTTCCGACCAATTAACCATGTTTCTGAAAAATTAATATTATTTTGAAACCAATTACCGATAATTCGGATAATTGAGAATATTTTCAGACCAATTACACATTTTTCTGAAAAATTGATATTATTTTTCGACCAATTACCGATTATTCGAATAATTGAAAATATTTTCAGACCAGTTACCCATTTTATGATTAATTGATATTATTTCTCTACCAATTACCGATTATTCGGATAATTGGAAATATTTTCAAACCAATAACCCATTTTCTGAGTAATTGACGTTTATTTTGACAAATTACCGATTATTTGGATAATTGAAAATACAATTTCGGATAATTTCAATTTTTCCATGAATTGGTATTCTATCTTTTCAAATTATCGATTTTCCATCAATTGAAAAATGGAAAATCGTAATTTTTTTTGCCGATCCCTGATTAGGATCCTAGAAGTATTAACCCTTATTTAACCATCTCCCACAATCAGTATCAATCAGTAAAAAAAAAATTTGAAAAAAATCAGTGCTGTAATTTATGTAATTTTTTGCCCATCAAACTCAATATGCAAGTTCATTCATCAATTCCTGGCATTGAGGAATAAATTAGAACACAATCCAATCTAATTCCAGCTCAATCGATCATTTATTGGCAAAATTGTTTATTTATTTAAAGAACTTTTATATTGATCACTCGATTGTTATACTGAATTGTTTGTTTATTTATTTATTGTTTATTATATGTGTATATTATATATTATATTGTCTAGTATATATTTATTATTTATAATTTCATTTCACGAACTGATTCAATTAAATTTCAAAAAGGTCAACTCTGCTCAGTTTCATGATTAAAGATCATTCGATATCAGCTTATTGTGAATCCCCCTGTAAATATCCGTATGTGTGCGTCTGTATCTACAATCTTTAGCGAATAGCGTATTAACGAAGAGGATTATCGATACAATCGATTATTTTGAGGATAACGGGAAATACGTGGCTCGAGTCACATTCCGATAGAGAGATCGACCGATTGCGATGACAAATAGTTCTTTTTTATCTGCAAAATGTACCATTGTGCGTATAATTTAAAAAAAAAAACGATTTTCGAAAAAATCCAACAGAATAATTTGATAATTCTAAATTTCTAAATTTAATAATAAATTCAACTTTCTAAATTTAATAATAAATTCAACTTTTTAAATTTAATAATAAATTTAAATTTCTAAATTTAATAATGAATTCAAATTTCCAGTTAATATGAATTCTTATAAAAATGATTAAAAATTAATTTTGACTGATTTTATGCTGATTGGATTTTTTTTTTTTTTCCAGAAATGGCCGGTTTTTCAAAACGTCTCGCAAATATTGATTCTCGTGCCGTCGCTACTCGGTTTGAAGGGCAATTTGGATATGTGCCTGGCTTCGCGACTTTGCACGCAGGCGAATCTCGGCAATATGACCGCGTTCCGCGAGATCATGAAAATGATTATCGGCAATTTGGCCCTCGTGCAGATACAGGCGATCGTGGCAGCGACGATAGTATCGATATTCGCGACGACGGTTTACGCCGCAATGGAGGGAGTTTTCGTTTGGAATCACGCTCTTCTATTGACCGCTGCCAGTGTCGCGACAGCCACGTGCTCGTGTTTCGTTTTAGGTATTTATCACGTCAACGAGATAATCACCAAAAAATTTTAGATAAAACCTCAATTCGAATGAATCATTTGATTCCAACTCAATCGATCATTTATTGGCTAAATTGTTCATTTATTTAAAGGATTTTTATAATGACCGCTCGATTTTTATAGTAAATTGTTTATTTATTTATTTATTTATTGGCAGAATTTGATTTACGCGAGTAGCGATTTGCTAAAATTTTGATTATAAGGTTTTTTCATAATTATAGATTTTTTTATTATAATTCGAAAATTTCCTTTTTTTAGACTTCTTTTCTGCGCTGCATTAAATTTTAACGAACATCTATAATTTCTGCTGAATAATCTATAATTGCTCAAAATTGAATTACACTGCGACCTCGATAATCGGAATCCGTCGGGCCGGCTCTTGCAAGAAGTGGGGTTGCGCACATTGCACAGAACCGTCTGTGCGCCGCTGGTGGCTGACGGCAGCCTAACGCGATTGGCTTGGCGCTTCTCCCACTACACTGCAATTGCAACGATCGAGTCACCGATTATCGAGGTCGCAGTATATAAGGTTTTTTTTCATAAATATGGATTTTTTTATTACAATTCGAAAATTTGCTGTTTTTTAAATTTCTTTTTTGCGTCTGCATTTAATTTTAACGATCATCTATAATTGCTGCTCAATTTTTTATTGATCAAAATCGTAATTTCTTTTCTCCTACTTTTTGTATCATTATTACAGGGTTTTTTTGCTGTAATTTTTTTTTTTTAATAAAATTTAGATGTTTGGCTTAACCATCATGGAAAACTTATCATGATGGTTTTTTCAAGGGATAAATAATTTTTTATATCTGATTTAATTTAGTTAATATTTTTTTAACTCGTATAGTTAGAATTTTCAAACTCGATTATTTTGCGTCAGAGATTATTTTATTCAAATATTCTTCTTTGCGTCTTTTTACAATTCTCCAGAATCTGTGTTCCATTTTTCTCCAACAAAAACGATTCTTTCTACCATGGTTTTTTTTCATGAATTCCAAAATCTTTTTTCTGTATTGTGTTTTTAATTAATAATAAAAATTGATTTATTACGCCGATGTATGATAATTTCTCAATTATTTTAAACGCGAAACAATTAATCTTTTCAATTCTTTTCAAGATTAGCTAAATTAATTAATTAATTAATTAATTGATTGATTCTTTATTAATTTTGTAAATTAATTAATTAATTAATTAATTAATTAATTGATTCTTTATTAATTTTCAGTCTCGGCTGTTTTTCACATGAAATAATTGTTTGAAAATTTTTCTTTCAGATATCGTCATGATAATCGTCATCATGCTATCTTATCGTTTTAAAATGAATCCGGACAATCTTGCAACGCCACTTGCAGCGTCCTTCGGCGATGTCGTGTCCGTGAGTGTCCTCGCGACAATCGCATCGGCCCTGTACGTTGCTCTCGAAACGCAAATTTGGATACCGTACGTGATACTCGGCTGTTATCTCGTACTTTTGCCCATATGGATTTGCGTTGTCCTCAAAAATAAGTACACGAAAAAAGTGCTCACTTCCGGTTGGGTACCGGTATTATCCGCGCTTTTTATAAGTGGGTGAGTGAAAAATATTTTTTTTTTAAATAACTATCCCTCACTATTTAAATTAATAAATTCAGTTATTTTTCTTTTTATCAAAATTAATATTTATCGACTTTTCGAAGGAAATTTATTATTATTATTGTTTATTTTCATTTGCTAATTAAGTTTTTTAAAATTACCAAAAATAGTCAAAGGAATTATTATTCGTTGACAAATATTAAAATTCGAATATTTTGGGTTTACCTTCCGTTAAATTTAGTATTTGGTGACTTTAAATTTTATCAATTTTTTATATTATTAATCATGCAAATTATCATTTTTTTAATAAGTTTTCCTTTTTATTTAAAACATTAATTTATTTTTCCTTCCATGTAATTCAATGTTTGTTGACTTTTAAATGCATTGATTATAATTTATTAATAATTGTATTATTATGCGCTTGTTTGAAAAGATTATAGCAATTACCGTAACTAAGATTATTCTTCTGTTACATATTTTTATACTTTGAAAAAATGCAATTTTCCCCGAGTAGTAAAAAAAATTCTTGACATTTTTATGATTTTCTTGACCATGGTAAACCCGTTCTTCAATTGTTTTTCTTTTCTTTTCGTTATTTCAGTCTCGGTGGTTTGGTTCTTAACAAAGCGGTAGACGTGCTCGAAGGATTTCTCATATTTCAACCTATAATAAATGGCATAGGCGGTAATTTAGTGTCCGTACAAGCGTCGAGAATCTCAACGACGCTGCATCAGACATCGTTGATGGGAATTTTGCCACCGCACTCGAAAATGCTCGTCTCACCGTGGAAAGCACTTATCGTTGGTGGTAAATTACAATTGTTATTGAAAATTCAAATTTGGATAATAAATTATTATATTTTAAAAAGCCATTTGAAAAGAACTGTAAAATTAAACATAGAGTTGCATCCCATTAAATATTCGATAAATCATACATTTTAGCTATTTTTTTTTGTAATCTCAATTTCAAAGATCTATTTAAAAATTGTGCTCTTATTTAATTTTCTAATTTTTTTTCAGTCCCTTATGCAAAATCTGCGAGAATACTTATTTGTATGGCAATGCCGGGTCAACTAATCTTCATTTTCGCCGCCGATTACATCGAGCAACAAAAATCAACCCTCAGCGTATATTTCGTACTCTCTTATCTCTTCGTCGCCGTATTGCAAGTCAGTATAAAATTAAAAATCTCCATAATTCCACAATTAATTAAAGATTTTTTTTTCGAATAATCAGAGAATTGGTCCATTTCCCAAAAATAAATATTGAATCGATAAATCAAATGGAAAAATTCATTGTTAGCAAGACTTGATGAACAGAATGTAAATTAACAAATTAAGAAAAGAATTTTTTTTAACATACTTGAAAAATTCAATATCACATATTAAAATCTTGAAAAAAAAGATTTTTCAAATAGTAAAATTTTCAAATAATTATTGAAATTCTAAAAATGATCTCATTTCAGGTAACAATAAAGTTAACACCAATAAACAGTTAACACCAGATTTGTGAACAGTGACCCCGTAAAAGTTTGAGTGGTCATTTTCTAGAGCGCAATAGTGAACTTATTAAATTTTCGTCCACCATATTGGATTTGCCATTTTGAATTGCGAAAAACTAACAGTGGATTCGTAATCAGAGACCCCGAAAACCCCTGAGTAACAAGTTTCAGGCCAAATGAATCGAGTTTTAAAAAGTCATCTGCCATATTGAATCCGCCATTTTGAATTTTGAAAATCTGACATGGGTTTCGTAATCAGCGACCCCGAAAACCCCCGAGTAACAAGTTTCAGGCCAATTGCATTGATTTTTAAAAAAGTCGTCCGCCATATTAGATCCGTCATTTTGAATTTTTAAAATTTTGAAAATCTGGAATCGGATTCGTAATCAGTGACCCCGAAAACCCCCGAGTAACAAGTTTCAGGCCAAATGAATGGATTTTTAAAAAGTCGTCCGCCATATTGAATCCGCCATTTTGAATTTTGAAAATCTGACATCGAATTCGTAATCAGCGACCCCGAAAACCCCTAAATGCAGAATGTGACGAAAATAGCGTTACTTTAAAAAAGTCGGGCCTTAGAGGGTTAAAAATAAAAAATAATTGCTTCCAAGATGCTTCTAAATCCCCAATAATCCTTAACAATAAAATATTAAAAAAATATTTTTAATTCGAATAACGATTAATTTTCAGGTGATCCTGTTGCTCTACGTGGCTCACATAATGATTCACGCGATGTGGAGGTTCAAAATAGATCCTGACAATTCTGCGATACCCTATTTAACAGCACTGGGAGATTTGTCGGGGACATTATTGCTCGTCGGTGCTTTCTGGTTCCTCAAAGAAATCCATCACGAGTATGGAAAAGTCTGAATTTAATGTCCGAACTTTAGAAGAAAGAAAAGTAACTCGAAAGTGTCGAAGAATCGACTCTGGCAAAGCGAAACGGAGCGAAACTCCCACAAAGAATAAAAAAAAAAACTTATTATACGCTGAACGTGGCGTAGAAACGCCAAAAAAAACAGACTCGAAAAAAGCCAAACGGTCGAATCGTGCGAGCAACGAGCGTCGAATGAAAAAACGAAAATAAACTCGCCAAAGTTTTCGTAAAAATAATTTCAAGATATATCTATATTTCGAGAAATATATACGAGAGTATGTAAAAAAAAACGTTTCTCCGAGAATTCCCGAGCAGCGAGAAAAAAAACGGTACACAAATACAGAGCGAGCGAAAGAAAGAGAGAAAGTGAAACAAGGAATAAAAACAAAACCCATCCCCGATGTTTACAATACTCACGAAGAGAGCGAAGCTATATATTCGTGTCGAGAGACCGACTTCACAAAAAAAAAACTCCAATAGGTAAAAACGACAACCGTCGCTGCAGAGAGAAGATAAAAATACCAAGAATCGTTTGCGCGAAGGATTGAGTCTTGAGAAATTTATATGTATATATTTATTACGTTGCGATAGTTTTCAAAGTATTTTAAAGAGATTTTATAGGATTGATCGTCCATATATATGTATATGGGGCATTCCATGTCAAATCAACCACTTTTAAACCCAACCCCTTTCGATTTGGCTGAATTTTTTTTTCTTTTCTACTCCATTAAAAACATTTCTCAGGACATTTTCAAATTTTTGTATCCAACCCAAAAAAGCCTTTTTTCAAATAGCTATCGCTTCTTCAAAATTGACTAATTGGGACTTTTTTCTCAAAATTTTTTATCTTTAAATGTACTTTGCGAAAAAAAATACAAACACATTTTAAGATATTAAAATCTATGAAATTTTTCACTTTTTAGAGAAAAATCATCTTTTCCTCAAAGTTTGCCATTTTTTATTTTTTTTTTTTACTAAAAAAATACTTTGATCAATTCTGGAAAAAATAAAATTTCCCAACTGGGCTTATTTCACAAGACACTACTCTGAACATTTTTGAGGATTTATAAAGAACCTCAGAGTTCGAAAAATTAAAAAAAAAAAATTGAAAGTGGTAATACTCGAAAAAAAATTTGATTTTTTTCAACAAAGTGAAAAAAAAATAGAAGGAAAAGTCGGCACACTCCATGTTTGGCGGCATATTTTCCGGAATTGATCAAAGTATTTTTGGAGTGGAAACACAAATCTTAAATGGCGAACTTCGAGAAAAGTATGATTTTTCTCGAAAAAGTGAAAAATTTCATAATTTTTAATATCTTAAAATTTTTTAGTATTTCTTTTCGAAAGGTACATTTAAAGACGAAAATTTTGAAAAAAACGTCCTAATTAGTCAATTTTTGAAGAAGTTATAGCTATTTGAAAAAAAAGCCTCTTTTGCGTTGTGTACAAAAATTTGAAAATTTCCTGAAAAATGTTTTTAATCGGGTAGAAAAGGAAAACAAAATTTCAGCCAAATCGAAAGGGGTCGGGTTCAAGAGTGGTCGATTTGACATGGAATTACCCATATATATTATTCGTTTAGTCAGCTCGCATCGACAAAGCGACAAAGAGAAACAGAAACTACGATCAAAAATAGTATAGAAATTTCAATGATTTATGTATATTTTCAGCGCTGGACGCGTGGACGTACCAATTTTGTACAAATGATTAAAAAAAGATATACGTAGAGAAGAAAAAAATGAAAATTATTTTTTTCCCATTGTCACGTTTTGTGATGCAACACGATGAGTCGCTTCTCCATAAAACGTGAAAAAAGACAATCACGCGAATGCTTTGAACGTTTCATAATTATCACGGTTAATATAGCGGTTCGTTGTGCATGAAAACGATGATAAAATGTGCAAAAACTTACCGATGTCGAATCTGAAAATAATGAAACAGTGAAAAAAATGGCGGCCATAACCGGCAATTTTTTTTTCATCCGCGTCATCGTGTGACTCGACGCTGAAAGGATACACTTCACATCGAGAAGAAAAGTTCAGACATCTTCTATGCAGCGTCGTAGATATATACGCTTTGAGCACGTCCCGCACTTCCCCACTTTGCACAAAACGCACGAACGACGATAATAACGTAAAAAAGAACGAAAACTGAACTCCGTTGCCGCGCGAATCTCGAGATGTTCACGTCGCGATTGCGCGAAGAAAACTAATTCCGTTTTCTAGCTGTCACCAGTGGCGCCACCGTTGGCTTTTAGCATCACCTTTTTTTGCAACATTGAGAATCGTGACCCGGTAACAAAAAATTGTCTTTGATGTCATCTTTTCCTGTGTTTCGCGAAAACTTTTTTTCCCGAAATTTCCTGAATAGATCATTACATGGCAATTATCCACCGTAATAATTTCGATAACCTCCTCGAAAGAAAGATTTTAACGATTAATTATCATTAGCAAGAAAGAAGATTGAATTCTGACCGCGACAAGGTATTTGTTTTCATCTAAGACGTCTAAGACGACTACAAATATGCGACAACGAAATATGCCATAAATGCTGTTTTAAGTAACGTTAAGCCGAATAAAAGAGTTGTATGGGAATAATAGAATGTAAGGATCTCGTTTTTCGCACGCTGAACCACGGACACGACAATTATAATTTCAAACGAATGAAAGAAAAATTTCTCACGTGAGACGCGGTCCTTCCCGTTGAGCACCCGGCGGCCATGACACTGTATTCGAAAATGCTTCGATATTTCGGCACTAGAGGCGCCTCGATCGCGGTCAGTTCCGCAAACGGCCGTCCAGCGACACACAGCGCGTCAGTCGCTGCTCGAGGATTACTTTTCCCGCCCTTTTACATTGTTTATTTCCCCCTCCAACGCAGATATTCTCTCCGCAAAGTCGCATGCGGATTGCGGATCAAGAAAGGACAAAAGCGGTCGAGCGATTTATCGTGAATATTTGTGTACGTTAGCCGGCTTTTGATCAAACCGCTCCAGAGCTTTGCGAGTCCGCTTCTTCGCGATCGTCGTTGAATCAAGTGAAATAAAAAATATGTGGGCCGCTGATACATCGGAGCACGGTGGAGGAGGTTTCCTCGATCAAACCTACAACGAACAATCGACGCAGCCCGCAAAAACAGATCCTATCAGAGGAAACGCCGTCGTTCCGTTGATGATCGGGCATATTCTCGACAGCACTCCCGACACGTTAAATCTATGGAAAACACCGATAAAACTCGTTACTCTCGTCGCTTACGTGCAAAAGTTCGAGCGTGTAACCACAAAGATTTCGTACGAGCTCGTCGACGAAACAGGTAATTGACGAGGAATCATCTTAAGGGGGCTGAAGATCAACATAACCTCCAAATTGTTTTCACACATTTTTCTCGGAGATAAAAAAAGAAGAGTGGGGTCGCCTGCGTAATTAATGGTCCCACTATTCTTTTTTCATTTTACTGAGTTGCTTTCGAGAAATATGTGGTAAAAGTTTCAGCTTTATCTTTCTCGCACTCATGAGAGCAAAAAGGCCGGGGGAAGGGGTTTAGCCTGGCCATAAACGTCAATTTCGGTGTCCGATCATGAAAACCTAAAAACCTTTGTTTAGTAAAAAAAACATCAAATACGTCTGATTCTAGAAACTGTCAAGATTCTATACAATTTTGTATTTGCATAATGCTTTTCAATTTCTAAGTATAATGTGATATGTTAAAAGTACAGCTGAGATACTAAAAATACAACAAAACTATTTGCATTGTATTCCAAACTTCAACATCATTTTTTTTCAAATGTGACTCGTATCTGCAAATTTTAAGATTATGGCTTACAAAGACATCTAGCGTCTAATTTTGCAAGTCACTTGCAATGCGATTTTTCGAAGTTTGTAGTTAAATGAAAATCGTGCAATTGCCCTAGCTCACCTAGATTTTACTATTGATCGTGATTCTATCGAGATATGCTGAAAAAGTTCGAGAATTTTGTTGCTCGTTTAGATTTTATGAATATTCATTTATTAATTTGTAATATTTTTTACAGGCACCATAAATGCGTTTCAATGGCTGGAAGACGGAGGAACGAAGGGTCCGCAGACGGTACCAGCTGGTTCGTACGCCAAAGTCGTAGGATCGCCTCGGGAACTTGCGGAAAATCGTCACATCTTCATACTCAAGATTGAACCGGTGATATCCATGACGGACATACTGGAGCATCTCTTGGAGGTGACTTACATCTGTCTCAGAGGCAAAGAAATATTGGGCCCGAGCCAGGGCCAAGCGCGCAAAATCGAGGCCGAACCTGAGATGGACAGTTGTCACGGAATGAACAAGGAACAGGCTCTCGTATTCAAGGTCATAAAATCTGAGAACGACACGGACAGCGGCATAGAGAAATCAAATCTCAAGGCCAAACTTCCACCTGCCGTAAGAAACTCCCTCGACGAGATACTGGATTTTCTCGTTTGCGAGGGTCACATCTACACAACTTGCACCGACGATCATTTCAAGACGACGTGAGAATTTCCAGTCGAAGATAAATCCTGGAAAAAACGATCCAGTCCTCCAAAAGTATTTGTGTTTATTTAGCTTGTTTTTCTTTTCGTTTTCTTTTATATTTCTCGAGTGATCATATTTTTCTTGTGCGAATTGTGCGGGTTCGCAATATTCGACACGCAGAGAGGCGTTTGTCTCGATAAATAAAATTTCTGGTACAGAAACATGAATGAAGAAATATCGTTCTGTGGTCGCTGCGGGAGAGAATTTGAAACCTGCAGTTTGAAATACTAATCGCCAAGGAAATTCATACCAAGACCATTCTCCAGTATTCCAATAACTTTTTTTAATGATCTTTCCAAAAAGTTTTCTAAACTTGATATTTTTGTGTGTTAATGTTGGTTTTTCTGAAATTCTTGCCCAAAGAAAATTTTAAAAAATTTCCACATAACACACCAGGTATTTTATACTTTATATTAATTTTTCCGCAAAATTTACTGAAATAGAAATAATCTCCATAATGTGTAGGATTCAGAACCTGAAAAATAATTGCGAAAATTACTAAAAATTCGCTAATTTGAGAATTGCACAACGATAATATATTTATTTTTCGCATTATCTAATTATTAAACAATCTGTGAAGATTTTTCTGTTGGTAACTCGTTTATTTCAATTATAACATAAAAATGTTTTTCCTAATATGAATATTTTCAACGGACATTTTGTGTTTCTCGTCTAGTCCGCCAGGTATCGCATTCTCCGTCTCGCTTCATCCGATAAATTACCGGTTTACCTTGCGCGAGTCAATTTTCAATGTGCGATGTTGCAAGTGAATATCGCGTAACCGGATAATTTGAAAAAATTTCCAACACCTCAGCAGCGTCATCGAGAGAAATTCTACGTGATTGTTTATTCAAATCTACCTGAAAATATCATCAATATAATCAATTTCCTATCATCGTAGGTGGAGCGTGTCTGCTGAAAACATTCACCTTGTAACATACAATCGAACTTCCGTTCACGTACGTACATTTATACCTATATATAGGTAATATAGGTGAATTTGGTGCATCAGCTGTGCGAGGGCAGGGCCGTACACATATAGAAGTGCCATTGGAACGAAAAGCTTATAAATTTGCGCCTCATTGTTAATTATCTGTCGGCGCAGTCCAATTTTCAATCAGTTCATTTAAAGTAACGTGAATGCCTCGTTATTTTCGCTCCTTCGTCTCTCCAAACGATCTTGAAACAAGTTTGTAAATTTTTCATGAAAAAAACGTTTTTTTTTCGAACGCGTCGGCCCTGTTAGTTCTCTTGTTCGACGTGTGAGCGCGCGCGCGCATCGCGTCAAGCTATCTCTCTCTTTCTAGTGACGCCTATAAACATGTGCTTCGAGTCGTTGAAAATACGTTTTTCACGGTACGTGCGTACAAAACGTTAAACATTGTTTCGCCTCGGACAACAGAAGTTCAGAGTTTGTATTTTCCTCTTTAAACTAAGGAAAAAGACTCCAATTTTCTTTCTATCCGTATTTTATACTGCGCGCGTTTGTGTCTTTGTTTTCTTCTCCATTCAAGTGTCGCACACTCTTCGGAGGGAAAACAACGAAAATAGATACGCGCTGCGTTGGGAAAAAAAGGGGAAAAAACGCAATTGCGTTCAACTAGCGTATCAGCTTATAAATGGCTTCGTCGTTGCTCGTGAATTGTACGCGGAGTTGTTGGCGAACAAAGTGACTCCGTTGCTGCTGACCGGAGAACAGACGAGAGTTGATAATTATGCCAACTAAAATACGAGCGAGACCACCGTTGCAGATCAAGTATTCGACGGACATCGCCGAAAAAGGTAATTTTCAATGACGCAATGTTAGTTTTCTCATAATCGCATAATTCTTACATATTTACAAATGACTCGCACGATCGAATGTTTTGACGTCTCGGACCGGGAGCCTCGCCCACGCAACGATTATTTCTGCTGCTTTTTCGAAAGTTGAGGGAAAAAAAACTTTCTTGACAATCGCTTTCTCAAGTTTTTACGACATATTTTTTGAAATATTGAAACATGCCAGTGCAGTTGAATTTTAAAATTTCAATGCATGAAATATTTCTATTAAACATTTCAAAGATGAATTTTTACTTTAAAAATTAAAGTTTATTTTATATAATTTATTTATAACAGCTTTGAGACTTTATTGACACTTTGGAAATAACTTTTAATACATCTTTGAATTACTACGTTTTTACGCACTATGTTTTTCGCAAACTCTCCTAATTTTTTATTAAATCAATACTTTTCCTGATTTTTTGTTCAACGGAACATTCAAAACTTCAAGAACATTGATTATTCAATTGGAATAATAATTTTTCTCCATAATGCCGTTATGATTTTGAAGTATTCATATATTTAAGTATATGAGATGTTTATATAATCTTGTCGAAGCCGTGTGACTAAGAACAATGCATATTTGACCTTGAACTTGGGATGTTATATTATTAAATGGATATCGTGATAACCCAAAATAGTTAGTATGATGTTGCCGGATTAATGATGAGACTCGTTAATACTCATTTTAGGAAGGAGCAGTAGCGTGAACTATGAAGATATTTCAGATTCCAGTTAAAATTGAAACTGCGCGCCTACAAAATTAGTAGAAAACATTCTGATAATGAATTTCCACATGCACTTGATTATTAGATGCTTCAGCTGGAAGAAAAATCAAAATGTATTCTCTTAAAAAAAAATGTTTAAGCCTGACAATACTTGATGAATAATACTTAAAACTTCTTTCATTGTTTAGAAAAAATATTTACCATGTTTTGACATTGTTCATTAATTCTACATTAATTCTCCAGTGCTGAACTTAATGCATAACTTTTTCTCTGTTATTGGCATAAATAACCAAAAAGTATGTTAATTGTTTTCTCAGGATGCAGCGAGGTCAGTTGAGGGACATACCGTCCTGGATGGCGCGTCTTCTACCGGAGCCCTTCGAAGGTTTCAACAAGCCGGACTCGTTCAAAATGTTTGGCTCCAAAAATGCGGCAACTTCCACTAGCACATTTTACACGGATTTGGAGGAAACGAGCGACGATGATTTTGCGAAATCTCAGGATTCCCAATCGTTGGAAAGAAGAAGCGCCATCAGCGATGATGGAAATTCTCAGGATTCGGATTCGGTTGTTGGCTCGGAGGAGCAACAGCAACAGTACGGCAGTCATTCCTTCCATAGAATCGCGAGTTTCGGGGGTTTTCCGAGATTTCAGCCTTTCGTCATGTCTGCGTCGAGTCCCGGCGAATGCACCAACATCACCAGATACGAGGAAACGTCGACGTCGATCGTTCAAATGTCGCACAGTGTTTTGGAGTACAGAAGTAGTAGGTGCGTTACACACCAAATGCTTTCGCTTATGCGTCGATAATTGAAAATTTAAAAAATGAAGCATCATTATTTGCAATGATTACCCAGCAAGATTTTAGTATACAACCAACAATATATTCTTCTCCAAACATTAAAAGGTTTTCGTGTTTTAACAAAAATTGAATTCACTTTTCATAAATTGAAATTATATTTTTAAGCATATTTGAATACACTTCAATCCTAAACTATTCTATAATGATTGAATACCCGTTTTTAACCTAGAAATGCAAAAACACACCCTCATGTGTTTGATCATCTTTCTAAATAGGATTTTCTTGCAAATATGTTTATTTTGAGTCCAGAACTTTCATACAACAACCGCGCATATTTTTTTTTTAATACATTTTTGTGAGAATGCAAAAATGAGATATTAAAAATACATAACTTCGTCGAATATAGTTTTCAATTATTCACGAAAAAATATACTTTCAAATCTATAAAGTCGAAATTAAAAAAATCTAATTATTTCTGTATATTTATATACTATACATATAAATGTAATTGTAGCATTCATTATCAGTTTCGTGAACATAGCCACTATCTGAGATAAAAAAAGCGTTTCGTTTAAAAAATGTGGTGTTTGATATCTGTATTAACGTGATGGTGAGATAAAAAAAAATATCGATGTCGTCATCGTAAATTCAAGATTGCAAGAGATCGATAATAAAACAATAAAAAAAAACATATAAATTTTACTATAAAATGTGTGTTGCAAAAGTATTGTTATAAAAATTATTCACTTATTAAATAATTTATGATTATAAATTAAAATTTTTTGAAATTTTCAAAAAAAATCTTAATCAAAAATTGTACGATATAAAGCTGCCGTTTTATTACTCCGATAACCAGAGGTAGTAAAAAAAACTTGCAAATCGGAAATTTGCACATTGCTTCCTCAGTATTTTTTCGTATTTCCAAATCCTCCTCTACGAGGAAATGTTAGCAAATATTAGTAAATGTTAGCTGTCACAGTTTTGGCTTCCTCATAGAGGAAGCTTTGTAAATACGGAAAAATACTCTAGAAACGATGTGCAAATTTCCGATTTGCAAGTTTTTGTTACTACCTCTGGTTATCGGAGTAATAAAAGGGCAGCTTTATATCGTACAATTTTCGAGCAAGCTTTTTTTTTGAAAATTTCAAAATTGCATAAAATTTGCACGGTTCAACCAATTTTTGCAAAATCGAATACCAAGTAACTTTTTCGATTAAACTACCATTATAGAAATTTTGAGCCTGATATAACGAAATATGTGCAAGCTAGAGCGATCATGCGCTTTCCCAAAAAATTAGAAATTTTATAAATCACGAACCCCTTGAGCAATTTTCGCGAAATTCAATACCAACAATATTTTTCACTCAAACTATCTGTTTAATTTTTCTTTAACCTGATATCGCAAAATTTGCGGATGCTAGAGCGATCGAGCTTTTTCTTTGAAAATTTCAACATCGCATAAAATTTTTACGGCTCAAGCGATTTTTGCAAAATTGAATGCCACGTAACTTCTTTCATTAAACTACCATTATAAAAATGTTGAGCGTGGTATCACGAAATATGTGCAAGCTAGAGCGATCTCGCGCTTTTTGCAAAAAATTCAAAATTTTATAAATCACGAACCCCTTGAGCGATTTTTGCGAAATTCAATAGCAATAATCTTTAACACTCAAACTATCTGTATAATATTTTTCAACTCGATATCACAAAATTTGCGAACGCTAGAGCAACCACGTTCTTTTTTTGAAAATTTAAAAGTCGCATAAAATTCGCACACGTCAATGCATTTTTGCAAAATTCATAACAAACAAAGAGGCTGTAGAGCTCAGCTCATGTGCAAAATTTCGGCTTGCTACTCCAATGTGGTCTTAAGATATAGATGTTTGAAATTTTCGAGGCAGCGGCACACACACATACATACATACATACATACATACATACATACATACATACATACATGTGGACATTTTTAAAAAATATGATTTCTCGATGTTTTAGGACATTTTGAACATACTGATATGAAAATCACGAAAAAAAATGTCCACGAAAACAAAGCTTCCTCGATGAGGAAGCAAAATATAAATTTATTCATTGAAAAAATTAAATTCGTACTAATAATTGTTTATTTTATCACAGATACGCAGCAACAAAGAGAAGTTCCAATCAGTATACGCTCGATTCTTACGCGGTGAGTGAATCCGAGAGCGAGGACGAGTCCGAGGAGACGCGTTCATCGGAGACCGATTCTGCGATAATAATCGATCACAAGGACGTGGAAACGAGCGAGTGCGAGTCAACGTGCGTCAGCAATGAAACATCGTCATCCCCTAAAACTCGTGAAAAACGTGCTCAACGCGTCGCCGAAGAATTGCTCGCAACCGAGAAGAAATATGTAAATATATTGCATCTGATAGATCAAGTTTTTCAATTTCGCGTCGATCAGGAGAATCGCGCACATCCGATGTTTCCACCGGAAACCGTTCAGCACATGTTCTCCAACATAAAATCAATATACAAATTCCACAATGACTTCCTTCTGCCACAACTCGAGGAGCGAATGAATAACTGGCACACGAATTCACGCATCGGCGATATAATGAAGAATTTCGCACCGTTCCTGAAAATGTACACCGAGTACGTGAAGAATTTCGATTACGCGATGAACCTCATAAATACCTTGCAGCACAAAGTACCGAGATTCGCCTCGATAATCAACGAGATTCAGAAACTCGACGAATGCGCCAAATTGTCGGTCTCCCATCACATGCTCAGTCCCATACAACGATTACCTAGATACGAGCTACTTCTTAAGGATTATCTTAAAAATCTCCGGAAGGATAATCCCGATTACGACGATACGAGGAGTGAGTATTTTTTTTTCTGTAAAAAATAACTGGCTTTTTTTCTCGCGGTGTTTGCTAATTCATGATTTTGTTTGGAAATTCGTTACAGAAGCCCTGGAACTCGTTTCAACTGCCGCCAATCACACGAACGAGGCGATGAAGAAAATCGACAAATTCAAGCAATTATTAGAGATACAAGAAAGTATTTACGATGCTACGGACCTAGTCAGTGCGACTCGCGAGCTCATCAAGGAGGGTCGAATAGTCAAGATATCGGCGCGAAGTGGAGATCATCAAGAGCGATACTTATTTCTTGTAAGAAATAGCAGATTTTCCTTTTTCTCAAATTTCCTTCCGAAAAAATAATCGATACTTCATATTTTTTCTCAAAAATGAGTGATGATAATAAACTCAGTTTTTTTTTTCAAATTTCATTACTTATCTAGAGTTGAAAGAAAATCATCCGAAATTATCGGCAAACAAAGAATATACACTCAGTCAAAAAATTAAAGGAACAGCAAAATTTTCGAGATTTTTCAGCGACTTTCCAAAGGCTGTAACTTTGTTAATTTTGATCGTAAAACTTTTTGTAAAAAAGCATTTTGAACCTTGAATCTTCTAGTTTTGGAATCTTGAGTTAAATTTTTTTTGTGGGCATCACTCTCGACGCAGTCAAAAGAAATATAACGGTAAAATTTTTCTCGAAATTTTTACTTTTTTCAAAACAGTCTATGGGCTCCAATTTTTTTTTTCGAACTTAACCAATCTATGGCTCATTTAGCTGAATTCTTTGGCTTCAATTTCCTTTTTTTATTTTCGTTCTACGACCATTTTTCGCTGAGATATCGGCGATTGAACAAAAATTCGTCTTTTTTTTAAATTCTTCGATATCTCTGGAACTGAAGATCATACAGCGAGTAAACGGTGGGTTTCGGAAACTTAAATCTATCCTCTATGAGTGCCTGTTACTGTCATAAACGAAAAAAATTTGTTTCCATGCTTTATTTTGGTTTGAAAAAGTCCAAAGAAATAGCTTTTTTTCTTGTTTTAGAAAATCTACCACAACTTTGCAGATATTGCGAAAAATACCAATGTTTCAAGGTCCTTTTTTAGCTCAATACATACCTAAAAACTATGCCAATTTTCAAAACAATCGGTCGAGTCGTTTTTTGTGACCGAGTAGTCAAACTTTTTCTGGAGCCCATCGACTGTTTTGAAAAAAGCAAAAATTTCGAGAAAATTTTTACCGTGATATTTCTTTCGCCTGCGTCGAGGGTGATGCCCACAAACATTTGTTGACTCAAGGTTCCAAAACTAGAAGATTCAAGCTTCAAAATGCTTTTTTTTTTTAATTTTACTACCAAAATTAACAAAGTTACAGTCTTTGGAAAATCGCTGAAAAATCTCGAAAATTTTGCTGTTTGTTTAATTTTTTGACTGAGTGTATTAAACAGAAGCTTAAAAAAAAAACCTAACAATTTCAAAAACAATGGCTCCGACTCCGATCTGCCAAATTTTTGGCACTGAGCATCAAATGGTTAATGATGAAACATTCTTGCTTTCACAGTTCAGTGATATTCTGTTGCTGTGTTCAATGAGACTGATACCGGGACCGTTGTATCGTTTGCGAGCGAAATTTTTCATCGAGAACATCGAGGTAGTGGAGGGTGACAATCTCGAGACTGCAAACACATTTTACATAAGGGACGCGAACAAGAGTGTCGAATTGTACACGCACGCGACAGCCGATAAAGCGGCATGGCTCGACGCATTGTTCCAGACGATGCAGGAGATAATGAGGAGAAAGGCGAGCCTGAAAACCGGCAATAACAAAACGGCGTTGGTCAAGGCAGACGATGTAACGAGATGCATGGTATGCGAGGCGATATTCTCGGTTATGAAGAGAAAGCACAATTGTCGAGCTTGCGGGATTGTAAGTCGAGCGATTGAAACGTAAAAAAAAAGAAAAATAAGAAACCGAAAGCAAGGAAAAAAGAGAAAATCTCTAATCGTTCTCCAATTATCAATGATTTCAGGTAGTTTGCAGCAAATGCTCGAATCAGAAGTTGGTCTTCGAGGACAACAAGCACATGAGAGTTTGCAGACTTTGTCACGCCGCATTGACGCAGCCATTAACGAAATCACCGACATCGCCTTCCGGTCCAGTGCCAAGTTTGCTCCAAGTATCGGCATGCGCCCCGTGTGTTATTTCCGGTTATTTGTATCTCAAGACACAAGCGAGTAAACCCTGGACGAGAAGATGGTTCGCTCTGCACACTGATTTCGTTCTCTACACCTTTAAATCGGACAACGACAGACTCGCGATGACGGCAACGCCGATGCCTGGTTTTACTCTCACCGAGGGAACGAAACTTCCGGACGACGATCCTCTCAATATACGCGATCGCAAGGGCACCTTCAAGATTCATCATTCCAGAAAATATTATTATCTTCAAGCGCATTCGCAGGATGAAACGAACCGGTGAGTATGGTTTTTTTTCTTTTTTTTTTTTTTTGTATTTTTTGTATCTCGGGCATTCCATGTCAAATCGACCAAGAGTTGGAATCGACCCCTTTCAATTTTGATGAAATTTGGTCGGAAGTTTTCGTTTTCAATAAAACGAAGTTCTACCAAAGGAAAAAAATTAAAATTTTTCTTTTCAAAAGTTATTCAAAATTTAAAATTTCACAATTTTTCAAGTTTATTTTTCAAATATCTCGAAAACTATTATAGTTACGAAAAATCGTTCTGAATTCGCTTTGAAGAGTATACTTAAGGCTACGGAAAAAAAATATTCCGAAAAAAATTTGAAATGTGATGAATTAGGAGAATTTTTAATTTTCAAAAATCGTGAAAATCCAAGTTCCATATTTTATTTTTGGTTCCATTTTTTTTATATAATACCTTGTACTGATCTTAAAAGATCCTGAATTTTTCAGAGAGGTGTTTTTTTCTTTCAAAAATGTAAATTTTTTAATTTTTAAAAATCGTGCAAATCCACGATCGACATTAAATTTTTTTGATATATGTAATACTTTGTGCTGATGATTCTGAATTTTCAGTATGGTGTGTTTTTGTTTCAAAAATATAAATTTTTAAATTTTGGTAAAATTTTTTTTTTTTTTTGTAATTGTCATTAATTGAAATTTGTACTGCTCAAAATTATAGAATTACATGATTGCTCAACTTTACTTAACTTGGAGAAAAAAAACAAAAATGTTTTTTACTAAAATTCAAAAAATTTTCACCATCCTGAAAATTTCAGGATCTTTTAACATCAGTACAAGGTATTATATAAAAAAAATTTAACAAAAAATTTAATATTAATCGTGGATTTGCACGATTTTTAAAAATTGAAAAATTTATATTTTTGAAAAAAAACACCGCTCTGAAAATTTCAGGACCTTTTAAGATCAGTACAAGGTATTATATAAAAAAAATGGAATCAAAAATTAAAATATGGAACTTGGATTTTCACGATTTTTGAAAATTCAATATTCTCCAAATTTATCATTATTCAAAAATTTTTTTCGGAATATTTTTTTTTTCGTAGCCCCAAGTATACTTTTCAAAACGAATTCAGAACGATTCTTCGTAACTATAATAGTTTTCGAGATATTTGAAACATAAACTTGAAAGATTTGAAAAATGGTGAAATTTTAAATTTTGAATAACTTTTGAATCAAAGTTTTTAATTTTTTCCTTTGGTAGAACTCCGTTTTATTGATAACAAAAACTTGTGACCAAATTTTATCGAAATTTAGAGGGTCGATTCCAACTCTTGGTCGATTTGACATGGAATGACCCATCTGCAATCCATTGAAAGAGAAATTTACAAAGATTCAACTAACGATACGCTCTTATTACCATTACACTTTCACAGATGGATGAACACACTCGAGCTTGCTACGAAAGCAGAACTGCCTCGTCCTGAGAGAAGCAAGGAGAGAGAGGATGTCGAGGAGGAGGATGACGAACACGACGCACAAGGTCAATCCATAGCTCATCCAAACTAAAAATTAAATTAAAAAAAAAACAAATCTTTTTGTACCTTCGTGAATCAACGGACTAGTTAAAAAATAAGACCATCTTTTCGAAACGTCAATGAACGTTAGAAAAAAAAAGAAAGAAGAAACATAATCGTAGCAGTAAGTAGGCTGTAATATTATATATTTAAGCGGAGTTAAATTATGTTATCGGAACAGTATTATGCTGTTGTACGAGAATCGAGTCAATTGACTAATGCAACGGAGACGCTTGTTGTTTTATAATATTGTGTTATAGTATATTTGAAATATATATATGTATAAAGTATATATATACACATATACTAGGGTGGTACTTGAGCAGAGTGGATAGGTTCTAAATTAATGAATTAACCATTTTAATTAATTGAAACTACATAAAGCTCGAGCTCTGTAGTTATAGTACAAGGAAAGTCCATGAATTAATTTTGTTCGGCATTTAAGAGAGAAGATTTTTTGGCTCGTCTTGTTATTATTTTCCAACGTTCTTGGAGACACGAAAAATATTTGATTCGTGTGAATTTATGATTATGTTAATAACTAGCTCTAAATTTTTGTACAAAATTCTGAAATTTATAGTTCTATTAATTCTTAGGAATTCTATTTAAAAGAAATTCTATAAATGCTATTTTATTCCGAATCAAAGGTGCAAGTTTGATCATATCTGCCTGCTGTGGCAGCATATTTATGCTGAACACAAAATTTAATTATTTATTTTTAAGAATTATAGAACAAAATAATCAAAAGTGCTAAAGAAGTTCTGTTATCTAAATAGGAAACAAAACGAGCATAGATTTTTATTTATTTAGAACCTATCCGGGGAAATCGTTAAAATTCTGCAACCCCATTGAGAAGCACCCTACTATACAAGTATGTATATATTAAGTACGACATTCGATCGTTCAACGTGTCGAATCGCTCATTCAAATTTTGCACAAGTGAGACAGAAAGATAGAGGAAGATAAAAAAATGTTAAAGCTAATTCGATGTTTGGAATTTTAAATTTACGCTTCGACGCTGTATTCGATATATATATATATAATATAAACGAGGGTTGCTAGTTTACTAGCTAGCCAATAGGGATTCTTTCGAGATAATATCGATCGTCTTGCAATAAATTCGTTACGTCTTTCAATCTACATGAATATATTTTTAAAAAAATAATTGCCCATTTTGCTCTGTTTTTTAATGTCTTTTCCGCATTCGCAAGGGAATACCGTAAATAGGAGTTGTAAAAATTGAGCCTGGGCTCAATTCTCGTTCGTCGGAAGCTTCGCAAACGAGAGTGTATCTTCGCAGAATCATCACCAGTGCGACTTTCACGATGACGAGTCCGAATCTTTGTCCTGCTCGAGAAAAAGAGGGAAAACAAGGATCAATATCCGATGTGGAGGATCATCAAGGATCACTCACGAGTCAACTCACCGATGCAAGATCTCGGACCGATGCCAAACGACAAATGTGCGACGGAAAAAGGCAGATTGTCGACGTCCGTTCTCGTTGGATCATAAATTTCTGGATCTTTGAAGAATCTCGGATCTGTATTGGTGCCGCACGTCGCTACGTAAATCCTTGATCCTTTTTCTAGAACTACATCCGTTCCTGGAATCTATTTTTTGGTTTTTAATTTTTTGTTCTTTGAATTTTGAATGATATTTTCTCACCTTATAATCTCGCACGCATATTCGATCTTGAATAGGTAACGGAGGATGCAATCGGAGAGTCTCGTTCACGCATTTGTCCAAAAATGTCATCTCGCTCAACATATTCATCGACAATTCATCTTTGCCAGCGATTCTCATGATTTCCTCGTAAGCACTTTTCTCGTGTTCGGGATTTCGCGAAAGATCGTAAAGTGCAAAAGCGATTGTCGTCGAACTCGCCTCGAAACCAGCGATGTAGAACGAAACTGCCTGAGCCACCAAATTATCGCCGTCAAATACTGTGGACGAAAATTTATTAATCCTTTTTTAAAAATTATTTTCTGTTTTCGAGATTTTTACCGGAGAAGATCGACCAATTACCGAAATCAGGATTTTGTTCGCCATTCTTCAACGTCATCAATGAATCAACGAGGTCACCGCGATTGTTGCCAATTCGCTCGCGCCTATCGCACGAGGCCCAGAATATGTCGCGGAAAAATTTCGCAGGGCCTCTTGACACGAGAGACGTGAGAGGGATTAATTCCGGAAATAAAAAATGCACGAGGATTATGACTCCGCGTTTCCAGCCAGCGAGCGCTTTTTGACCTGCAAGCATTTTTTTTTTTACTTACACTTTATTACAATTTTTATTCAAATTACCCGATATAATATTCATTAATTTTTTAGGACGTTTAAATTTCTTGAAGTAATTGTTTTTTTGTTTAAAATTGAAATTATTTAATTGACGATCATTTCCGAGGGGCCATTCACTCCTGCTTGGTGTAGTACATTATGATTTCAGAGAAGATTTGACTGCACGTGATTTCATGTATGATTTCAGTGATTGCAAACACAACATGATGTCAACGATTCATTCATAGTTTTTCCTGATTTCGTATGTTCGTGAAGTTTCGAATGTTCAGTTGATCGAAAAATCGACAAATGTATTTGTTTAACGAAAAACTAGGAGAACTTTGTAAATACTCTGTTAATAATCATTTCAAACATTTAAAGATGTTTCAAAAATTATTTCCGAAGTGTTAACAGGCCTCAAACTGTTCTTTAAAAGGATTAGTTTGTCTTTTTTTTTCATTCGGAACTTTAGGTTCATGATTTCGTTGACTTCGTGTAATTCGGATCATGATTACAAAATACTGGCAATTACAGAGAAGTCGCTTTTATAACTGGAAAATAATTGGAGAAAAAATGAGCGAAAGGTATTCGACCTAGAGCTGATCTAACGTCTTGAAAATATTACTTACATTTTACAACAACAAAAAATATTTTCTGATAAATAACATTGTTAATTTTTAAATGCAAGTCAGAAAAAAATTAAATAGAAGCATTTGAAGATTATCAAGATTATGGATTACAACGAAGTACAGAACATTAATTTGTTTCACTTTTATTTCATAAATTCATGTAATTTCAATGTGATTTCAAATAATCCTTGAGAGAAGCAGGAATCAACGAATTCGGATAAATTTGAGCGATTTCTTATGATTTCATTCTAATTTCATGCAAAGGGGTTCAATGATTTCATAAGTAAAATGGCCCCTCGGTCATTTCATTTTTTTGTTTTAAGACAACTACAATTACTCTGAATAGTTTCGAATTGTTAATTTTCCATTACGACCCTCTGATACTGAATAATTGAATAATTGCATTAATTTACCAGCTTCCCAAAATTCAGTATCGTTTCTGTCGAAGGAATTCGTCGCGATGCCGAAAGCAGTCGATGCGAGGACATCACTGCAGTATCTTCCGGCGATATTTTTGAGCTCGAAGAATTTTGAACCATCGACGTCATTCCCATTGGACTCAATGTGCCTCGTGAGATTATCGCAGCATTCGACGATGAGGGGAAACATACCGCGAAGTTTCTGTCCCATCAGAAATGGCGTCAATTTCGCACGAAGATACTTCCATCGAGGTTTTCTTATAGAAAGAAGGTTTACGTAACCCAATGGATCAGCCTCGCTCTCGCCGCCGAATTCACGATTTGGGAATACCTCGAAATCCTTGATCATCAGTTGCTTTATTATCTCGGGACTTCTGAGAACGAGCGATGGCTTGTGAAGGATGTAACATCCGACGTAAGGAGCATCGGATTCGACGCTGTTGTAAATATCACGAAAAACCTGTCCCGGTGTTTTTCTAAACAATATCGATTCTTTGATATTACCAAACAGAATATTGGTCGACGGTGATGGCACGCCTTTCCTACGCCAGTAGGACAATTTGTATCTCGCGTAAGCATATAATACACCGAAAATAATAATTATTACACTTGTAGAGTAAAACAAAATAGTGGATAATTCCATGATGGCGTTCTGTGCGACACTAATGCAGATATTTACATGCAAAGCCTTTTTAATGACTATTGCAAAATCATGTCTGTTTTTTTTTCTTATCGTCAAAATACTTGGCGTGCAAGATAAGCGAGGTTAGCATTATAATCTATCTTTGCGATATTGCCTCGCATTTTACGTTAAAAATATTTTTTTTCATGTTGGACTCAATACATCCAAAGATGCCGGAAAATATGTTTGGAAAAGTTACTCATCTAGGAAATCTCTGGATGGATTCTTTCAATATTATTATTATTATTATTATTATTAAACTTAGTTTAAAATTCGTAAACTTAGAGAATGCCATTTGGGTCATCTCGATAATTTGTCTTAAAAATTTGGAGAAATCGATGGTCGAACTTTAAAATTCTGCCAAAAGTTAAGAAATTATCGTCATCAGATGAATCAAACGGGGTTTCGAAGCCCCAACGATTACGAAAAGAATGAGCTAAAGTTGAAGTCAACATTTCATTTCAAAAATAAATTACAGTCATTTTGATTGAACAGATTGAATTTTAGCCAAAAAGCAAAAAAAAAATTTTAATTAATTTTTTAGAACCTTATATCGATGCATTTTTCTTTGCTGAAAACGAATGTACCAATAGTTTTCCCAAGAAATCAAAATTTTTATAAATTTTGCCAAATTTATTATTATTATTGTTTTTAATATTCGTCGTGAAGAGCATAACAATGTAAGCAAAGCTCATAATAAGTGAAACTTCCTTTTAAGCGCATGCATGTGCAGCATGAATATCGTCGCAATTTTTTCACACTTGACAATTTTTCGCATAAATTTTTATCTTCTCACGCGATAATGGACGTTCAAGCCATTGCACAACATGTAAAATTATTTTGCATTTCAGTCGAATACATATTTTTTAACGATCCACGCGGTTACGATCGACCAGAAGATTATTTTTATATAGTGATTAAATATTAAATACAACGTAAATCCGTCAGTATTGTGTTTCTTACGAACATTTTTTTATAAAATTTTCTGAAAACTGAAAAAAAATCAGTTTTTAGCCAATCTTGTAAAAAAGTGTTCGTCAAAAAAAGAAATATTGACGGGCTTACGTTGCATTTAATGTTTAATCACTATAAAAATAGTCCAATGTTTTTCACACAATTTCATAAAGATTTCTTTCCTTAAATATAAAATTAAATGCTATAATTATACTTTGGAGTTTTATAGATAATATTCATTGTATAATTATGAATACATTAGGATGAATGGAAAAAATTAAAAACTGTTGGCTACCTTCAAAAATCAAAGATATCTTTGAAATACTTAAAGGTCTCTGTGCAACGCTTCGATTTTTTGAATTTTTTCAGAGGGCACGCGGGACGTTAAAAAACGCCATTTTTAGCGTTAAATTTGCTATATCACTGATAAACGAAAACAGACCATTCAAAAAATTCTGAATTTTTTATACAAGGTGCCCAGATATGTACTCTTTCAAACCCATATTTACTGAACATAAACAAATGGTTCATATATTCGAAAAAAAAATTCTGAAAATCAATATTTTCACTATTTTTCAATTAATTATATCATTACATATTGATTTTTTTCTTCTAACACGTTTTTGTATTTCTACCATCTTTTTTCTTGTAAAACTCGGTATCAGTATTGCTTACAATGCGAAAATTGCTAAAAAATAAATATTTATTATGGAAATTTTCATATTTAAAAAGATTGATTTTTGAATCAATTTTCGCATTGAAAGCAATACTGATACTTAGTTTTACAAGAAAAAAGATGGAAGAAATACAAAAACATTTTAGAAGACAAAAATCAATATTTAATGATATAATGAATTGAAAAATAGTGAAAATGTTGATTTTCAGAGATTTTTTTTCGAATATATGAACCATTTGTTAATGTTCAGTAAATATGGGTTTGAAATACATATCTGGGTACCTCATATAAAAAATTAAGAATTTTTTGAATGATCTGTTTCCGTTTTTGAACGTCCCGCGCGCCCTCTAAAAAAATTCAAAAAATCGAGCCGTTGCACACAGACCTTTATTTCAACGATATCTTTGATTTCTGAGAGTAGCCAACAGTTTTCAATTTTTTCGATTCACCCTAGAATACATTACATGAAGAAAAAACTCGTGCCATTGATAAACTATACTCGAGAAATTCAAGCCCGCATATATTGTGAGAAAAAGAGAAAATTTGCTAGGACATTGCAATATGTTTTATCGAGAAACTACGTGATAATTTAGAGAAAAGGTATTGCCCATGTATTGGAATATGGAAGCAAAAGTGTAGATAAGGCAAATTTAAACAATTAGCATTGTTTGGCGCCTAACAACGAGCTCACGCGATACACAGTGTCGGTGCGTCAGAGCTCTGCTATACCATCAAAGCAATGTGCACACGAATCTACTCCTCCCATCGCAAAACCCCCGCGATGACCTTTAGCATGCTCTCTGCTAGTCGGCTCTCCCTCTATATTCTCTACCATCTTCGTTGAAAGCGGATACTTTTGTTTCGGTTCGATCCCGTCGAGCACCGTCGAGTGTTAAACTCTAAACTCTAACCTCATAGTTGAATGTTTCTCTTTGCGAACTTTTAGAAAAACAGTTCAATTTCAAATCAACGTTGAACGTTTAATCCAACAAAATCCCAATCGTAAAGCGTGCGACACTGATTAATAATGTCAATAGACGCAAAAAGCGCGTCGTGATATTTTGATTTCTTGACGGACTGAGTCGTAAAATTTTCAACGGCTTAATCGCTACAACAATGGAGTGTACAAAGGGATATGAAAAAGAAAACATTACCTGCTAGTTATGCTTCCTTCGACCGGTTACTTCAAATCTATAATTTGCCCTTTCTACGAGAACGGCTGCTGTGACAGGCCCTATTGCCATTTCAAACACCTCCGACGAGGTAATTTAATACAAAGAGCCATAAAAAACATCTCTACGACTATTTTTCGCCGAATCTTCAACCACTAAATTGTTCGACCTCAAAAAATAAATGCTAAAGCGTGCCGAGTCTTCGATCCCCTTCTAAAATATCCCACGTTATTTTTGTGATATTGATCTCTGGAAAGAATAATTTCAAGGTCATTGTGACAACAAAAGAATCTTCCATCTCAATTACTTCTTGGCATTAACTTTTGTGCTTTAGGCTCTAAATTGAACAAGTTCTTATTTCCAAGAATCATTTGAAACTTCAAAACCTTTAGTATAGCATTTAGCATTTTTATGGCCAAACATGTTTCAAGGTCGTACAAACATGAACACCGGGCAATTGACGCTAAAACCATTCGCTAGTTATTCGAATAAAACATCGATACTCCAGTTGTATTTTCAGTGAAATTTTAGCAGTTATTTTACGACTGGTTTTTTTTGTTCTCAGATGACGGTACAGCTTCGAGCGCATCGGCTGTTTTGGCCACGAGTCAGGCGCAAACCGCCGAAACGACACAAAAAACTGAAGCGGCCGATGTCGTCAAAGACTCCGACACAAAGGCCGAGATTCATCAGTTGGTTAACGAAGCCGTGATGAAATTGCTCGAGAGTCAGAAGGACGGAGATGCCAAAGCGATGACGGACAAGATCGTCGCTCAGGTCGTTGAAAAATTAAAGCCGTCGATAGTTTCCAATTCGTCAGCAGCATCGTCGAAAATTTCGTCGGAAGTAAAAGTTCCACCTATTACGATAGGAAAACATTCGGGAGTGCCGAGTTGCGTGACGAAACCATCGGCGTGCGTCTACAATCCAACGCCGATATCCGAATTGAAGAAGCGGCATATTCCTGTGCCCGTTTACATGCCGACGAGGGACAGCAAAGTCGCGGTTAAGAGAAAATCATCGACCGACGCTATTGTAAAACCATGGCCGAGTATGCTTCGAGAATCGACGAATTCAAATCCCGCCGAGATGACCTACAAGCCAACCGCTATCGTGAACATTGTCCAGGACAAAGAAACATCGTCGAAGACTTACGTTCCCACGCTTAGATCCGACAATTCATCGTCGAACTCTCACGACGACGGCAATTCCAACGATTACGTACCAAAAAGTACGAAGGAGGCGTATTATCCGAAAGCAAAGAAGAGGCGAGAGGAATACGTGCCAAAAAAGGTGAAGGCACCGTTGAAAGCGGTACAGCAACTCGACGACACGGTGCTCGATGAATTCGAGCCGGAATTCGATATGATCGATGAAATTTTAACGTCGACGGCGCCAGTAGAAACGACGATAACGACGAATACGACGACAACGGCAACAATGGCAACGATAGTCAACGACGATGAAACTGTCGTGATAAACGACGATTTCGTGGATCTTTACGAGATCGAGCGTAAATTTTCGGACGACGATGAAGAAATCATCGACAAAGTATCATCGGACACGTCGTCAACCAAAGAATTACAGAGTATCGAGATTGACGACGAAGATGCGAATCTCGGCGATTGCAAGGAGAACGAGAACAGCGACGACGGAAAATCCGAAGTCGAAAGTAAAGAGAAGAGCAAATCTCACAGAAGCGGAAAGCGGAAATTGGAGGTGGAAAAATCGAGCGATGATGGCAGAAGAAAAGAAAAATCGCGAAGAAATTCGAATGATACGAATATGGAGAGGAAGAAAGAGAAGAAGAGACGAGATTCGAGCAAGAGCGAGGGAAAGAAGGAGGACGCCGAGATTCGGAAGAAAGAACACAAGAGCAGCAGCAGCGGCAGCAGCGTGAAGAATAAGGAGAGAAGAAGAAGCAAGGACGAGAAGAGCGATTGTAAAGATAACCGTAAGAGTACGAGGGACAAGAAAAATTCGTCGTCATCCTCCAATAAGGATAAAGATAGATGTAAGGATAGTCACAGCGGCGATGGGAAGAGGCCGAGTTCACACAGAAGCAAAGATCGGTCAAGGTCGATCAAGGAGAAAGTGCCTGGCCCGAAGAACGACGATGAAAAGTCTCGTGACAAAACGAGACACCGAACGAAACACGGTACGTCGTCGAGCACGTCGAGTAAAGTTGATAAGAGTCACGGTCACAGAAGTGCGAGTAAAAAGAGCAGTTCTAGCTCGAATTCGCGAAAAACCAGCGGCACGTCGAGGGAAAAAAAGACGCGAAAGGAGTCGAGCAGCGAGACGAGCTTCGTCGAACAGGATGATCACTCGTTCAGTCCTTTCGAGAGTCTACTGAACGATGAATCGATGGACGTTTCGGACTCCGATCACGATGTCGAGGAAGAGTGTCTCAAGATCTTCCAAGAGTACGAACCTTCGGATCATCCGAAGGGAGTGACTCGCAAGGAAACGCCGAAGAATCTCGATACCGAGGATGTCGAGGACGTTGGAAAAAAACGCGTTGCTCATCCATTGGCCGCCGATTCCATCGTTCGCGCTCACGGTCCGAGTCAACCGCCGAAAAAAATTCGAAATTCACAACAAGTCATGTACGATCGTTGGCGAGCCATGAAAGACGCTGCAGCCGAAAAATCGGCCCAGAGAGCAACTGCCGCGGCAAAAATGTCCGAGACGTTGACGACGAACTCACAAAAGTGTCAGATTGACCTTGAAAAAACAGGAAACAAGCGGCAAAATTCGATTATGAACGAATCTAGCAGTGGCAATACAATGGCGAACGCCTGCAATGCTCAACAAGTCAATGGCAATGGTGCTAGTGAGTTTGAATCATTTCATGGTCTTTTTTTCGACGATATTTTGCTGGATGAGCATTCGTAACTGACAATTTTCACATGATTCTGATTTTTTACGTAATTATGGGAAGAAGCTTCCGAGATGATTGCATCCTCATCAAGGAAAATTTGTGCATATAGAAAAAATATGAGGCGATTTTAAAATTTGCACGATTCTTGTTTCTCTACTGAATTTAGAAATTTCTTCACCCAGTATTTAAATTTTAACTGTTATATATGAAGGAGCAAAAGTGTTCGTCCTCTAAATTCTTAACTTTTTTATTCATGCTTTCAGAGAGAATTTTTAAAAATAAACAATTGCTTCCTCATAAAGGAAGCTTTGTTTTCGTGAAAAAAAAATTTTTCGCGGTTTTTATGCCAATATGTTCAAAATGAGCTGAAACATCGAGAAATCATATTTAGAAAAAATGTCCGGATGTGTGTGCGTGCGTGTGTGTGTGTGTGTGTGTGTGTGTGTGTCCTGAGTTTCAGATGTAAATAATTAATAACTCGAAAACGCTTCGAGATATCAAGCTAAAATTTGGCTCACTTGTCGAGCACGAATTACTCTTCATTATGAAAAAAAATTTGTTTCAATTATAACGGGTGTCAGATTTTATCGACTTTTTTCGTTTTTGCAATAATGGCGTAAACTCTCAAACCTCTACAATTTTCAAGATATTGCACTCAAACTTTGTACAGAATTAGTATAGCTATTAAGGTTGTTTGGTATTGAATTTGGTGAAAATCCATCGAGGGATTAAAATTTTATGAAATTTTGAATTTTTTGCAAAATAGCCTAAACGCGCTAACTTGTGCAATTTTTGAGATATTGTACTGCAACTTTGCACAGAGCTTATATAACTATCGAGGTTGTTTGCTATTAAATTTGGCAAACATCGATCGAGGGATTCAAATTTTATGAAATTTTTAATTTTTTGAAAAATAGCGTGAACGCTCTGACTTGTGCAATTTTTAAGATATTGCACTGAAACTTTGCACAGAGCTAATATAGCAATCGAGGATGTTCGTTATCAAATTTGGCGAAAATCGATCGAATTTGCACATTGATTACTAATATTTTTCAATAGTTAACAAAGCTTCCTTCATGAGGAAGCAAAATTTGATCGCCATACTGTGTGTTAAAGGAAGCTATGTGAACTATGGATAAAGATGAAGCAATGTGCAAATTTTTTATTTTTCCTTTCAGAGAGAATATTTTTAAACAGAAAATTTTATATTCGTTTACCTCAAACGATTTTCTCGAAATTCAATATCAAACATTTTAGACTCTTAAACTATCCGTATACATTTTTTTTAGCTGAATGAACTTATAATTCAAGAATAATACTTTTTTCATAATAACGAAACTTTCCTCTTGGAGTCAGCAAAATGAAACGAACTCTTTGTCACGTTTCTCCGTTTATCGAGTAAATTTCATTGCGCTCGATCGGCACGTTTCTATGATTAATACGAATTGCATCCTCGAGGCGAAATCTCTGAAGCGTAGCTTTACGCGAATCGATTTTCTCTAATCTATATTTGCGAATTGAATGTTTAATACGAAAAACCAACGTTTTCCTGCACAGATCGAATAAGAATCGCTCACGTGCCGTACGCAATGGCACTGGCATTGATGAAGAAGAAGGTCAACGAGACAAAGGCAGCGAACGATGCAAAAGCAGCTGCACTAGAGGCTAAAACAGCGGCCCAAACGGCGAAAGGATCGCGGGTCGCTCACATACCACAAGTAGTAAGAAATTATTATTAATCGTTAAAAAAAAAGAACCTCTCTCTCTCTCTCGCTGTCGCGCCGATCAACCGGGGATCACGTCTCGAGACTCTTGATTTCTACATCTCGTGTTTCTTGATAATGTAATCTGAGCGTCATTCGGCGCTCTCTCAATTGAGATAAAGTCTGAAATTATACCTGAGGCGTGCAATCTTCGATTTGCCATCTCGGCTAATCTTGTTTATATAATTATGTCGTCTGTTTTTGTTTCTTTATATTCATTCGTAAACCGTCGTACGTATCGTACGTTCGCTGTGTCAAAATCGTGACTTTATTCTTCGCCGATTAAATTATTCAATTCTCGCGTGAAATGATTTTTGAAAATTGTTGTTGTTTTTTTTTTTTTAGGTACCACAGCTCGTAGCGCCGGAGCCGATGCAAGTAGCGACGCAAAAATTCCCCCTGACCGTGAGACAGCACTACGTGAATCTTATGCACGTTATTTGCGTGCAAATATACACAAACGGCGAGGATGCAGCACAACGTGCCGTTCGCGAGGAATTAGCCTGTCACGATCGTTGCAAAGCACTTCCGGTTTACAAAAATTCTTGCATGCTCGCGACTCATCGTTTGCGAAAAGAGGTCGAGCAGGGTACAAACGGGGAGGATTCATTGCCATCGGCGAGCGGTCTCGTATCGCACAATTCCATACTCGCTGGTAAATCAAAGGGTTCGTGGAGCGTCGAGAAAACGAAAAAGTCCGTCATGGATTTTCGGGGCGTTGCTCTGTACGAGAGATTGAGAAAGTGGATCGCGACCGAGGAACAATTGAGGGACAATGGATTTCCGAGATCTCATCCGGATGGACCAAAGGTGACTATTCTATTTTCTCAATCCTACATTTTTTTTCTCGTTACAAGAATCTTCGTGCTTCGTATAATTTTTTTTTTTGTATCTCATCCACGAAGGGACGCGCCAAAGTTTACGCTCCGAACACGAGGAATCACTCGATACTTTCGAAAGTGCCTAACGAGAGATATTGCTGTCGATGCGGAAAAGCTTATACGGTTAACAAACACGGAATGCCGGTGCAGCAACAAAATTGTATTTATCACTGGGGACGGAAATTCACGACGAGGGGGGAATCGAAGTACACGTGCTGTCAGCAATATGGATTCGCATCGGGTTGCTCCGACGCGAAGTATCACGTTTGGGAATACGTCGATTATGAGAATCTTCGCGGTTACGTGAAAACTTTGCCGAAAGGTGAGAATGTTTTTGTTCAAAGTAGAAGTCATGAAAATTTTTTATGACAAACTTCACTATTCCCCAAATTCATTTTTTCTCTATTCTATTATTGTTTATTAAACACTGACGGAATTTTCTCGGAATTTTATTTACAGTCCAGGGTTGCCAGTGAGTCACTATTGTCACTATTTTTCACTATTTTAAAATCGTGTCACTTATCTCACTATTTTCGAAAGTTGACCACTATTGTCACTATTTCAGAGCTCAGAAGTGGTTAGAATAGAGGTGCCGGTTATAATAGGGGAAAAATTTGTACCTCGATTCGCTCACTACGATAAACTCGCGTGAGGGACGAATTTGCCCCGCGCGGAATCACTTTCAATAAACCGTGTACTGTTTGACATGCCTTTTTTGAGGGGTGGTTCTACCTGAAATTTTAGAATCGGCCAATCTGAAGTAAATTTATGAGCACTTGAAATTTCGCGATTCTCAGGTGTTTGAAAATGGGGCAAAAATTGAATGAAAAAGGTTTATGATGACATTTCTTAGGAATTTTGATTTTTTGGGAAAACTATTGGTAAATTCGGGTTCAGGGGAAAAAATACATCAATATAAGATTTAAAAAAAAAACATTGAACAAATTTTTTTTTTGCGCATTTTGGCCAAAACTAGATCTGTTCACTAAAATAGCTGTCGCTTTTTTTCTAGACGAAATTCCGGTTTCGATTTGAACTCATTCTTTTCGGGATCGTTGAAGCTTCCCATTTTTTCGGTGATTTTTAAAGTGCCCTCATTTCTACAAAAAATAAGTTATCGGAATGAACCAAACGCTATTCTCTAAGTTTAGTGACAGCCTTTTAGTACGAAAAAATGTTTTTGGAATCGGTAAAATTGAAGTAAAGTTATGAGCTCTTGAAATTTCGCTATTTTGAGGTTTTTGAAAAAGGGGCCAAAATTGAGCAAAAAAAATTATTTTTATTTTTATCGTCTTCAAACGTTATTTCGATGGGAAATTCACCGCTGATTGCGAATCACGCAGAGTTTTTGTCGAAAAGAATGTATTTATAAGAAAAGCAAGGAAAAACTAAAAAATATATATTTCAATACACCGTGTTCTTTTTGATACGCCTTTTTTTTAAGAGGTGGTTCTACCCATCGATACAAACAACTTTTCCTATGGGGATTCCTCTGAAATCGTGAAAAAAATTTCAGCTGTTTCATACTAAATGTGATACTTACTCGATCCAAAATGTATGGGACAGCTGAAATTTTTTTCACGATTTCAGAGAAGCCCCCATAAAAAAGTTGTTCGTATTGATGGGTAGAACCACCCCTTAAAAAAGGCATATCAAAAAGAACATGGTGTATATGGTGTGCGAGATCTAGTTTGGCCTTAGATTGTTATAAATCTAAGTGTAAGTGTAAGTGTATAATGAATTTTCTTTCATATGGTATCACTAAAGTGACAAATTTGAAGAAAAAAGAAAAAAAAGTCACTTTCAAGTTTGTCTTTTCTCGTCCTTCATTTACTTCCTATTTCCTAAAAATTTCTCATGAAAATACTGCAAATGAGCTCTGAAATGGTGAAAAAATACGGCTAGCTTTCACAAAAGTTCCTAAATTGGTAGGGTAAATGTTACTATTTTATCACTATTTAAACGAAAAAGTCACTATTATGTCACTATTTCGGTGAAAGTAAGTCACTATTCTACTATTTTTGACCCTCTGAAGCGCTGGCAACCCTGTATATTCTGAAAAAATGTGAGGATACCGAAATCCAATGATGTGAAAATGTTGACCTAATTGGAATGTTTCGAACAACACTGAGATGAATTTTCATTTATGTCTTTAATATCCAAAAATTTATTATTTCCACAGATGGTCCTCCCGAGGAACAAGGTGTCTATGCACTCGATTGCGAAATGTCTTATACGACACAGGGTCTCGAGCTGACGAGGGTAACTGTCATAAACGAGGATTGCAACACGATTTACGAAACTCTCGTCATGCCGGAAAATCCAATAATGGATTATAATACGAGGTAAAAGAGAAAATTAACTGATTATGTTGATTAAGATATTGTGTTTTATTTTTGCCTTTTCACAAAAGAAGTTTTGAAACCGCGTACAATAGTACATTATGGTCATACAATATTTTATCGCCCGACGGCGTAAAGTGCCTTTTAAGCCCACGAAGTGGGCGTAAAAAGGCACTTTTACGTCCGGAGGGCAATAAAATTTATTTTATGATTTTTATATTATATTCAAAATATTTCAAAAAGTCGAGAAATCGAATAAGTGGAGGTCTCGAGCGATTCAGTTTTAATTTAGTATACGAATAGATCCTTCGCTCAGTGCAAATTTTATCCAAATTGCAAAACAATCGTCAATTTGGCGAGAATTTTAATTTATCCCAAATTGTTTGTCTCAAACTTTCGTAAAAGTACAGTTATCGAGCTCAAATTTTTTGTACAGTTACAATATATAATAATTTATAATAATTATGATAATGGCAATTTTTACGATTTTTTTCTCATTCACTAATTTTACAAAACGTTGAGTACAGATTTTCCGGCATCACGGAGGAAAATATGAAGGGCGTAACGACGACGCTGCTCGATGTTCAGGCGACATTGCTGACAATGTTCACGGAAAATACGATATTGGTCGGTCACAGTCTCGAGAGTGATTTCAAAGCGTTGAAGCTCATACACGACACTGTCGTTGACACGAGTATAATGTTTCCACACAAAAATGGCCTTCCGCACAAGCGAGCATTGCGAAATCTGTGCTCCGAGTTACTTCGGAAAATAATACAGAACGAGGGTGAGTTTTTTCCTCAAAATATTATTCCTCTTGTTTCTCAAGTAGCAATTATCATCGCTAATTACGACAATTCTCGACCGTTGTAAAGTTGGAGGTCACGACAGTACCGAGGATGCGGTGGCTTGCATGGATCTCATACACTGGAAGGTCAAGGAGGAGGCAAAACTTCAGTGAACGAAAGAAGTATAGAATCGCGATATAGAAAAAGAAAGAAAAAAAAATAGAGAGACAGAAAGATTCTACGAACGAAGAATCCCTAACGACAGTGAGCGAATTCCATTTCATCATTATTTCTCATCTATCTCTGTCTCCATTAAGACACCAGAGTTGGGGTAATTTTATTTCGTTTATTTATTTTATTTTTCTTTTCGTTCGTCGTCATTGTTGAGAAATTGAGAGAACGAATAATCGATGTTCCAATTGCCAATAGAGAAAAACAAAAAAATTCCTCTACGTACAGGATCGTGGTCTTAGTCACTTTCTTTTCCTCGTCGAATTTGCAGATTCTATTTAATATATTTTCTTTTTTATTTCAACGATCATGGTGAATGATGATTCGAAAAATGAGAAATTTTGGTAATACAATAACACTACTCTTTACTTCTCTAATCGTAAATATCTCTACTCTTAAATATGTCTGTTCGTAAATATCTCTACTCCTAAATAACTCTACTCTTAACTATCTCTACTCTTAAATATCTCTACTCTTAAATATCTCTAATCTTAAATATCTCTACCCTTAAATGTCTCTACTCTTAAATATCTCTACTCTTTAAATCTGTATTTTTGAATAACTCTATTCGTAAATATCTTTATTCGTAAATATCTCTACTCTTAAATATCTCTATGCCTCTGTCCACTCCTGTCACTCCTGAATAACCTTATTAGGAAATGTCACAAATTTGATTAGTAATTTTTTGTATATACTATTTACGAATTTTTATACCTGTGCGCGCAGAAAATTGTCTCAAAAGCAAACAAAAAAATGTTAAAGCCTAAGAATACGAATTTTGGAGCTTTGTCTCCAAAATTAGTATTGGAACTTATCACTTTTGATGCTCAAAAGACTCAGTCCAATGACGCAAATCGAACCAAAATTAAACGATTCGTTGAAAAAATACCGCTGCCAGGAAATTTGTGACATTTTATAATAAGGTCATTCAGGAGTGACCGGAGTAGACAGAGGAATAAAGATATTTAAGAGTAGAGATATTTAAGAGAGGAAATAGTTAAATAAAGATATTTAAATAGAGATATTTACGAATAGAGATATTTTAGAACAGATATTAAAGAGTAGTGATATTTAAGAGTAGAGATATTTAAGATTAGAGACATTTAAGAGTAGAAATATTTAAGGGGGTCGTCTAGTGTGAAACCTGTTTTTTAAATGTTTTTTTTCGGGAACTTTTTTTTTGACAAACGATTAAAATAAAATAATTTATGAATTGTGTATTATTTTTATTAACATTTGAACGAACTTTGTGCATTTTTTGAAGTGAATGTATTAAATATAATCGGAGATAAACCGCCCAACAGGAACACATTAAAAAAAAGGTGCACCGCTGCCATGATTCCGGCTGTTCTGCTTATCTGAAATAAAAAAAACCAAACGCCATTTCAATTGTGAGATTTGAGGCTCTACCGTGAACCAAAATAAAGTCAGAATTCCAAGAAAATCATTTTTTGTACGCTTCAGAAAAAAAATTCGATTTTTCGCATTGAATATTTTTTCTAAACCGTTAAAAAAAATGATTTTTTTGGAATTCTGACTTTATCTTGGTTCACGGTAGAGCCTCAAGTCTCACAATTAAAATGGCGTTTGGTTTTTTGATTTCAGATAAGCAGAACGGTTGGAATCATGGCAGCAGTGGAGCACCTTTTTTTTTAATATGTGTTTTTGTTGGGCGGTGTATCTCCGATTATATTTAATACATTCACTTCAAAAAATTCACAAAGTTTGTTCAAATGTTAATAAAAATGAAACACAATTCATAAATTATTTTATTTTAATGGTTTGTCAAAAAATAATTCCCGAAAAAGAACATTAAAAAAACAGGTTCCACACTAGACGACCCCCTTAAGAGTAGAGATATTTAAGAGTAGAGATATTTAAGAGGAGAGATATTTGAGAGTAGAGATATTTACGAGTAGAGTTATTGTATTGCCGAAATTTTTCTTTTCAGTTAGTTGGCACATTTTGCTATTAATTTTTTATCGTCAGTGACGATAAAAAATTCAGAACTCTCCTAATTCACGAATTATTTCACGCAAGAATATTTTGAATTCGTTGTTCTTTCGGCTGATGGTTTGACTTTTGTTTTTGTGGCATGACCCTCGTGCGTAGAAGAATTGCAAAAAAAAAACAACAAAATTCTTCAACTCTGATCTGTTCCTCCAAGTTGCATCGAAAATCATCGTATAAAAAAAAAGTATTCATACTATCGTACTGCCGTATGTATAATAAGTTTTCTTGTATAAATTTGTAATATACTACGATTATATATATGCATATATGTATGTATACATCGTCATACAATTATTTTGCAGGATATTCGAGGTTCGATTTTTTTTCTTCACACAGTCGTTTAGTTTACGAACGTTCGTATCGTTTCGTCGTCATTTTTCACAATGTACCAAACTTCATCGTGGCATTAAAAAGATAAGGAAACCTGAAAAAAAATCATTCGTCAGGTTGGAGAGAGAGAAAGAGCAGAGCGGAGAGTAATCCAATCGCTAGAAGAAAAAAAAACTCCGAAAAAACAAAGTTGGTGCGCACGATTCGTCGTTATTCCTCTTTCGATACTTCGATTAATATTTTTGTACTTCGTTATCTATTTATATTTTGAAATCATTAAAATTACGATGTGATTTAACGGTTTCGTCGATTTGATCACCATTTATCCCGGCTATTTCGCAGATGTGGAATCGGTTGAAAGGAGAGGATTTTTTCAAATGACTCAGCATGAATTATGTTCTTGATTTTTTTTTTATTGTACACGTGATTATAAGAGTTCATTGACTCTCGTTCCACGTTACAGGCTTTTTTCATTGATCGACGTGTTTACGATCATCGATCATCGAAGAATGCACGTTTTTCACTTTTCTTTTTCTCACATAATCGTTAACAAAAAATAGAGATTTTCTACTATGATTCCGACAACTGTTTTTCTTCTTTGTTTGGTTGTTTTTTTTTTGTAATTTTTTTCAATCTGATTTTTAGATCCCCGTGGACTTCTAAAAATCACCGATTCGGACTTTTTGTCGCGCGATGCGTAATGATGCGAGTGATTGACTATCGTGGCGCGAGATCCGAGGATTATATTTCACAGGACAAAAGCAATCAATTGTCATGCGATGTTCGTATTTTCATTTTTTTTTCTACCGTCCACGGCTCGATGACGAACAATTTTACCCTATCTACAATTTAAAAAAATATCGTACACTTCAGCCGGAAAATTTACTTTCACGACCGGCCGGAGACTGTAAAAAATATCCTCACTTTCCTCGATGAGATTATGCATTTTCAGTTAATAATTTTTTTTTGCAATTAGCTTCTCTCTCTCTCCGTCTTTAACTATTCGATTACGCACTATTAAATGTATTTTCTCGAGATAAACATTCGATGAAAACTAAAACACTGCGACGATCGACGGACGATTTAGTGAGAACGTGATTTTTCTAATCATTTCAACATTTGAAACTGAACGGAAATCGTAAAATTCGAGGAGAAGAAACTTAAAGTTTTCTCAGATCAAAGAAATGCCACTTCAAATGTCTCACTATCACGACAAAAAAATTTCCAATGAATTATCGAAATGTACTCGAACTTTGTGATCGTACAAATGACAAAAAATTACAATAATTACAAGTCTCAGAGCTTCAGACTCTTTCTTTCAATTTTTATACATTTTTTCTTCCTCTATAAATACGTCCCTCTTTCGTCTTCAATTTTTAATACTGGACAGCTTATCCCGTGACGAATGCCCAAACGTCGGACTAAATATTAGTCCTCGACTGTTCGTTCAATCGGTGTAATAAAATATATGTACATTTCGATACAACAATATCTTTACAAAAAATACAATATTTCTATACATTGGCAGCCGATTTGCAACAATTTCTCAAACGAGAGATGCCGAAAGAGAGAGAGAGAGATCTTCTCGTTTGATTGAAAATCAAAAATAGTAATTCCTTTCAGTATTTGCCTTTTCCTTTTCTCATCGAATATTGCACACTTTACGTACGAAGAAAATATATTTCGTATCTTCAATTGCATCTTTTTAATTGCACGATGTGTTTGATCGATGCATTGCTTCGTTCTACGCTTATCCCTGTTAAAAAATGTTTTTGTTCTTTCCAGTAAAGGAAATAATTTTTCGCGATTCGCCTCGATGTTGAAAAACGAGAAAAAAAAATTATTCAATGGATCGAGGGTGGCACTAAGTGATCTCTGAATGATTTGCAAAGCTGAATCACTGTCATGCGAACATAAAAATTGTCCTTTTATCTCTCGAACATTGAGTAAAGGATGCGACGATTTTACCGTCCTCTGAAGCATCTAAAAAATAGTTTTTAGCTCTCAACAGGGGCATTTTGTTTTCTCTCTGCTACGAAAAAAAAACCTATCTACATTTTAGTTCGTCGCTTGTATTGTGTGCAACAGGGTTGCAAGTAATGCATTATCTTTTGTAATGCATTGCCATGTTCATTACCCGATACAGTGTAGTGGGTAGTGGAAAAAATTTCTATTACCCATTACAATGTAGTATGTAATGGAAAAAATCTCCATTACCCATTACAATATAGTGTATAATGGAAAAAAATTTAATTACCCATTACAATGTAGTGTGTAATGGAAAAAAAATCCATTACCCATTACAATGTAGTGTGTAATGGAAAAAAATCCATTACCCATTACGATGTGGTATGTAATGGAAAAAAATGTCATGACCCATTACAATGTGGTATGTAATGGAATAAAATGTCATGACCCATTACAATGTAGTGTGTAATAGAACAAATTTTCATTACCCATTGTAATGTAATGTCTAATGGACAAAACTTTGATTGCAATTCTGAGAATGGAAAAATATAAATGAATAAATTATTGCAATTTTGCATTATATTTTAATGACTTAGGTACCGTAAATTCTAAAAAGCATCTATATGCATACAAAAAGGTTGAACGTTGAACTGCACTTCTAAATATACTTTTTTCAGCGTTTGCTTTGGCCAATATCTTTTGCTCAAAGTGATTTTCCGTGAGCCTATTGAATTTAGGAGCGTTCATCATCGTTGCGTAGCTGAAAAGCCGTTCTACCGAGGCAGACAATGGCAGTGACGTATTATATCATCGTTCAACTTTTTGTATGCATATAGATGCCTTTTAAAATTTAAGGTACCCAAGTCATTAAAATGTAATGCAAAAATTGCAATAATTTATTCATTTATATTTTTCCATTCCCAAAATTGCAATCAAAGTTTTGTCCATTACACACTACATTGTAATGGGTGATGTAAATTTTGTCCATTACACACGACATTTTAATGGGTAATGCAAATTTTTTCCGTTACACACTACATTGTAATGGGTAATTAAATTGTTTTCCACTACACACTAAATTGTAATGAGTCATGAGATTTTCTTCCATTACACACTAAATTGTAATGGGTAATTAAATTGTTTTCCATTACACACTACATTGTAATGGGTAATGGATTTTTTTTTTCATTACACACTACATTGTAATGGCTAATGGAAATTTTTTCCATTGCACATTCTAAAAGTAATGGATAATGCATTACTTTTACATTACAAATTTCGCAACCCTGGTGTTCATATCTGTGTGTGTCTGTGTGGTTGTGTACATTCATACCAAGGCAACTATTCGAAGACACATATTCGCTCTGGTGAGATTTTCGTTTTCACATTATCCATGATATTCCATAAATCCGCTGTGTCTTTTTTCCATTTTTTTCTCTTCAATTCTCAGATAGACCTTTCGGAAGATTCGGAATTTGCCTCAATCGGTTCGTGGAGATATATTCATCCGTCGAGATTGCAAACCTGAAGAGAATCCACGAATCACTCGTCGTTACCAAAACTCGACGAATCTGTGTATTCCCGACTCCGTTCGGCGTTGAAAAAACAAAATAGAGAAGGCTATCGAAGAAATTTCGTTTTTCTTCTTTTCACGGACCGAAGATTCGCCGTGTGCGTTTATGGCTTGATTGGATCGTCGTAATCCTGATCACCGACCAAATAGAGAAATTGAAAGGCTATCGCAAGCAGACTTATGCCAAGAAGATCCCCCATCGACGTCAGATACGGAATAGCCGAATTGTCGGGATCAATTTTACGCTTCCACATCCAGTGTATCATTATGAAGGCAATGTAGAGCAATGCCGCGACCTGAAGCATCGCGGCACAGAGGTAGACGAACACGAAGAGTGGCGTTAACGAGGTGTCACCGTCCTTCATGTATTTTATCATGTAGATGAATATTATGTGACCGGGTATCACCATAGCCATCAATACTCGAGTCGTTCTTGCATGCAGACCTGATGAAGAAAAAGATTAATGGAAATTTCAAAAAATGATTCATCAGAATCTATCTTCAACCTTCGAGTTATCATTAAAGTAAGATCTTCACTGGTCAAATTTCAATTCTTCCACTTGAATAACTCAACAAAGGATCAGAAGTCATAGAGAATTTCAAGCAGTTTTTTTTGTACTCTTCTCTCTGATAAAAAAAAATTGAAATCAGAAAAAAACTGTGGACTATTTTTAAATATTTCTCTGCGTGAGTATTTTTTTTCCAATTTCGTTAATAGCTGTCCCCTAGATTTTGGACAGAGTTGTGAATAATGCATTATTTTTATAATGAATTACTGTATTCATTACTCATTACACTGCATAATGTGAAATGGATAAGTGTGGCATTACAAAATACAAAAGTAATCAGTAATGAATGGGTGTTCCATTACAAATAAAAAAGTAATGTCTAATGGATGCATGTGCCATGACAAATGAAAAAAGTAATGAGTAATGGATGAGTGCTCCATTACAAATTACAATTGAAAAAAAAGTAATTGATAGTGGAGAATATTGCATTACAAATTAGTGTATTTCTACGACAATTTGGAGCAAGTACTATTCTGCTCAAAGGTGAGTCTATTAATGTTTCAATGAAAATAATTTTTCATATATCAAGTTTTTGTTAACTTTACTATCGTAGTGGTAAATGTATGAACAGTGATTTTTTGGAGTAATTTTTACTCCATTTTTGTAAAAATTACAATTCAAGAAAAACTTATAGGTATCTGTGTGTATTAACTTAATATACACTGACAGCTACGAACAATTATTTTTTGGAGTAATTTGTACGCTATTGTTGAAAAAATTACAATTCCAGAATGGAGTAAAAATTACTCAAAAAAATCCTTGTTCATACATTTACCACTACGATAGTAAAGCTAACAAAAACTTGATACACACGAATTATTTTCATTGAAAAATGAATAGATTTACCTTTGAGCAAAATAGTACCTGCTCCTAATTGTCGTAGAAATACACTAATTTGTAATGGAATATTCTCCACTACAAATTACTTTTTTTTCAATTCTAATTTGTAATGGAGCGCTCATTCATTACACGTTATTTTTTATTTGTAATCGCACACGCACCATTACACATTACTTTTATTATTTGTAATGAAACATGCATATATTACACATTACATTCTATTTGTAATGGAACACGCATCCATTACACGTTACTTTTGTAATTTGTAACGGAAAACTTATCCAACACACATTGTTTGAAGTAATGGGTAATGCATTACTTTTACATTACTATTTTCACAACTCTGATTCTGGAACATTTTGTAGACTGTCATAAAAAAGTGAAGAATTTTATTTATTTTTATTCATTTTATTTTTTCCACAGGAAACTTTAAGAAAAAGAGGGTCAGAGATCAAAGTAATCGATAAGGATTCGAAAAACTTGAAGAAGGAGAGAGCTTACCTTTTCCAAAAAAATTGGCAATGGGAGTAATGAAGATGACCGGATGCGTGTGTCCCGGTGGAATGAGAAGAGTGCCAAGATCCGCCTGTTTGTGAAGAGCCGTTGATATTCTGCTGGCTTGAACGGCTACGAGATTACCGCCAACCCCATTGATGACGGGTTGAAAAACGGTGAGGGTCTCAAAACGCGATACCATGAATTCCAATATCAAGCCGCCGCAGCTGCTTATCAGCATTGCAACCATAACGGGTGTCCAGCCCGAATACAGTACGTCATTGGTGTATTTGTTTTTTTTAGCTATCCATACCCAAAGAGGTGTGACGAGTATGTAACAGGCGATGATCAACGGCGCCAGCCAGTCCTGTTTGTCGATGGATTCGTACAGTACCGTTGAGATCCAGGATAAGAGAGCGAGTGACGTTATGTCACCGAGACTCGCGGCAATTGGCGTTGCGACGTTGTCAGGATTGATGTTGCAGTGACGTGAGAATACGATGACACCGGCTGTTATTAGGCCCAGAACGAAGGACGCCAGTGAGGCCGTTACGAGACTGCTCGCACAAAGGAGATACGTGTGATCCAAGGATATCGTACCGTTGCGAAAAGCTCCCATCAATATGGCAACGACAGAGCCGAGGAAACCAACGACGATGGCCTGACACTGTTGAACAAAGTGAGAAAAAAAAGAAAAATCATTCAATGACGTCACTTTCATGATTCGAAATAAGGACAAATCAAAGGGATCGTTTTGGAGTCTTAATCATCGATAAGAATGTGGCGAAAAAAGGTTGAAAGGATTATTAGGAAGGAAGTTGAAAAAAATAGCGACAATGAAAGGAATGAAGAACTAGGTCATTTTCAAAACGTTTTGTAAAGATTGAGAAAGGATTTGTAAAAATTTCATGCAGCGAGAAGAACAGCTAAAAAGTAATTTTCATAAATCTCCTTCATTTTGTTTCGTCGATTGTGCATGAATCGAAAAACAGGAGGAAGATTAGAAAATAGCAAAAAAAAATCATCTTTTTGGAAGAGGATCCGGCGAAAAAAAAGTTGAAAGGATTGAGAAGAAGGTAGTTGAAAAACGGAGGGTGAACGAAGAGAAATGAAAAACCAGGTCATTCCCAAATCGTTTTGAATCAATTGAGGAAGGATCTGGGTAGCGGAAGTAGGCTGAAGCTCGAGCAAGTGGGTAGACACTAAACTCGCGTGGCACCGTTGACGAGAACCGTTCCAAGGCTGTTTGTCTTTTGCGCATGTGTACGTTCACTATCTTTCTCTTATACAGACTCGCGCACACGAAATTCACACGTATATACATACGTCTCAATTAATATTAGACAACCGCGACCTTTTATCGTGTAATCGTCGCGTCGGACGATTTTTTTTTATAAAGGCACGACCGTGGATCTTGAAACTTTGTATGTATCTCTCCTATATTTACATCCAGTATCGTTCGTAAATTTAATTACAACTTTTCCGAATTTTCAATCGGATAAAATTAAAGTTTACATTATATCTCGTAACTTTTTAGTTCTTTTGAGGGAAAATAATTTTTGCTATTCACGAAACATTGCTCACGACTCAATTGGATAATAGCGAAGGAATAAAACTCGCACAGGAATAAATAAGATCAGAGCTGGGCAGTACTTGAAAGTACTTGAAGTACAAAGTACTTTTTAAGTACTTTTTAAGTACTTTTTCAGGTACTTCCTGTACTTGAAAGTTTCAAGTACTTTTCTGTACTTGAAGTACTTTTTTCAAGTACAAGTATCAAGTATTTTTCAATGTGTCTCGCTGATGGTTGCATTTGCAAAGCCTTTGAATATGGGTCATTCCATGTCAAATCGACCAATATTTGGAATCGAAGCCTTTCAATTCCGATGAAATTTGGTCAGAAGTTTTCGTTATTAATAAAACGAAGTTCTACCAAAAGAAAAAAAAATTTTAAAAGTTTTGTGCGAAAGTTATCAAAAATTCAAAATTTCACAATTTTTCAAATCTTTCAAGTTTATTTTTTAAATATCTCGGAAACTATTATACAACGGAAAGACGTTCCCAATTCGTCTTAGAGTATACTTGGGGCTATGAAAAAAAAAACATTCCGCAAAAAAACTTTGAAAAATGATGAATTTTCGAAAATCGTAAAAATCCAATTAGCCCATTAAAATTTTGATTCAATTTTTTTTATATAATACCTTGTACTAATTTTAAAAGATCCTAAAATTTTCAGAGAGGTGGTTTTTGTTCTTTCAAAAATATGAATTTTTGAATTTTTAAAATTCGTGTAAATCCACGATCAACATTAAATTTTTGGTTAAATTTTTTTTATATGATTGATCTTACAAGATCCTGAAAGTTTCAGGATGGTGTTGTTTTGTTTCAAGAATTAAAAAATCCTGAAATTTCCAAGATGGTGTTTTTTTTTTGTTTTAAAAATATAAATTATCGAATTTTGATTAAAAAAAAATTTTTTTTCCAACTTTAAAACTTTAAAAAATTAAAACTTTTTAACAAATTACAAAATTTGTTAATAACGAAACCTTCGGCCCAAATTTCATCGAAATTGAAAGCGGTCGATTCCAACTCTTGGTCGATTTGACATGGAATGACCCAAGTACCACAATTTCCGAGACGTACCCGAAAACTTGAAAAGTACTTGAACTTGTACTTAATTTTTTCACGTACTTGTACTTCAAGTACTCGTCCTGACGAGTACTTCAAGTAACAAGTGCTTTTTACTTCCAGTACCACCGGTACTTGATACTTCAAGAACCTACGGTACTTTGTACTTGATACTTGAAGTACTTTCAAGTACTTTGCCCAACTCTGAATAAGATGATTAAATTTTATTTAAATTGAAATATTAACTTTTTCTGATCGAAAATTCAAAAAATGACCCCACACTCTGAGACAATGAAAAAATTAAAATGATCTTTTTCGGTCTTTGATTTTACAGATTGCAATACAAGGAACTGACTGTGCGACACGAGTAAGACAAGCAAAGCTTGTATATTATTCTTCACGTAATTTTTTCGACGATCGACCAAACACGGAAAAGCAGCCAGAGAATAAGTCCCGTCGTACACGTGTAAGGTCATCAACGCTTTTGGATGTAAATTTCAAGAGAAGGCAAACGTAGAAATCGCGGTGCCGGAATGATAAGGAAATCAAAGTTGGCGTCAGTGGCTCTATTAAAAAAAAAAAGGAAAAACGCCAGAGAGATAGCTGCGCAAAGGATGATTCGACGAGTTTTCGGATGAGATGAAGGGATATTCGATGAAAATCTTTGATATTGCATAAAAATACCTGTATGAGGACTAAATTTCCGACTATCATGGACCATTGTTGCTTGGGAGCGTCCATGTGACCAAGATTCGCTTGGGTCGATAGTCTCGAGGCCAAGGTCATTTCGAGATTGCCCTTGAGTCCGAGCAAAGCTGGTACGAGGATCATAAGTTCGTTTACTTTCTCGAATACGACCCAATGCTGAAATGAATCATATTTTTTTTTCGTATTATCCGCAGATTCGCGCGAATCGACGAGGAGTCGTTGGAATATCATTTTACGAGTAAAGGGAAAAAATGAAGGGCTCACTTGAACACCATCGAGAACCAGGCCAGCGCCGACCATACCTAGACCGGCAACGAGAAACGGTATGAAGACCTGTATCGTTATCGCTAAATATGACTCGACGGGTTCTTCGTCGGCACCACCGCAGAGCTTGCTCTCGGCAACGACATCGGGCAAACGTCCACCGTCCGTGTTCTCGTCGAAGATCGTAACCTCGAGGGAATCTTCCGGAGCCGAAAAGGTCGAGGTCAACGGAGTCGTTGCCAATCCCGTCTCGGACACGGTACGCGAACGTCCACCGATCGGTGTCATCCTGCACGAGTTCCGCTTGCCGCTGTGCAGCAGAGCTTCCTTACATGACCCACTGTTGGCACAAACAAAATATTTTACCACTGAACGCGGACAAAGCGCGCCATCGAGCAGTTTAGGGCAATCCACGATAGTCAAACAGGTGCTGAAATTTGCAAAAATCATCTCTACCAGGGTTGCGAAATTTTTAATGAAAAAGTAATGCATTAATCATTACTTTTTTAATAACTAATGAAAATAATTTCCATTGACCATTAACATTTAATGGTTAATGGAAATTATTCCCATTAACCATTAAATGTTAATGAATAATGGAAATGATTTTCATTAACCATTAACATTTAATGGTTAATGGAAATAATTTCCATTAACCATTAACATTTAATAGTTAATGGAAATAAATTCCATTACCCATGAAATTTGCAAAAATTATCTCTACCAGGGTTGCGAAATTTTTAATGAAAAAGTAATGTATTAATCATTACTTTTTTAATGGCTAATGAAAATAATTTCCATTGACCATTAACCATTAACATTTAATAGTTGATGGAAATAAATTCCATTACCCATTAACATTTAATGGTTAATGAAAATAAGTGTTAATGATTATTGAAAATGCAAATGGATAAAAAAAAGTAATGCATTATTTGCATCCCTGATCTCTACGCGTATTTAGTCATGAATCGCTAATAACGAAATGGAGTTCGCAGCTCTGCAGAGGATTGCAATATAAAAAATTGTTTGTACACGTTTCAAAGAAGAAACTAACGCGAATTGTGGTGAATCTGGATTAAAGAGTTCCTATTTAATGTGGAAAAAATTGATTACAATGACTGGACAGCAAAATATCTCAGTTTACGTTTTTTAATTGTTTAACGTTTTTAAATTTAGTTCAGTAGTCAATCAGAAAAAAGGATCAGAAACGTCGTTACTCATTTATATTAAAATAAAATTTCTACTTTCGCTAAAAAAATCTCCTTAAAAATATACTTGTGGTTTTATTGACGCAAGTTGAGTTACTTTACTCAAAAATTATTGCTGTACATTTTTTCGGTATTGAGTAAAGACTTTGATCCAAATTCACTTTATTCTGCACTAGATTATCCTTCGAAACGCGTGCAAACTTTTTGTGCCAATTGTCAACGAAGCAATTTATCGTTCAATTTTCCAAAAATAGCCGCCAGAATAATTCGCGAATAATGAAAAACTTTTGTCCAATGTTGGTGGTTCTAAGCTCACTTTTATTTGCAAAAAATATCTTCACTCGGACGTTGAGCAAAGATTACGGACACAACTGCAAAAAATGGAGAAAAAAAAAATAACGAATTGTCTATTTTTCGTATTTTATCGAGAAAAAAACCTACTCGTCGAACTTGACACTGCACGCCTGTTCCTTTTGTACAATTACTCTGGCACAATTGACAGAAGCGCTGTTATCCAAAAGCTGCTGTTGGCTCGTTTGATCCTCCAACATCTTACGATCATACTAAAAGTCTCGTTCGTATCGTTCTCGACAATTTATACAAAACGATTTTCTGCGTTGGTGGAAAAGGGAAAAAATTAATAGCGATAACGGAAGCTCACTCGCTCATTCGTCATCGCTATCCGAGAATTTCAAAGGTGAAATCTGCATCAGAGTTTTCCTTTTTTTTTTTTTGGCGTGAGCTATGAAACGATGCTTTTTGCTCAATGTTGTAAATCTTTTCAGAGATTACATTTATGTATGCACGATCCTGCAATCTCGATTATTACCTATCTGTGATAGTAGAAGAAGTCACGAAAAGCTCTACGCTCCTATAGATATATATACATGGGCTATTCCGAGTCAAATGAATCAACCATCTTCTCCCTCTCTCTCTCTCGCGGATTAAATTCCTCATTTTTTTATCAACCAATTTTTTCAAATAATAATTATTTTCAAAACACTGAAGGTTAACAACGTAAAAAAAAATCTTGAAAATTAAAAATTGTAAATTTCTCTTTATTTGGCAAAAAGAAAGCTGTTAAAAAAAGGCTGCCGAATAAAAATTGAAAATATTCGTATTGCATTTTATGGCTCATAATGATGTAATTAATCATCAGGTCGATTCGAGAGGGTTGAACGTTGGTTGAGTCGACTCGGAATATCCCATGTATATATTCTCTGCGGTTACATCTCGAGACTATACTTTACTTCCATGTCTCTCACGTTGACCATGAAATTGTTAAAGCACGTGACAGCGCTATGTTGCACGAATTCTCGGAATCGTTCGATCAATGTTTAGCTCCAATATCAACTGCACGACTAGTCTATATTTAGATTCAACCATCGATCTCGTAATTGTTCATGCAAAGACTATCTTTTAATTTTAATAATTGAAATTTAAAAAGAAGCTCATTGAATTCAACGTCTCCGAGGACCGATAATATTGTCCCAGGTCATCATCTACCTACGCTTTTGAAAGCTCGACGCTTTTCTCCCCTCATAATTGCCAAATAGATTAATTTACAATTTTCATCCAGATTTCATTTCCAGGATTATAAAAATTGAGAAAAAAGATCACAAAATAGAAATAATTCAAATTGCCGGCATTTTTCTCAAATTTTATGTTGAAATTGCATTGAGGGGAATCAATGGAAGTGAAGCTAATATTTTGTTTTCTCGACTCCAATCTCACCTCGCTCAATTCTAATCTCTCGTTTCTCTTTTATCTCTCTTTACAGATCCGGAAGACACTTTATCGCGGATATTCACGGAGAGACTTGAAGAAAAATGTGAATTCGTATTATTCGGCCTCCCGTCACCGTTGGACGATCCTCTGGAACTTCTCCCGATGACAAGGTCGTCGGAGATTGTTATTTTATTATGTTCGAATGTCCAGTTACGATGTTGGATCTCCGTAGGCCACGTGCGAGGCCGTCTCATTATGCGGTTACATCGCGACTGAAGACACTGACGGGCCATCGGTTTTTCTCCTCGACGAACGACCAGAATATCGAATCCAACCCCTCCACTCGCGAAAACATTGCGAGGAACAAGATAGAAATAGAGCTCTTATGTGCGAGGGAGGGAGAGAAAGAGAGAAGGAGATCGAGAGACGTGCATAACTTGCACCCCCGCTGGTCGACAATTCGCAGGCGCGAGCTTATCGATCCCGACGAGACGCTTTTCGCGATGGTTCGTCATAAAGAAAATTCAAGAAAAGCACATGTTCCCAAGTGTACGTACACATGCACACTTCATCCATGAAAAAACATAGTCTCCCGAAGAAAACGATACAGAGATGATACATTGATCTATATTTTGGAACGTATGAATGTCCCTAAACCCAAAGCTAAGTTTTTTAAGGACGATTTTCAAGGATATGACGTTTAGAGATGAATCCCGCTAAGTTTATTCACGTTTACGTGGAAAAAAAAGTTTGGAATTCGGTCGAGTCACGGTAGAGTTGTGAGCTCTTGAAATTTAGGTTTTTTAGGTTCCTGAAAAAACGGAGCAAACATGCGGCAATACATTTTTTTTCGAAATTTTAGAACTACACTTTTTAGAACTACACCGGAACGTTTTTTTATGCCATTTCGCCGGAAGTCAACGTAGACTAATTTAACAAGCGGCATTTTAAAGGGGAAAATTTCAGCTTCGTTTCCTGATTTTTTAATTATTTTTACAATTTGTTTTTAGATTTGGACTCTTATTCTGTTTTTTGTGAAAATAGCGGAAATTTGAGAAATCCCATATAACACGAAAACAAAGAGGACTCATGAAAACTTTTCGGAAAGCAAAAAGTTGCGTCTGTTTTTGTCGAGTGCAAGGGAATTTTTTCAGATTTGTTTCTCAAAATTTTTTGTTTCTCATTTTCTGAGTCGGAGCTCAGATGATTAAATTTCCATAACTCGAGAACTACAGGATTATTGATAAAATTTCAAGAGGGAAAAATACTTTATTTTACCAATTTAAACACATTGGAATTTTTGTTCTAATTTTTTAACCTAATTTTTTTCCAGCACGAACATGAGAAAACAAAATGTTGAAAAAAAAAATTTGAAACAATTTCTCTGAACTCAACAAAAACAGACGTAATATTTTGCTATCTTGAAGTTTTTCATGAATCCTCTTTGTTTTCGTGTTATGCGGGATTTTTCAAATTTCCTCTTTTTTCACAAAAACACAATAACTTTGGAAAAAAATCGCTCAAAGTTTAAAAAAAAAAGGAAATTGAAGCTCAAACTTTTCCTTTTATGAATCCAATCGTAAAAATGTATAAAAAAATTTCCTCTAGAAGATGGGTGCACCTGAAAAGAGGGGTAAAGGCGCAAAATAGAGTCCAAATCTAAAAACAATTTGTAAAAATAATTAAAAAATCAGTAAATGAAGCCGAATTCTTCCCCTTTAAAATTGCCGCTCATTTAACTCACGTCAAAAGGATATAAAACAAAGATTGATAAAGTTTTCGTTTGTATTTTGACGAAAATGAAAACTGTCCGTTGGAAAGACTGTCATTTTCGTTCTATATAAAATTTCGGATGAAATGTGCGCTCATTTTATTCGTGATCGTGAATCCTTGAAAATGCCATCTGGTTCATTTGATTCCGATCATTTGTTAATTTTTCACAGATATTCAAAGTTCGACCATGTACTTTTATTAATTTTTGAAAAACTCCAAATTCTACAAAATTCGAATCACACTAAAGTTTTAGCTTGATCGTTGCAGTTTCACAGAAATTGCTCGAAAAATTCTCAATTTCCTATAATGATGAAAAGAACCAACTAAAACGTTAAAATCTTTTGTACTATAATGGCGATGAAATTTTTTTTCCCCAAAATATGCTGTTTAAAGAGTTGAAATTGATTGAATAATTTTGTATTTCTGCAGAAATGTGGTGTCAGCCGTTTTTCAACGTAAAACTGTCGAGCGAACGAACTCAATTTATGGCTTCGACGATCGATCAACAGCAGAGCAGGAAAACCAATTTATGCGTGGGTGAGCTTCGCGGGAGAATAAAAGGTATTGTTTCGATTTGCTATGTAGAAATGAAATCTCTCCGGTAAACAGACTCTCTGGTACTTTGACCTTTTCCTATGCCCACGTTTCTTGCTCCAGGTTGCAATAATTCTCGCAACTTTGGTGACCCGTGATATTCCTCGACCAATTTGGTTTTATTGTTTTTTTTTACGCCGTTAAACATCTGTGACGTACACAAATCGACTGTTGACAATGAAACGGCGGCAAATTCTCATAATTCACTTTGAATCTCGAGTTTCATGAGTTACGCCCTTTTCTCTGTCAGCAATAAACGTAAAGTTTGCATTTTATCGTGGAGAATCCTCTTTCATGCTACTCGAATGTGTGCCCTTGCATCATGCGCTGCAACAGCGAAATTTCTGCATCGGTGAAAGCGAAAAAGATTTGCCATAAAAATTGTGCAAACTTGCATACAAAGAGTCAACTATTTTCTTCGACAAAATTGATACCTGAAAACTCATTCATACTTGACGTTTCTTTGACTCTCCGCCAAATCTTTTTTCTCGTTGAAAGCTTATGAATATTAAAACTTCAGCAATTTAACAATTTTTACGGAAAAAATTTGCAGAACTAGACTTTTTTTCTAATTTCTGTCAAAAAAACTCCCAAACTTTGCGAAGGGATAAAAAATGTTATCATAAATCGAGAAAGATTTTCCTCGTGGAAAAATCTATATTCTGGATTCACAAATACTTTCTGGATTTCATAAAACATATTTTTATATTGTCCTGGATATATTTTTGGATGCATTATTGATATGTTTAAGCAAAAAGATATCTAAAATATATCAATTATATAAAAGTTCTAAAATCTCTTGAATCTTAAATCTAAAAATAATCCAAAAGTTCTCAATGTTGATTACATTTTTCGATATATCTCGTTTTTCATGTCTGTCTTCACAGTCAGGGAAAAAAATTCTATCCATTATTTTTTTTCACAAAGTGCTTGATGGAAAATATCGATTATTTTTTTCTTTTATCTTCGATTAAATCTCACTTGACAATGGGAGTATATCGACAGTTTCGTGACCCAGATCAGGCTGGATCCTTGTACGCGATTGAGAGTTATACAACAATCAAATACATAATATCAAAATCGTAGTGAACGAGGCGCACAATACGTGAATGCGACGCGTTCTTGTATATATATAGTTCGATATAGAAATGCGAACAATTTGTGTATACGTGTATTTATGTTCATAGCAATGGTAGTAATGTCGAGGGTGACGTATATATGTTGGCATTTGTAATATTAAGCTCAGTGTCGGTGGTGGTGACGACTACGACACCGCACTCCCGGGCAATTTGTATTCTGGTAACTTCTGGACTAGGTCACATCTATGGAGGTCCACTTTTCTGATTACACGCGCTTAAACGTTTGCATTTCGCTCCTCCGTTCAACTTGTCCGTTACGAGTTACCATAAGGGAGATACGAATTGAGCTTTTTACCGAGGGAAGACAAAAAGCTAAACAGGTCTCACTTCTGTATCGCAAAATCCAATTTCGTTTTGCATCTCAAAGGAAACTTGAAATTTTTCAATTTTCCTCTCTGGACGTATTTTCATGGAATATTACCAAAATATTCTGTTAAAATTTCAAGTTTCTTTAATGGAAATTATCAAAGTTACGGTTGATTTGAAAATAGGCATCTCAATCCCATCTAAAATTTGTGCGAATCTTTAAAGTCATTTTTTGGGAAATTTCTTTAGACTTTGCAACTTTCGCGAATCCGTAGCTATCGAACTTTAATTTTTTCCACAAACATTCCGACTGACAAGTTGACAGTTGATGTTAAATGTCGCAGAAATCAGCTATTGACATTGTATGAAATTTGAGAATTTTCTGAAAATGCCTTGAATTGTGAAACCACTGTAACTTTTATAATTTTCCAGCTGCTGAGCTAAAATTTTTTGCCCGATTACTTTTGGTGGGGAGCAAAAATTGGTATTTAATAACAAATGGCTTAAGGGGGTTCGAAAAAAAGGAGTTGAAATTCGCTAATAGGGAAAATTCTGTGCCAATTGGAAATTTGCCCAAAGCTTTTAGTCTTCTTCCATCGTTCGCTAAGCTTTCTACATGAGAAAGTGAAAATTTATGAACGTACTCGCACATAAAGCAGTCTTGGCGAGAAACACAGAAAAGGCGGAAAAGCTAAAGAAACTTCCAATTAGCACGATTTTTGGATTTCGCAGAGATTTTGCAATGAAAAATATTTGGGTCATTCCATGTCGAATTTTGAAACAAAACAACACTCTCCTGAATCTTTCAGGATCTTTTAAGTTATGTTTAAGGTATTATATAAAAAAAATTCAACCAAAAATTTGATGTTGATCGTGGATTCACACGATTTTTAAAAATTTAAACATTCGTATTTTTGAAAAAACAAAACACACCGTTCTGAAAATTTCAGGATCTTTTAAAATCAGTACAAGGTAATATATTAAAAAAATTGAACAAAAAATTTAATGTCCAACTTGGATTTTCACGATTATTGAAAATTAAAAATTCTCAAAATTCATCATTTTTCAAAATTATTTTCGGAATATTTTTTTTTTTCGTAGCCCCAAATATACTCTTTAAGACGAATTTAAAACGATTTTTCGTAACTATAATAGTTTTTGAGATATTTAAAAAATAAACTTGAAAGATTTGGAAAATCGTGAAATTTTGCATTTTGCATAACATTCGAAAAAAAAAATTAAAATTTTTTTCCCTTTGGTGGAACTTTGTTTTATTGAAAACGAAAACTTCTGACCAAATTTCATCGATATTGAAAGGGGTCAACTCCAACTCTTGGTCGATTTGACATGGAATGCCCCATTTTCATTGCAAATGATTCTCCAAGAATAAGGCTTTCCTAACAGCAAAATGTAGTTCAATAATTTTTTTCTCTTTTTTTTTCAGCAGTGGAAAAAATCTCCAATTTCTATTGGACGGTGCGTTTTAATTTAGCAATTCGTTCTGTGGTAAAAAAATTAATGGCATCTTATTGAAAATTCACCATTTCCATTAAGATGCCATTAATTTTTTGAATCGATTGACCACAAGATTTTTATCGAGTGATTTTCATAATTGGACTTGGATCATTTGTGACTCGAGAGGATTAAGTTTTGCGATGGCAATAATCACCAGATTGTGTCGTGAATTTCGCGACATAATTAGCAACAGATGATTTCCTTTCTCTCGTTTTCAATTTCGTCATAACGAAGAATTGACGATTTCAGTCTGTTCTCGAATGAATTCAACGATTTCCTCATTCAGCAGGTGCTTTTTCATAGACCGAATGAATCAAAGGGATTGAATAATCAAAGGGATAGAAAAATAAATAAATAATATACTGACCGGACTCAACGACGAGCAAAGTCCGGCTGAAGGAACGTCGGAGCGACGAAAAATCTTGGAAGATTGTTTTTTTTTTTCGTCGTTCGACGACGAGTGCGACAATTGTCAATCTCGTTGACTCTATCGCTGCCAACAGACATATGCGCTTCAACGAGAGCACATTGTCGTTATTTTGGGCCCTCTTTTCGCGGCCATTATAATGCAGTGCATATAGAGACAAATGCCAATTGCGCAATTGCAATTTGTTTATTTTTAATCCATAAAAGTTTGAGCTTGTGAATATGATCTGCCAAGATAGTGATTTCTGTCATTAAACTTTTCTTCGCCACAATTATTCGCTAAATTCAATCGCCAGAGCTTTACATTGCCAAAAACTCATAAATTTTGATACTTCAAGAATTGGACCACTTTCAATGGCAGAATTGGCATTTTTGTGTCCCCTTCCATCGAAGAAACTCCCAAACTTCTCTGAACAGTGAAAAAAAAATATTTTGCCATTTGGAGCCTTTCAAGAGTCGATGGAGTAATTCCTTAGCCTTTTTCACACGCTTGAGGTCTCGAAAAATCGCGATAAAATGAAGAGGCACACGCATAAGAGAGACTCGACATTGCCACAGTTGGCGAACTTGACCCTTGCGAGAGAAGAGCGCGCGTTCGCTTAACTTTGACATTGAATAAGAGATCGCGAGAGAGCATATATATTGTGTGTGTGTGTGTGTGTGTGTGTGTGCGCGTGTGTCTGCTTGCAAATGAAATTGTGTAACTAAAAGGCGCGTGGAGTATTCCCCGGTTTATTCAAATTTCCGACAATTTTCCAGCATAATTCGCGTGATGATAATGACGAATAGTGACGCATTTGCAGCGCGATTTTGCAGATACATTTAGAAATTCACAATCTCGAAGTTTCCCCTAATTTTTTTAATCCCTAAAAGGAGGGAAATTGGGACAACGATAATAAATAATGAAAATATAGTGGTCGAATTTATTGAATAATTGATTATTGAACGTTTAAAAATTCAAAATTACATTGTTTGCATAACGATCATTACAAAATCGATTCAAGATACATTTTTTAATTTTTTTTCTTCAAAATATTCATAATTTAGATTCTGAAGGTCGTTATTTCCAAAACTCGAGTCCTACCCTCAATGTTTCACGTCTAAGGATTAAAAAAAAAAACATAAAAGCAGCACTCCCAAAAAAATTTCCGATGATCACAAGACTGAAAAATTGCATATTGAAAAATTCAAATCGTCAAAATAACAGATATTCGAAATTCAAATTCTAATAATCACAACGTCTGTTCAAGAATCATTTTTTAAATTATTTTCCGTCAATATTTCCATAATCGAGGTTCCAAGGCTCGTTATTCTCATAATTAAGGTTCAACCCTTCCACATTTTATAATTTCCAATTCCAAAATGTATCCAAGGGATATTAATCAATGATTTTTTCCCCAAAAATGTCCAAAATCACAATTGTGGGGCTCGTTATTCCTCCCTTTCTTCACGTATCCTCGTTTTATGATTCCAAAATCTATGCCAAAGATTTTTTTAAATTAACTTCCCTAAAAATTTCCATAATCAAGAGTAAGCTCATAATTTCCAAAACTTCCACCCTCAGACTTGTTTCCACGAGCGCCAAAATACAATCTTCCTCCTCGCAGTCTCATTAATCGCGACCCTGAAGTGATCACATCTTTCTCTCTTGCTCAAACCGTGTCTCTTTTATCATTTTCAGTGAGTGACACGCGGAGACAGACTTGCCCCCGGAAGACGTTTCTTGCTGTATCGACGCTTCGCACACAAAAGGGCGCAACTCGATGAATTTTACCGGCAAAGCTGGCACCAAGCTGGACCTTTTTGTCTTCAACATCCATGTATGTATAATATATAGGAGGCATTCCATACCAAAACGACCTGAGCGTGACCCTCGACCTCGCTGATTTCGTTTACGATTTTTCATATGATTCTTCCAACTCAAAATAGCATTCAGAATTTTTTTTCAGATTTTAAAAACCAAATTTGTGTACGTTATGATTTTTTGAATTTTTTTTTTCGAAAACGTCGAGGGCCGTAATTTAAAAATCTGAAAAAATTCTCAAAAATCCGGTGTCAAAAATGAAAATTTTTTGCCCAAAATTCGTGATGTCCACCTCGATTTTAGGTTTCTATGAAGAAAACGTAAAAAAAATAGATGCAGAAATTAACCAACTATTTTTGGAAATTGTTGGTTAACGATAAAAATATTCAAGCCACTTTTCACGGTCGATCAATTTCTGCATCTATTTTTTTTTGTCACGTTTTTTTCATAAAAGCCCAAAATCGAGGTGGAAGGGAAATCCTGGACATGATGAATCTTGGGTAAAAAATTTTCATTTTTGACACCGGATTTTTGAGAATCTTTTCAGATTTTTAAATTACGGCCCTCGAGGTTTCCGAAAAAAATGTTCAAAAAATCATAACGTATTTGGTTTTAAAAATCTGAAAAAAAATTGTGAATGCTGTTTTGAGTCGGAAGAATCGTTTAAAAAATGGTAAACGAAATCAGCGAGGTAGAGGGTCACACTCAGGTCGACTTGGTATGGAATGCCCCATAGATATCAAGCTCCTGGTCACCGTTATACGTTTCTACTGATTACTTAAATACCTAATATGCGAAGTGAGCGAGCGATAGTACACGCGTTTATTGTACGACGTCGTCGACGACGACGACGTCGACGACGATGAGCCCGGTGCAACACACCGGAGCTCGAATCGTTTACGTTTAGAGTATATTATTATATACATCATATCATACATCATCGCATCACATCGACCGCAGACCACATATCATTCCTATATAGGACTCTCCCTCCCTCTTTCTGTCTTATTTTCTATCTCTATCTCGCATTCCACTATCTCTGAATCTAATTGACATTGCTACTGTGTTCAGGGCCGTTTGCACAGTGTGTGGATCAGAGGAGTGGAGAACGCTCGTGAACCGATCTATGCCGATGAAAACACGACACGTGTGCAATCACCCTCCACTTTTTTAGATCTCTTCCATTAGTCCTCGTGGATCGAGAGAAAAAAAGCATGATCTACAGTCAGCAAAATGTATGCCAAACAAAGTGACAGCGATATTTGATTTTTGCAACAATTGTGTGTAATTGGAATTAAACAATAATCTGGCAATATGAAGATTATGAAGGATTGATCAAACATTCTAAATTTTTCCAGAAATCATATGGTAAATATTGGAAAGTGCAACTCTCGCCAAAAAGAGGCTGTACATTTTTTTATCAATTCTTTATGATTATAAAACCTTATATTGAGTTATATTTTAATGGCGCATAATGTTTTTACCCAACTTTTTCAAATAATTTTTTTTTTAATCAAATTGAATGAAGGAATTTAGCTACTAAAATAGATATCACCGTGATCATTTTTGGGTTTGATTAAAAAAAAAATTCAATTATAAAAACTTGGTTTCCTAGCAAACCCAAAAAAACAACAGAAACTCTGCAACGGGGATATCTATTCTAATAGCGAAATTTATTAAAAAATAAATAAATAAATGAAAAAGTTGGGTAAAATCATTATGCACCGCCATAATAATATTAAATAAGATGTTTTTTAACTGTAAAAAACCACACAAAAAAAATCAGCTTGAATCTGACAGGAGTTACACTTCCGAATATTTACCAATCATATATTGTTATCACTTTATTGAATCGTACATATTCTGGAAAATTGTTCTCTATGAATTATCGAAGAGATTTTAGGTTTCTTACTTGATAATCGATGAGATGGGAAAAAAGAATTTATGAAATTGTAGTTTTTTCATGTGAAAATGAATCTTGGACGATAGAAGAGGCATTGAGAGAAATTTATAGTCAAAAAATGTGGAATGATTCTTCAATGATTGTCGAGCCATTGGTTTTGACCGTGGAAATGATAAATTCATTGTTTCTGTATTATAAATATAAATATTAGGGTGAATCGAAAAAATTAAAAACTGTTGGGTGACCTCAAAAATAAAAGGGGACGTTCAAAAATGCCATTTTTAGCGTTAAATTTACTATATCACTGATAAACGGAAACAGATCATTCAAAAAATTCTGAATTTTTTACACAAGGTGCACAGATATGTACTCTTCCAAACCCATATTTACTGAACATTAACAAATTGTTCATATATTCGAAAAAAAAATCTGAAAAACAATATTTTCACTATTTTTCAATTAATTATATCATTACATATTAATTTTTTTCTTCTAACACGTTTTTGTATTTCCACCATCTTTTTTCTTGTAAAACTCGGTATCAGTATTGTTTATAATGTGAAAATTGCTAAAAAATAATTTTTTTTTTTGGAAATTTTCATATTTAAAAAGATTTATTTTTATACTTAGTTTGACAAGAAAAAAGATGGAAGAAATACAAAAATATTTTAGAAGACAAAAATCAATATTTAATAATATAATGAATTAAAAAATAGTGAAAATATTGATTTTCAGAGATTTTTTTCGAATATATGAACCATTTGCTAATGTTCAGTAAATATGGGTTTGAAAGAGTACATATCTGGGCACCTTACATAAAAAAATCAGAATTTTTTGAATGATCTGTTTCCGTTTATCAGTGATATCGTAAATTTAACGCAAAAAAGGGCTTTTTTTAACTATAAAAAAAATTAAAAATTCGAACCGTTGCACAAAGACCTTTACTTCAACGATATCTTTAATTTCTGAGGGTAGCCAACAGTTTTTAATTTTTTCAATGCACCCTAATAAATATTATAAATTATTAATAGTTTTAGTCATGGGAATAGTAAATTATTAATCGTATTTCCAATGTGAGAAATAATTAATCGAGAATCGGGAAAAATTGCAGCAACTCCAAATTATTTACCGTCCTTCCCTCAATATTAATATTTTTCTCGCTTACAGAAAGATATTAAATAATTTATCCCGAAATTTTTATATCTAATGATACTTGCTATAAAAATGACGATTGGATTAAATAGAGACTTGTTCCAGCTCAAAAATTTACTGAATATAATATTTCTCGGTGCACACTTCATTAAAAGGGACGGGGACCAAAGACTTTCGATAGGAAAATTGACAAAAAAAATGATTTTCCATTCAGTGTAAGATAATCAAAACTCTCAAAACTTCTCTGAAGGATAATTTTTTTCCAAAATACTAACTTTCAAACAAAAAAAAAAATACTGCGTCACAAGTAACGATAACAGACGTCAAATTGGCCCCGAATTTACGATCGATAAGAATTTTCGACAATTTATATTTTTTGCGAATAGAGAGACTGGATACAAAAAATAATCTTTCCCCACAGTTTTGTTGACAGAAGACGTCAGAGTATTTCAATGTTTCCAAACTAATTTTCAAATCCTCAGGAGTCTAATAACTTTTACAATCACAGTTGCCTTTTTTTCCACATCATTTTTTCTCAAGTTATCTTTTTTTTTTTTTGTAAACAATTACAAACCGTAGAGATCTGAGTGATGTACTGGCGACGCGAGCATTCGCATAATATTCTTTTCCAATTCGCTGAACATGATCCATTTTTCAATGTTTTTCCCGCGAAATTCAAAACAACGATTGCCGAGTCGCTCGATTATTTTTTTTCGCGAAAAATCGTCGGGTCGAATCGCGCGTCAATTATTCCGGATGGACGAGAATAAAACACGCGAAAAAGGAAAAAAAAATATTTGGCGGACCAAAAACGATTTTTACTACTGGCATTTCTCGGATCTCTCGCGCTCTCGATTCAATCGTACAAACACGATGAATAGAGCCGAAGATTTTTCCTTTTTAATAATTAGCAGCTCGCCGTTGAAACGTGTTTCGCGTATAAAATTTTCGTCGCGACTGATAACGTAGTGTGATAATTTTTTTTTCTTTTCCAGTTCATCCTCGATATTACGAAGAAGCCGTTCGAATCGTGGGCGACGTGGGAATCGTAAGATCGAGAGAATATTTGAGGAAAGAGATACGGTAGTCTAGCCTTGCTCGTACGAGCTTTTATACGAATTAATACAAAAAAAAAAGACAGACGCACGAAATATTCACCGTTATAAATATTCAACGGGATCATTATCTCGCTCCGAAATCCGCGTTAAAAAATAAAACATAACACTTGAAACAATTCCAGACCGTACGATTTTCTCGTCTTCACTTGGAAGGAAAAAAAATAGCTGGCAACAAAATGCAGAAAAAAAACACGTTATCCTCGTTGCGACGTTTTAATCATTGTCACAGAAAAAAAAGAGATCTCGTTCAATATTTTTATCGCACTTTCAGACGTCTCTTTTAATCATGCGAATTGAGCAATGAATTATCGAACTCCGTTATGAGGAAATGACGCCAGATCGATCGCGGATTAAACGAGATATTGAAATTTGCATTTATTACGCATTCCCTTCGATCTACGATAATATTATATCGTGCAAGAGAGAGAGAGAGAGAGAGAGAGAGAGAGAGAGGGGGGGAGAGACACGCGGTTAAAAATTCCACTCTCGATACACACGGTCATATATCACGTCTACTTTTAGATGTTTCACCAAAGTTTGCACAAATGCTTATAATCTCGAGCAAACAAACGGGCGTAGAATACGTCTCAATTTTAATTTGACTATTTTTTTTTTCCACTGTTCACGATTAGTCGATATCACAAAATCGATGTTTTACCTTAGTTTTATTTTCTCGGACCGTACAAAAAATAATGGCAATTCGGAGCATTTATTTTTATTTTTTTTATTTCACTTTCAATTTTTATTTTATCATATTCACTCGATATGCTCTATTTGAAAGTAGGGTCAGGTCAGAGCTAAGACACTATTTTTTGTAATTTTTATTGCGGATCAATTTCATTGATAAATTTTTTTCTCCATTTCAGTTCAAAACATACTTGAATTTTTCTTTTTTTTTTTAAAGCACCGCGTGCGGAAATAATTCGTCGCGATTCTAACTCTCCTTTTTTATATCACGCTCACGCGATTTAACGATCATAAATTATAATGATTATTAATATTTATTTTATTTCATCGCCATCTGTTTAACACTAACGTCACGATAGAGCGAACGATTTATGGTGGTTCATAAAATGAAGGAATTAAGAGTTTCACGTGATAGATATCGAGTAAAAATTTATCTACGTCTCAAAAATTGATTTTCGATTAGAAACGGATTAAATTTTTTAAAAATCGTATGTTTGCTATTAAAATGATACACTCAGTATCGAACGCGACTCGATTATAACTTGGCTATTTCCATCACACGATTGATCGATTCAAAATTTTCAAAAAAAAATGACCTCAAACCTAAAAAAAAATTGCTCATCACGTTTAGATGAAAAATTCGAGCAAGAAGTATTTTCCAATCGTTTTTGGTCGCAATTAAATTCCACACTTAACTTTTGCCATTGACTTTGGATAAACAATTGATTGAGAATTTTTTTTTTCAGATTCTCCATGCGCAACTATGGAAATAATACTCACACCGACCGTCAGTCAGCTGCAGCTCACTTTTCTCGGTCCGTGCGGTTTCATAGCGCTCATTAGACGTCCCACTTTTGTATTTAGTATCTCAGCATTGCGCGCACATAACGAGAATAACGAGAAAACAAAAAAAAATAATGTACGTATATATATATGTTTCTATACAGAAAAATTATAACAACCGCGTTGCGTAACGCACGCGTAAAGCGAAATCGAATAATTAATCGGCGCGGGAAACGGCAAAGAAGGTCGAAATAGGAAGGAAAAGAAAGGAAAAAGAGGAAACGTCGTTGAAACTGCTAAACGAACGTCCGATACGACGTGAACGTCGTTGTTATTATCGCACTCTCGTTGCCTCGCGTTGAATTCACCAAAACTTGGTCGTCTTGCATAGTGGCGATACGTTTGTTCGACGAATCCGTGAAAATTCCCACGCACGATTATATTCCATTCCACGGTGCACCTTTGACAATATTCGCCGGTCTTTTAATGTCTCTGGAGCTTATTTCTTCAATTTACAAAATTATTCTAGAGTCCTCGTTTTAATATCAAGCGCAAACTCGCGAAAAAAAAGATCCAGGCTCGATTGGAGTCGAGAAATAAAAGGATGGGTAAAATTTTGAAAATTTTGAAATAGGGGAAAACCGTTAAATGTTAAAAAATTTGAAATATGGGAAAACCGTTAAATTTTAAAAAATTTGAAATCGGGGAAAACCGTTAAATTAAAAAAAAAGTTGAAATAGGGGAAAACCGTTAAATTTAAATAATTTGAGATAGGGAAAACCGTTAAATTTTTCAAAGATTCAAAATAGAGTTCCTTGATGGGGTTTTTTTTTAAATGTTTGCAAATCACCGTCCCGCTGAATTGAGAGGTAAAAAAATAAACAAACGTCTTGGGTTAAAGTTTATACGCGGTTTGTGATCCCACAGTGGCTCGACGACGATTCTGATGGACTGGTGGTGGATGCTGCGTGTCGCAGGCTTGGTGGTGGATTCGCAATCGACAATGGTAATAAGAGTGTGTGCCTCGTCTCTCGGGGCATTGGATACTATCACAAACTCGTATGTGGCCTTATGAATGGAGCACGTATCACGTACGTTGCTGTTATATTGCCAGAAGAAGAGCGTCGATGTAAGTGTGTGGACAAAAACGTTTTTATTGCATGTATATGGGGCATTCCAAGTAAAGTCATGGAGTGATTTCTCTCGGGTCATCAGATCCTTGTGTAACTTTTTTCCCATTGATGCTACTTCAAAAACAGCCTAATTTTTTCAAATATTTTTCTCGCCACTCCTTCAGATGGCGCGACGATTATTTTTTTGTAAAAAAGGGATAACTGAAAAAACACAATTTTTTAAATTTCGCAATTTTTTCTACAGATTCTGGGTCATAAATAAGTAATATCTATCATGATTAGAAAGTGGGATGCGGCTGCCTCATATCTTTTTTTAATAATTTTCTTTTTTTCAGTTTCTAAAATAAAATTTAAAAATTAATTCCCAATACCTCTTACGTGAGTAAAAAAAATAAATAAAAATAAAACATGTCTTGGAAAAGTTGGATATTTTGCATATTTTTGAAAATAAATGAGAAAAATCATTTTTTTCAATAAAATACTTCAATAAAAAGGGATAACTGCAAAAACACCATTTTTAAAATTCTCTAATTTTTTCTACAGATTCTGGGTCATAAATAAGTAATATCTATCACGATTAGAAAGTGGGATGCGGCTGCCCCATATTTTTTTTTACAATTTTCTTTTTTTCAGTTTCTAAAATAAAATAAAAAAATTAATTCCTAATACCCCTTACATGAGTACAAAAATAAAATAACAATAAAACATATCTTGGAAAATTTTGATATTTTGAAAAATATGCAAAATATCAAAATTAAGTTTTAACTACACTGAGCCAGAAGTAAACAAAAAAATGTTGAGTCCCTTTTTGAGATTTTTTTTACTCTCATGAGTTACGAATAAGCGTGATGAGTTACGTAATTTAATATTGGAGTGCATTTTTTTTTTGAAGTACCCTAATATAAAGGCTGACGAAGCCAGAGAAAGAATGAGATGAAACGATTGCAATCAAGTGAGACAGAAAGTTGGAGCGGCTATATATACATATGGGGCATTTCATATCAACTCAAGTAACGTCTGACTCGCATCTTAAGTTTACTTATTTTTTTTAACTATGATGTAAAATAAAAATAAAAATAGAGACTTCTCATTAGCCTCAGTGAAATTATAAGATAAATTCCTGAACCTGATCCGAGAGAATCAGTGTCACAAATCGTTTGACACAGAGTGTCCCATACATATCTAATACTTACATAGTTATAGTGGAGTTAAACTAAAGATGGCGAGACGAGACACGCGATATATGCCATTACACGGTTTTAGGGCTCGCAAATCGGTGTTTGCATTACACATCACGTTTACAACAATGACACACTAAAAACAAATTACTATACGGCGCGATAAAAAAATATGAATCTATGAAAGCACTTTAAAAAATTCAGTTTGTTCCCGCCATAAAGTTATCAAAGCCATAAATTTGCAATCAATGCAAAACAATAACGTAAATTAATTTCGTGGATCAGTAAAATATTCAATAAAAATTGGAAAAGTCTTTCAAACCGGAAGTAGTAGAGAATACAATAAAATACTGATGTGATAAATTTTCCACAATACCATTTTGTTTCACCAACTTTGTCCCCACTCAAAAATCGATTTACTTAATTCGATAAATGTCAAAAATCACGAATCGACATTCCCAAAAGTTTAAAACTAAATTCGCAGTTTATTTAATTCAATTCACTCACCGTAATTTCGGCACATTTCTTTCCACCTCCAATTTTCTCGTTTTCTCGACACGACGATTTTCCGTCGCCGCGAACATTTTCAAATCCACTTTCGTTTGTTTTCGTTCTCATATAGAGCTTATAGATAGGCGCGAATTTGAGTCGACGTTTGACATTAGAGGAGAGCAAAAGCACGCGCGAGCACACCGAGATGTAAGATCTGACGAGATTGACGACAGACTTCCTCGCTCTCGCTCTCAACGCGACTGATTTTGATCTCCTAATCAAAAATATTTGCACGTTCAATGGTGAAGCTTCTTTTTTCCACTCTTTTTAAAAAACTTTTTTTGTTTGATCCTTTCCAAATTAATTTTTGACATATTCGTATCGCAAATGATGAGAATCGACGAGATTCTCCCGATTTTTTTCTTTTCATAATCTTATCGTAAAAATTGTGATTGTCGCGTACGAAAATACATCTTGTCATTATTTTTGTCGATTTGCAATTTTACGCATATAAACGAAAATACATTCAACGAATGAAAATTATTCGCTTGAAGAATTGACATTCAACGAAAGAATGTCTTTGAATTTATTCGGATAACAAAATCAAATTTTCAATTATTTAGACTCATTTACATTGAACACTTTTTTCTAATTTGAAAATATGTTTGATGCCCCAAATATATTCGTTTGTTTTACGAAAATACATTTAACGACTGAAAATTATTCGTTCGAAGAATTGACATTCAACGAAAGAATGTCTTTGAATTTATTCGGATAACAAAATCAAATTTTCAATTATTTCGACTCATTTACATTGAACACTTTTTTATAATTTGAAAATATGTTTGGTGCCCCAAATATATTCGTTTCTTTTCAATGGCGCATGATCCATGTCTAATAATTATTCGTCTGAATTGAAATTTAATTGAGGAATCTCGTTTAATTTTTTCCCTTAATGAAGTACACTACCGGCGAAAAGTTTCCGGACAAAACTTCAAAAAAGGTCTGGAACGTTTTTTTATGCTATTTCCTGATGTTTTAATTATTTTTACAATTTTTCTTTAGATTTGGACTCTATTTTGAAAACAGCTGTTTTTCGCCTTTTCCCCTCTCTTCAAGTGCACCCATCTTCTAGAGGACATTTTTTAAATACATTTTTACGATTAGATTCATAAAGAGAAAAGTTTGAGCTTCAATTCACTTTTTTTAAAATACTTTAAGCGATTTTTTTTTCCAAACTTTTTCTGTTTTTTGTGAAAAAAGAGGAATTTTGAAAAATTCCGTATAACATGAAAACAAAAAGGATTCATAAAAAACTTCAAGATAGCAAAAAGTTGCATCTGTTTTTTTTGAGTATAGAGGAATTTTTTCAGGTTTTTTTTCCTAATTTTTTTTTCTCATTTTCTGGGTCGGAGCTTAGATCATTTAATTACCATAACTCGAGAACTATCGGATTATTGATAAAATTTCAAGAGGGGAAAATACTTTATTTCACCATTTTCAACACATTGGAATTTTTGTTCTAATATTTTAACTTAATTTTTTTTCCAGCCTGGACATGAGAAAACAAAATTTTGTAAAAAAAATCTGAAAAAATTTCTCCGAACTCAACAAAAACAGACGTAACTTTGTGCTATCTTGAAATTTTCCATGAATCCTTTTTGTTTTCGTGTTATACGAGATTTTTCAAATTTCCTCTTTTTTCACAAAAAACAGAATAGGTGGAAAAAAAATCGTTCGAAGTTTGAAAAAAAGGGAAATTGAAACTCAAACTTGCCCTTTATGAATACAACCGTAAAAATGTATTTAAAAAATTTCCTCTAGAAGATGGGTGCACCTGAAGAGAGGGAGAAAAAAGGCGAAAACTGCTGTTTTCAAAATAGAGTCCAAAGCTAAAAACAATTTGTAAAAATAATTTAAAAAATCGGGGAATGAAGCCAAATTCTTCTCCTTTAAAATGCTGCTTATTGTTCAATAAGTCTACGATGACTTCCGGCGAAATAGCATAAAAAACCGATCCAGACCTTTTTTGAAGTTTTGTCCGGAAACTTTTCGCCGGTATTTAGACTCTAATTTACATTGAGCTTGTTCTTAATTTGAAAATATGTTCGGCGCGACAAATGTATTCGTTTGTTTTGAGCGTTTTATAATTTACGGTCACGCAGTGAATCATGTAACGAGAAGGAACAGACATTGGACGATTTTAATTTTGTATACGTTGATCACACTTCTAAAAACTGCGTGGTACAAGAAGCATTCATAAACGAGCACGAGGAAATTTGCTAGGTGTCAAAAAAAGGCTTCTTCGAGCGTCTAAGCTCGGTTCGTACTCTCTATTAAACAGTTTAAAGACTATTGTGTATAATAATAGAGGGGACACGCGAGGAGGATAACGATCTGTCGCGCGTTTATCATAATAATACATATATATAGATATATATGTCGCCCGCGCAAATGCGTCATCGTCTCGTATTCGTCAGAAAACTCTCGTAAACGTGTCCTAGCCTTCGAATGTTTAAAATCGCGAAATAGCGCATATTGGAAATGTTTCCATCGAGCGGATTTTACCGTGGAGTAAATTATCCAACAAAGGTATAACGGTAAAAATGTATTTTCAATTTTGCTCCTTTCCATCTTTCTTCTCAATTCGCCACTTAAACACTATTCGTTTATGTACATTATACATATTATAAAATATTGATTCCCGCGAATGATTTTTTTTTTCGGTATTACACTGGCCTGATGCTTGACTTTCAAAGTTTTTATAGCACGACGTTAACATACGAATAAATCACAGCAAATATCAATGTTAAGGATTCATAAAACTAAATATATTTATATGTATATATATATATATATATACATGTATATGATTTATTAGAATGTTTTAAAAAACACATTATTTTCACTCCTCATAGATATTTCGAAATCGTGATGAACTTTCTGCGATTTTTCAATGTCTTTTATTATTTGGTCATTAATTTTATTTTTTTCGAACGAGTTTGTGACAAAGAATTTTGTTCCTCCATGAAAAATGTCACCACGAGAGGATTTTGTCACGTCTGAACTTCGAAATCTACCAGGACGAAAAATTTCTGGATGTGCGGATGTTATTTTTAGGAAAACGATACGAAAATCTCGATGTGGAGCGCGATCCCAAAACGTGTTTTTTTTTACCACCCTAATAAATATGTATAATATATATTTATATCGTGCTGCAAGCTCGAGAACACAGAAGGTTATGATCCTACACCCTCGTACGAATATTTACAACGATTCGTTTTGTCCCCCTTAAATACAACAGCTCGCATTTTTTTTACATTTTTTTTTGGGTCGAGCTTTAGATATGGCTGATAAAACTGGCACTTTTTTCTCCCCCTTTTAAAGATACTGAACTAAACCATAAATCGCTCGTTGCGAATACTGACTCAACTTTTATTCCGTTATTTTTTAGAAGCTTGCAGTCGCTCCGAAATGCAAAATGATGGCATTTAATCTCGATCAACTGTCGCAAGACGAAGAAATCGAATATTTGGTCCTAGAACCAAAGCCTCAGGTACGAATGTCCTGTTTCGTGGCTCGCGCAGTCAAGTAACCTACGTAAGGTGCAAAAATGTCTATTTCGTTGAAATCGCGAGTTCGATAAAGCGTGGAAGAAAAATGTTCTCTTTCTTCGTGACGCTCGAATCGAAATATACGCTCAATCACCGACGTCGGAATCTCCATCGCCGATTGCGTATAGAACGTGAAAAGCAATTCCTAGAAGCGCCGTGCCGAGAAGATCACCAGCGGCGGTCAAATAAGGAATCGCCGAACTGTCCGGATCCATACCTTCTGTCCACATCCAAACGACCATAAGTTGAGCTATGTAGAGCAGCAATACCACCTACAAAAGAAGAATAAGGACACATCAGACGGATTGAAGTTGGAATTTGCGAATAAGGGAAAGGAAGAATCGAGGAAATGAATTACCTGAAGAATCGCCGCTAATAAGTAGACTACGATAAATATCGCCGTGAATGAAGTGTGTCCAGCTTGAAGATAACTTATCGTATAGCTGAATATTAAATGACCGGGAATGACCATCATGAGCAAAACTCTGGCAGTTCTCGCGTGACCGCCTGAAAAAAACCATAGTCTCTGAAAAAACGTTCGTGAGAAGCTTAAAGCTCGTGAAGATGATTTTTCGTGCGATTACCTGGTGCCAAAAAAGCGTGGAATGGACTGACGCAAACTTTCAGTGGTTCACGCTGATTTCCGCTGTTCTGATCCTTGTGCAGAGACGTGGAAATTCTACTGGCTTGTACCGCAACCAAATTACCACCGACCCCGTTGATGACCAATTGAAAAACCGCTATACCCTTGTAACTCGATATCGTGTAATCGAGGATGAGACCACCGATACTGCTGATCAACATTGCCAATATAACGGGTGACCAGCCATAATCGAGGACCTCTTTTGTAAAGGGATTTCTCGCAGCTATGTAACCCCATATCGGTGTCGCGAGGATACAGAATACTATGAGCGACGGGGCTATCCATGGTTGAGGATCTGCAATTATTTCCACAAGTCAAACTTCGCCGATCCAGAATTTGGTGAGTCAAAAACGTTTTTTTCCTCTAAACTCGATAATTTTAATTTCTTGTAGGCAAAATTTCGTGAAATAAGACTTCTGTAAGAGATTTTTATGCCAAGATTTTCAAAATGTGACAGAAATTCGAGAAACCATAGGATTGTTCCTACAATTTCTACATTACACTTCAAATTTTGCAAAAATTGCGTTTTTAGAAAATTTGGTTGGGAGGAAACAAATTTCGCAATATCGGACTTTGATTTTTTCAACTGAAAATTTTTATGATGCGTTCAGAGCATTTGTGAATGCTTAAAATTAAATACGATTTATAATTTTTTATTGAAATTGTGGAAACTTTATACTCGATGAAATTACTTTTATGGAAACTCCACCCAAAATTTTGAAATTAGCAGTGATAAAAATTAACGATAAAAATCTGACAAAGGACATTTGACAAAATTTAGAAAATTTACCTATCGCGCTGTACAAGAGTGAAGCGATCCACGATAATAAGGCAAGCGTCGTCAAATCTCCCAATGACGCGGCTATCGGAGTCGCGACATTGTCCGGATTGATGTTCATGCGTCTTGACAGTAATATGACAGCGACCATGATGAGTCCGAGTAAAAAACTTGCGACGGACGCGGTAACGAGAGCGCTCGCGCATAACAATAGTCCATGATGAATGTCAAAATGTGCCTCGGGCACCCAACCGAGTATAACAGCGGCGAGTGATGCCAAAAGTCCCACAACCATCGCCTGACACTGTATCAATGCGAGATTTCCTATAATCAGCGTCCACTGCTGTTTGCGCGTGTCCATGTGACCAAGATTCGCCTGAGTCGATAAACGCGAAGCCAGAGTCATTTCGAGATTTCCCTTGAGGCCGAGTAAAGCTGGAACGAGGATGTATACCTCCGATACTACTTGATAAACTGGCCAGTGCTGAAAAACCAATTTTTTTTTCCTCGCTCAAATTATATGAACTTGAAGTTCCAAACGAGAAACTAAAAGATCCTGCCAATACTTTGCTTCTCAAAACCTGTTTTATTATTCTAAAATATTATTTTCCAAGCAGTGGCAGGAATCTATTAATTTTTGTTTACTGAATACATCTGTGAATTTTTAGTTCATCTGAACCAGAGTTGTGAAAATAGTAATGTAAAAGTAATGCATTACCACATTACTTTAATCAATGTGTATTGGATAAGTTTACCATTAAAAATTCAAGACTAACGTGTAATGAATGAATGGTCCATTACAAATGAAAATAGTAATGTGTAATGGATGCGTGTTCCATTACAATTAAAAAAAGTAATGTGTAATGAATGAGTGCTCCATTACAAATTACAATTGAAAAAAAAGTAATTTGTAGTAGAGAATATTCCATTATAAATTAGTGCGTTTCTACGACAATTTGGAGCAGGTACTATTTTTTTGAAAGGTAAGTCTATTAATTTTTCAATGAAAATAATTTGTGTGTATCAAGTTTTTGTTACCACTACGATAGTAAAGTTAACAAAAACTTGACACACACAAATTATTTTCATTGAAAAATTAATAGACTCACCTTTGAGCAAATAGTACTTGCTCCAAAATGTCGTAGAAATACACTAATTTGTAATGGAAAATTCTCCACTACCAATTACTTTTTTTTCAATTGTAATTTGTAATGGCGCACTCATCCATTACACATTACTTTTTTTTTTAATTGTAATGGCACATGCATTCATTACACATTACTTTTTTTTATTTGTAATGGCACATGCATACATTACACATTGATTTTTGTTATTTGTGAGGGCATATGCATCCATTACACATTACGTTTTTTATTTGTAATGGCACACGCATTCATTACACATTACTTTTGTATTTTGTAATGGTACACTCGTCCATTTTACATTACACAGTGTAATGGGTAATGAATACAGTAATGCATTATTTACAACTCTGATCTGAAGGTGCAAAATTTCTAGTACGTCAGATTATGAATTAATAATGTTGACCAACGTTTTACTCAATGATAACTCGCCAGTTTTTCGATTACCTGAACAACGTCGAGCAGCAAGCTAGCAGCTACCATACCAAATCCAGCGAGTAAAAATGGAATAAACATTTGTACGGATATCGTCCAAACGTTTTCGTCCTCATCGTCGCTCTCGATGTCGCCCCTTAGCTTTGTTATTTTGTTCTTATTAGTGGAACCGTTGATACCATCGATTGTAATTCGAGGTGAGGATGTGGGTATGAGCCTGCTCGTGTCCTCGGTACCGCTGTCTTCATCAACGTTATCAATGTCGAGCTCCATCGTCGAATCGTTAATGAGATCCTTACCGATGAATTCACCGCTACCGGAACCCACCATTCTGCCTGAATACGTAGCACCCGATTTTCTGTAACGTATTCCAACTGTTTCCTCGATTCCTGGTCTATCAGCAGGCTTCTCGTATTCCACATTGCTCATTCTCCTTGACTAGATACTTATAGATCACCACGAAACACTACAAAGAAACATGCAATATATCCCCTCGTTTCCAGCTCCCTCAAATGCGATAAGCGTTAATTTTGTTTCATTTTATTATTTTCTAAGGTTATTGGGGGCATTAAGATAACGCGACGGTGATTTGAATTGTTTCGACTTGTGATTTTTTGTCCTTGAGCAATCATTCGTTGAGCAAACATTTGAATTATCTGCGAAGCGTATATTTTTCTTGAAACACTCTTTGGAAATTTACTTTGCGGAATACAAGAGTCGAACGATAGTTTTCTAGAGATTGGATTTTTGTGCAAAAAACGTTTTTGTAAATTAGATACTTAATTTTAACAATTGTACCGATGCTTTGGCGGAAGTCACTCCAGACTGCGGAAGATCGCGATTTAGCTACTTTTGTTTCTAAATTTTTAACACGAACGAAAACGAGTAACCGATATACACTGGCGCAGACTCGACGGTGATACTCTCGCGCGATCCAGACGAAAATAAATTATCGCACGCGACTCGAACTCGATGCACGAACTTTGGATACAATTATAGAATACACCGGCCATTGAATCTATGCGAACCAGTGCAGTTTGTGCATTGTAACTTTTTTTTTCTCTATCCATCAGAGAAGGGGGAAAAAAGGCTCGGAAAAAAATTTACCATTTATGATAGTTCACTTACCATTTTGATTAAGTTTTGCCAGTTTATCATTGTCTGAACAAAAGAGAAATATTTTATTACTCTCAATGTTTTTACTAGAATGAAAATGAGGGTCCGAAAGGCAAAATAACTTTTGCAATATGTTGATGATGAAAAATTACATGAAAAAAGAATCAAGAAAGAATAATTTTTTTTTGCATTATCCAGTCACTAATGCACGGTCTTTGGTACAAAAAACTTTACCTTATCATCACGTCTTTGTGAGCACAAGCGTGACGTATCACTCGGATTGCGATTAAACATTTTTCCACTTGCTATAAACAACGTTCCTCAAAGATTCTTGTTTTTTTTTTAATTTGACCATTCCATGATTCTCGATTCTCGATGACTGATAACAGACCATTTTTAGTATTACGTTCCAAAAGTATTTTAGGTCTATCTACTATTATTGATTTTACTATCAATTTATTGATTGAAGTTCCAAAGTTTAAACTGAAAAGAAATTGACAGACTACGTCAATACTTGGTAAATAATTCTACAAAAAGTTTTTTTATTATTCGAAAAATTATTTGTCAAATATTTGTCACAAGGTCTTTTGTTTATTTTTGAAAGAAATACATTTGTCAATTTTTTATTCAGCCAAAACAATTTACTTCCATAACTTACAGAGAATGATAATTAAAATAATTGAATGAATAATTAAAAAATAAAAGAATTAATGCTTAAGAGGCATTGGTTATACGAGTAGAAATTGAAAACAAATCCATAATCCGCCGAAACATCTTACAGTGACAAATCGGATACACAAATGGTGATTTGCATGAATGATTTGAATAGCAGGTCATATGCTTACAGCTATACTCGAGGATAAGCATGATAAAGAAAAAAACATAATATAAAAAAAATTGGGGTGTAAAAATTAAAAATGCTTACGTGATGAATCTATAAGAGTGAAATCATGCGCCACCTAACCTCACAATAAGACGGAAAAAAGAAAACTAACCTCAGTCCTGTTAGCTTCGTTCTTCTCATGCTCGACGATATATCGTTCATTAATCAACACTATCATACGAATCTCCTGACAAAATTATTAATTTATTTGTACTTTAAACTCTCGATACAATTTGACAGCTAAACGCGTATATCAGCGTATATTTTTACGTGAGAACTGGTGAGGCTGGTGAGAACGTGACGACTGACGGCCCGGCCCACGTCAGATAAAAAACAACATTGGTCGTGGTGCGCGCGCATTTGCCGCGCATTCGTCTTCTTTCGATCGGCGCTCGCCGCACTCAGAAATATATTATGTTTTCGCCACGGTTCAAACTCTGATTCGGTATATCGCGTGTAATTGCATCTGATAACAGAGAATTAACGATGCGACGTACATTCGACGGCATTCCAATAAAATAATAATTCTGAATGCTTTTATTTCTTCGGCCAAATGATAATCGACGGTTGTCATGCGTTTATCGAGTCGGCCATATTGAAATTGATAAGAAAAACACGTACTTCCGACTTCCGTAACTTCACGTGAATTGAGTGATAAGAACCAAAAGAAATTGATACGAGGCCGCGGTTTTTTCCAATCCCAATTATTTTCAATTTCTTTCGTAAATTGTTTTCCCAATTATTTTCAAATTCAAAGTGTTTTCCCGAATATTTTTAAATTCTTTTGAAAACTGATGATATTTATATTATTTATTTTTGAGCATTTTTAATATAAATTTTTGTAGGGGTAATGAGGGTCAAAAGTACTTCCAAATTATTAGTAAATTGCTTGGCATCTTCCAATGCACAGCTCAATGGTTTTAATCGTTGCCGATTGAAACGATAATTATCTCAATGACAGAGTGCAATTAGAGTACGTTTCTTTTAGCTCGTAAATTCTTTCGTTATACGAATAATTCATTCGCATGAAGCACGTGGAAAAATAGTTCAACGCATTCCTGAGATCTGTATCTGTGGGACGAAGGTAAATAAGATTTCACTACTGTTATAGCAATTATACTATTGCAATGAAACAGATCGGTGTATATGAGTCGTTCCGCGTTACTCGTGGCATTTTTTTTTATTCTATATTTTTTTTGAAACTAGAAAAAATCGAATCTAGAATAGAAAAAATCTCTCTAGCAAACCGCTATTTCCGGAATATCACTGAAATAAGTTTTTTCTTTTGTAGAACTATTTTCTGACAGAAATGTCATTTGGGAGATTTCTTCCACCTGTCACTTGTTATACGGTAGAGTTATTTATGGAGGCTTTATTTTTTGGGGAAGATGCGTTTTTTCTAATATCATCAAATATTTAAGACTTATCCAAATATTATAATAGCAGATCTGCATTTCAGTGAGATTTTTCCGGTAGAGATGTAAATCATACAAGTTTTTCAATTAAAAAAACTAAAATTCATGGTTTTTTATGCATTTGCATCAAAATAAATTTGAAAAATTGAATGAAATCTCTAAAAAATTTCCTGTGATCACAAAACTCGAGATCCTTTCAGCGACCAAATTTAATTGCTGTGTAATAAACCTCATTTTCGAAAAATGCTAGAAGATCTCATGCATAGGTGAAAAAGTAGAGATGTAAGCCATTCAAGTTTTTCAATTGAAAAAACTAAAATTCACGGTTTCTTATGCATTTTCATCAAAATAAATTTGAAAAATTGAAATAAATCTCTAAAAATTCTCCTGTGATCACAAAATTCGAGATTCTTTCAGCGACCGAATTTAATTGCTGTTCAATAAACCTCATTTTCGAAAAATGCTAGAAGATCTCATGCATAGGTGAAAAAGTAGAGATGTAAACCATTCAAGTGGTTCAATTGAAAAAAATTAAAATTCACGGTTTCTTATGCATTTGAAAATGCAAAATAAATTTGAAAAATTGAAACAAATGTCTAAAAATTCCCCTGGGATCGCAAAATTCGAGATCCTTTCAGCAACCAAATTTAATTGCTGTAAAATGAACCTAATTTTCGAGAAATGCTGGAAGGTCTCATGCATAGGTGAAAAAGTAGCTTATTATGTAATTTCGCTTAAGGTCCCGGGAGTCAATTTTATTGTTAGAAAATAGAAACGTAGCTCACTGTAGATAGTCGAAACGAGAATATGAGAGAGACTCTGACAAGAGAGTGGCGATAGAAAAGGCCCTGCTGTACGTATATCTATACATAACTATAGATAATTCGACCAAAACCAGAATGGCGATTTTTGTATGCTCATCCGTAGGAAATACGCCCTTCTGATTATCACCTCGTGACATATATATATTTATATATAGATATACAGGCATATTGGCGAGCAGAGTCGGAAATACTTTGTAGAACGAGAGGCAAAGACGAGCATTGTGGTTGCATGGCTTTGAGTTTCGACTGCGCATGTATGAGCCTTTTCTCTCTTTGCATTACTGCCAAAAAGTCTCGTTCACCGGGCTCTGCAGGACAAAGTTCGAAAGCTCGAAGAGAACACGAGCTTTCTTCAAGTTCCGGAAACAAAAAAACATAGAATTTTTCAAATATCAAGATTGAACAATTTTAATAGAGGACAAAAAATCATAGGTAAAGGTTTCAATTTTACGAAAAATGTGCATTCTCAGTGATAAGAGGATTTCAGTGACCGCTAAGGTTTTATCAAACCGGATAGAGTTGAAAATAATTGAATGTTTGCACTGGAGCAGGATCTCCCGAGAGTGATGACAAATTTTCAGTGATAAGAAATTTCATATTTTTAGTGATAAGGGATTATTCAGAAGGTTTATGCTTTTTATACAAACGGGTTTCATTTCCATAATCCATGAACGGATTCTGCCGATAGGAATATATAGAATGCTTGATAAGGAATTTTAAATCGACCAGAGATTGCATTAAGGGGGGAAACCCATATAAATGGTCGAAGATGACGAGGAATTTCGGGATTTTTTTCCAACGCAACTACTGGACCAATCGTTTCCAACTTTGGAGGCTACTTTATTGTACATTCGAAGACTTGAAAAACATTTTTTTAAGGTGACAGAGACTTTGATTAATTTTTAAACGCGATTTACTCGAAACTACATTTTCGCAATTTGCGGCAGCGATAAAAAAAAAACTATTCGTCCGATTCATTTCAACCAAATATTTTTAGACACATAATTGCAAACCCTCGTCGATAAACCTCCATTTTCGAAAAAAAGTTAATTTAACAATCATTTTTTGCATAAAAATGTTCGGTGAAAATTCGATCTTTTTTCTCTGAGTGCCGCCATTATTACAATATTCAACTTTTGAAACTTTTTCTTGGTTTATCGACAGCGTACTTTCATATAGAATGTAAAGGTTTCTGATTTTTTTTTGTTTCGGGTGAAAAACAAAAAAACTACAGCTGCCGTATTTTGACATCGCGGAAAAAATCCGTTCAGCAGAGATTGGTTGCAGGCTGCTGATGAATACTTATTTTCGATTTTTAAAAAATGTTTTTCAAGTCTTCGAATGTAGAATAAAATAGCCTCCAAAGTTGAAAACGATTGGTCCGGTAGTTGCGTTGGAAGAAAATCCCGAAATTCCTCGTCATCTTCGATCATTTATATGGGTTTCCCCCCTTAATGTTTCCAACTTATATTTGTTGATGATCTTGACGTCGGTATTATTTTTTCAAAGTCACGTTTTTCGGATTCATTGAAAATATTTTACGGGTTCAATGACTATCGCGATAGTGTAATGGGGCACGTTTTATTTCAGTCAAGGTGAATCATAAACGGGAAGCCATCGATAAGAGTTTAATTGACCCTGTTCGCGAGTCTTTCAATTCCGACAACATTGCGTAATGTTCTTTCGTCGCGAATAGACTTTTTGCTTCTGTGTTTCTCTCACTTGGAAAGAATCCTCTCGTTATTCGTGTTAATTGAATAAATTGATTTTCCTAATTGGCCGTAATGTGTACTTGACTCAAAATAAACATGAAAACCAAGTCGAATTACTTTCAGACCATTCCTACATGATTTGGCTCGGCACTGGCCATTTATACTCTGGTGTTTGATCGCTTGTCAGTTTAATAACGCGTTTATTAAACTCCGAAATTAGCCACGGCGTCTCGTAGATTTGCCCAGAGAGACGCAGAAAATTTGTCTGTCTGCGGACACGAGTTTGCGGCAGCTGCGATCGTTTATCACACTTTCAATTCGATCATCGCGTCTCGGGAATAAATGCTTGAAAATTCATAATTTTTCAATTGTAGTTTCCAAAATCGAGGCTCTCTCGTAGTGGGAGTCGATTTTGGAAAAACCGACTTATCATGATCAAAGATTAAAAAATTATGCTGCCAATTAAAGTAACTAAGATTAGGACGGTATTCTGGTCTAGAGACATATATTTTAAGCATTTTGTCGAGCTCGAAAATCAAAATATTTTTACTATTATTTGATTACAACATATTTATTAATATTTTGACAATAGACCAGAAAAATTGCGAGAAAAAAATTGAATAAGTTACAAGTTGATAAAGTTGGGGGTAAAAAAAGGGCTGGCTGACACGATTGCAACCATTTTAGTAATCCGATACAAAATTTGAAAAAAGATTCTTCATCAGTAAGAATGTTGTTGCATAGCCCCTACCTTAGAGAAAACGGAAAAAAATCGCAAAATGGCGGCTGTCTGAACAAAAAAGGCGTTTTCGACTCTTTTCTTCATAGTTTTTAATTTTTTTACAATAGGAAAAAAATAATTTTGATGGAAAAGTGGTAGGGGCGATAGCGAGTTATACATTGAAGATTAGTCAAAAATTTGAAGTAAATCGGTTGAGTAGAACTTGAAATATCATGTCAGCCGTGTTGAAGTAGTTTTAAGAAAAACGTCTATAGTACGATTTGCTCCGACGTGACGTCATTGCTGCTTTACCAAAATATAGCTATAATTTCGTAAATTATTGGAATTTAAAAATTTCCTTTAGACGATATATTTTTAAAGGTATAAACTTTAAGAATATGCAAAAAAAATATTTTTTGAAAATTCTAGACCCGAATACTCCCTTAAAGTTTGCATAATCAGAGATGCAATGTTCGTTTTCAAGTTTAAAAATCGATTTGATGCCTCTGCCACATTTTTTCGTATTCCCAACGTAATTTCAAATATTTATTTTAAACAAAATTGATTAGGAAATACAAAAAGGTGCAACTTTTACAAATTTTAGAAGTTCGAGGATTAAAAAGCTCGAAAACGTGGGAAAATCTTATTTTCGTCATTGCTTAACTGCAAACAAGTTTTTTCGAATGCATATCAGTTATCAGTATGGAAAATGCTGAATCATCATTCCTGTAATAAAAATATTAATCCCAAAAATCATAAATTGATTGGCATCGATTTTGAACCGTAAATTTTTCATTCAAACGTGACTTTCCAAGCACAAATATAAAAAATCGAGATTCCCGACCAAAAAGTTAGTTCGATAAATCTCGACTTCCCCGAATTCTGACGCAAGTGATATTATTTCAGTCACAATGGGCCGAAGAAACAAAAAATCACCAAAAATCACGGACCCATCGCGAAAGTGTGAGAATAAAAGTTCCTCATCAAACAGCCCGTCGAATACGTCGATGAGTAGCGAAACATTGGCAAAATCAACGAGGAACGCATCGACGTCAAAATTACAAAACGTTTACGCTCGTCTAGCGCTGCCGTTGTTAAAATTCAACGAGAACAATTTACCGACCGATAGCGACGACGAGGAGACACTGGAATTCGAGATACGTCCGCGTTTCGTCTATTCCTGCAACATGTGCCTCGTTTGCATGGACATAAACGACAAAACGATATTCTGCGAGAGATGTAAAATGACATCGTACTGCACGATCGAGCATCGCGATGAGAATCGCGATTCACACGCCAAACTTTGCGATATTCTGAGCTCGGATTTTGGCGGTATCGAGGCTTTTCGTTTTGCCAAAGACTTACCGGCGGATCTTTATCGTTCGCTGCGAATAAAAATGATCGATCACGTCGAGGAGCGAATGAAAAGACGCTTGGATCTTTGGGAACGTGAGATTATTTTGTATCCACGGATTTGTCGAACTTGTCGCAAGATCGGCGATGATTTGGTACGTTGTCCGGAATGTCTCGTTGACAATCACTGTCAGGAACACGCCAAGGATCACGCGATATGGTGCAAGGATTTTCAGGTATTCCGTCGCATCCTCTGGATGCAGCATCGTCACGGTCACGTTGACACGAATTTTCCCGATATAACGAGGAAAAAGTGTCTCCCACTTGCCGATAATTTCGACCATCTTCTGTGCGACATGTTCGCCAATAATGTGAATTATCGTCGAATCGATGCTCACACTTATGCGAGCATGTCTCTGGCTGCAACTGCCCCCTTAACCGCGCTATTTGCCCTCCAGAGGACTTGCGATGATTGGACAAAACGCGAGAATCTCAGGATCGACGTTGTCGGAGCGGAATTTCAATTTGAATGCTCCTGCCTGAGAGTTTGGGAAAAGTTGTTTCTGCATTATTTGCCGAATTTGCGAAATTTGCAATTGCGCTTCACCGGACCGGAATTGTCATTGCCCGATGCACCGATCGAGCTTTTGTCACGAGTGACAATGTGTCGACGTTGCAAGAACGATAAACGCGAGATAAGAGTGTGCTTCAACGAGGGTCGACTCTATCACGAAATTTCGGAAAATTCGGATTTCACCACGCCCGATCTCATTTGTCTCTTCAATCCTGGCTTGTATCGCGAAACCGGCTACGATGGTACCGATACTTGGCCATTGACCATTGAAAAATTTTGTGACACTCGCGTTCCCGTTGTTGTTACGTCCTACACCGAAATCGAGATCCCTCGTGATATACAGAGAATACAATCGATAAGAAAAGTGGAAATTTTATTGGAACCGCAAAAAAATCCATTCGCATCCGTTAAACCCGATAGAAATTTCGTCAGCGACGATATCGTGCCCTTGATGTACAAAAATTATTGCGTTTCCGTCGTCAGAGGAGTGTAATTCCTTCGTGGTAAAATTTTACAAACCATTCGCATCAATTTTGGCTTCGTTATTTTGAATTGACAAAGTTTCATAGTCAAAACGTCATTGAGACTACTATTTTATTTTTCTATTGAGAAAATAGTAAAGGAAAATGAATAATCTCAAGATTACAAATTATTAGGATTTTTTTCGATCAAAAAAAGCTTTTCCTCTGGAATTGATCTAAAAATTGACTGTTGAGTTGATTGCGCGTGAATTTTGTTCGATAAGATTGCATCATTTACATTACAGGTTCACATACAAAGATTACAGCGTTTCCGTCGTCAAAGGCGTATAATTTCTCCGCCGAATAATTTTGCAAACCATTTGCATCAATTTTAGCTCCATTATTTTGAATCGATAAAGTTTCATAGGCAAAAACATCATTAAGACTACTATTTTATGTTTCTATTGAGGAAATAGTAATGTATAATGAATAATCCCAGGATTACCAATTCTTAGGATTTTTTTTCGATTCAAAAATTTTTTGTCTTTGAAATTGATCTAAAAATTGACTGTTGAGTTCCCCAACTAATTGCGCGTGAATATTGTTCAATTACATTGTATCACTCACATTACACGTGGATATACAAAAATTACAGCGTTTCCGTTGTCAAAAGAGTGTAATTCCTTCGTCGAATAATTTTACAAACCATTTGCATCAATTTTGGCATCATTATGTTAAATAGACAAAGTTTCATAGTCAAAACGTCATTAGGACTACTATTTTATTTTTTATTAAGAAAATAGCATAGTATAATGAATAATCCCAGGATTACCAATAATTAGGATTTTTTTTCGTTAAAAAAATTTCCTTCGAAATTGATCTAAAAATTGACTGTTTAGTTGATCAACTAATTGCGCATGAATTTCTTTCAATTAGATTGCATCACTCACATTACACGTTGATATACAAAAATTACAGCGTTTCCGTCGTCAAAGGAGTGTAATTCCTTCGTCGAATAATTTTACAAACCATTCGCATCAATTTTGGCTTCATTATTTTAAATCGACAAAGTATCATAGTCAAACCGTCATTAGGACTACTATTTTATTTTTCTGGTAAGAAAATAGCAAAGTATAATGAATAATCTCAGGATTACCAATTATTGGGATTTATTTTTCGTTGAAAAAAATGTTCCTTCGAAACTGATCTAAAAATTGCATCACACTCACATTATCCTTATTTTTTTCTCTGTCGTCTGCCGCCATTTTGAATATTTAAATTTCAAACACCAAGTTTCAAATCAATTACCTTGATAACATTACCGTTCGCAGAATCTCATTGAAAAATCGATACGATTACTCGAGAGTAAAATGCATAGATGTGAAAGAAAACCAGTCATATGGATTGCATTTAAATGCATTTATTTGTACACGAACAGGTGAGACAAGCTCCGTGTTTCTTCGGTATTTTGCTACGCGTTACAATCCTGTACGCTCGTACGATAAAATACGCGCTCATGTATGAACATCGTATTTGTAATTACTATCTTGAGGAACGCGCATTGTTTAAGAGGTACACATAATTATAATGATAATAATAATAATAATAATAAGAATAATAGTGCAGTGGTATAGCGGATTAATCACTCTCTCATTCATGCTACAGACCCATTACATCATTTTTTCAATCCTCTATACATCGCTCTTCGATTACAAACATGTGGAATGTACAAAATTTACAGAATCCGAGTCCACGCCGTAAGTAAAATATACGACGTTGAAATAAATACAATATTATTCAGGCAAAGGTGATTGCAAATTTTTCGCTATCGATTATCATCGTTCCTCGATCGTTCGGACGCAATATCTCCAATAATTTCCTCGATTATTCGTTGATATTTCACTATTTCAATCGACGAGTTCTTGGCGTTGTTGCGAGTGATTTGAATTTTGCGCGTAGTTTCCCGCGCTACGGTGCTGCCACCGCGCGACGCATGCGCAGCTCTATCAAGAGTCGCGCGGCGCATGCGCCCTACCAAGCGTCGCGCGGCGCGGGAAAACGCCAATTTAAAAAAGCCAAGAGTTTAAAATATTTTAGTGTTTCGCGAAAATTGTTTTACGATGAATAATTATTTCTAAATTGTTTAACAATCTCATTCGATCCTGCTCGCGTCTTCCCAGTCACACGTCAAATAAAAAAAAAACACGGAATTTCGAGAGTGGTACCAAAAATCGCAAAGTGTCTCTGCGAGAGTTTTTGAGGTTCTCTGCGTCATTTGAATTTGAATAGTTGAAGCAAACTCGATATTGACGAGTATTTCGTTTATAATTACGTGTTTTTTTTAAGCTTTCGTCAGTGGTATTTTTTTTTCTCGTTCCTTTTAGCGAAATGGCGAATCAATTCGCGCCAAATTAAACGTGAGTGTCCGAAAGGATTCTGTTTTCTTTTTTTTGAGCGCGACGAAAGCTTGGCGTTTGCAATAATTGACGTGAATTATGCGAGGAAACGCGAATAAGATAATGATGATGCGTTCAGTAATCAGGTAAATCGTAGATTGGCGAAAATCGATATCGAGATTGTCACGAAAATCGAGAGATACGTTGGAACTTTGGTCGTCCCGGAATTCGCAAGCTCATAGAAATATCTGTTGTAAGCTCTGTCGCAGTGGGAAGGCCAGTCTTTCAGACAAGCCGCATATGCCATCACGTGAGCTATGTAATTCTGCTCGAAGGTGCCACGGAAAAGATGAGACCAGGGTCCTGTAAAAGAATTTCAAAAATTAAACCCATGCCGCGATATTTCACGATTGATTTAATTTTGGCTTCCTCCAAATTCAAAGCTACTTTCAAAATTTATCGAGAGGCATTTTATTCTCAAATTTTGGTCTTAAAAATTTTTTCAATCTGTAACACGAGGTTCTACCTTTTTTTTCTAAAATTTAATTTTCTACACTGAAGTCGATTTAGCACTATGTACAAAAAATTAGAAAAAATGGACTACGGATTCTAAGCGTGAAAAAATAATTTTTAAAAGAGATAAAGATTCCAAAATAATGATAACTACATGAAGAGAATTCCAAATCAATTGATTTCAGAGTTTATTCTAAACAAAAAAATACCCAAAAAGAATTTTGAGGAAGGACATAAAATTCCTCTTGAAGTTGATGAATTTTTGCTCAGTTTTTGACGCTTTTTAATTTAATTTAATTTAATTTTCTACACCGAAATCGATTTAGCACTATGTACAAAAAATTAGAAAAATGGGTTACGGATTCTATGCGTGAAAAAATAATTTGTTTAAAATATCAAGATTCCAAAATAATGATTAAAACATGAACAGAATTTAAAATCAATTAATTTCACGGTTTTTTTCTAAAAAATCCTCAAAAACAATTTTGAGAAAGTAAATAAAATTTCTCTTGAATTTGAAGAATTTTTGCTCAGTTTTTCACGCTTTTTAATTAAATGCAATTTAATTTTCTACACCGAAATCAATTTAGCACTATGTACAAAAAAAAAGAAAAATGGTCTACGGATTCTAGGCATGAAAAAATAATTTCTAAAAGAGATCAAGATTCCAAAATAATGATAACGACACGAAGAGAATTTAAAATCAATTAATTTCACAGTTTTTTTTCTCTAAAAAATCCTCAAAAAGAATTTTTAGAAAGGAAATAAAATTCCTCTTGGGTTGATGAATTTTTGCTCAGTTTTTGACGCATTTTAATTTAATTTAATTTAATTTTCTACACCGAAATCGATTTAGCACTATGAACAAAAAATTAGAAAAATGGGCTACGAATTCTAGAGGTGAAGAAATAATTTAAAAAATATATAAAGGTTCCAAAATAATGATAACAACATGAAAAGAATTTAAAATCAATGAATTTGAGTTTTTTTTCTCTGAAAAATCCTCGTAATGAATTTTGAGGAAGGAAATAAAATTCCTCTTGAAAATTCCGCTTTTGTTGACGATTTAGGAATATTGAAAAAAATATTTTTGTATTTGGAAAAAACTTGCCAATAGCGTAGACTCCAACGTCCTCTCCGCCGTGGGTCTCATCCTTGAGATAAAAAGTCGCGAGATTTCGATAATAAATATCATCGCGATTTTTGTCCTCCTCGACGGGTCTCCAAATCTCGCTGGTGTTTGTCGTGTCGTTCAAACGATGATAGAGATAACCAGGACCATTCGCGTAGCTCAGTGTCTCGTAAGGTTTCGGTGGATTCGGACGTGTGAGATCGTTCGCAAAGCCAAGAATATCGTTGCCCCGTTTGGGATAACCGTTCATGGTGAAAGCGTGCGAATGATCGGCAGTCACGATAACCAGTGTCTCCTCTATGTTAACTTCACTCATTGCAACTTTAACTGCATCCTCGAGGGCAGTTACTTCTTGCAACGCCAATTTTGCGTAATTCTGATGATGAGCGATGTCGATCTTGCCGCTTTCAACCTGAAATTCCAAAATTTCCTCAATTTCCCTTAATAGTCAAAATATAATCAGTAAAATATTTCAAGGAAATTAAAAAAAAGCAAAGCAAAGGAAAGCAAAGTTACAAATATTTTCGAAAAACTGCAAACCATTTTGGGAGGTATTTCGCAATTTATAGGAAATAAACTTTCTAATTCTAATTTTCTAATAGAATTAAAAAAATTAAATAATTCAAATCCCTTTTTCATTCACTCTTTTAACTTCATTGAATCAAATAAATTTTTCAAAAGTGAATTTTTTTTTTTTAGTTTTTGTTAAGGTAGAAAAAGACGATTTTTTCGTTTTCAACCTGAAATTTCATAATTTCTTCAATTTTATTCACAAGTCAAAATGAAATGAGTAAAATAATTCAAGGAATTAAAAAAAAAACAGAGCTAAGGGCTAAGGGTTACGAATACTTTCAAAAAACTGCAAACCATTTTGGGAGGTAGGATTTTATAGGAAATAAGGATAGGTAGTAATTTATAGGAAATAAACTTTCCAATCCTAATTTTCTAATAGTATTAAAAAAATGAAATAAATTGTCAAATCCCTTTCTTATTCACTCTTTTAACTTTATTTAATCAAATAAAGTTTTTGAAAGTCAATTTTAGCTTTTAAATTTTTTTTCAAGATAGAAAAGACTTGTTGTTTCTTTCTTGATATTTTTTTCTCTACAATACGAGTTAGTACTTACGGCCTATTTTTTTGTAGTTCTTTTTTACCAGGAACTGAATGAAATAAATTTTTCAAAAGTGAATTTTTTCTTAAAATTTTTTTTTTAAGCTAGAAAAGACGATCGTGCCACTTTCATTCAGAAATTTCTTCAATTTCATTCACAAGTCAAAATAAAATCAGTGAAATATTTTAAGGAATTTTAAAAAAAGCAAAGCTAAGGGTGACAAATATTTTCAAAAAACTGCAAAACATTTTGAGAGGTATTTCTTAATTGGTAGGAAATAAAATTTCTAATTCTAATTTTCTAATAGTATTAAAAAAAAAAAATTGTCAAATCCCTTTCTCATTGACTCTTTTAACTTTGTTTAATCAAATAAATTTTAAAAGAGTCATTTTTAGCTTCAAACATTTCTTTTTAAGCTAGAAAAGACTCGTTTTTTTCAATATTTTTTTTTCTCTGCAATGCGTGGTACTTCTGGGCTATTTTTTGCCAGGAACTCTGTTCTTCTGGAAGTCGAATCGTCTGTTTGAATATATGTATAGAAAATGGTGTAAGCGAGATGCCTCTTGATATTCCTCGTGGCTTTGATATAATCTCGCACAATAACGGTGGGAAAATATAGCCAAACCGACGATTAAGAAATTAGAGTAAATGGGTCTGTTGGTGTCTGGCAACCGTTTGTATGCTTCTGTACGATATTTCAACTCTTTGACACTGAGATAAACTCGCAGAAACACGGGGTAAGAGAATCTTGAATTACGCATAAAATTAAATTGTCCCATTCCTCAAAATGAGACCTTGACGTACGTCCGGGAAACCACAAGAACGTTTCTGCGTTCTCGTAAAAAATGTCCATTTTCTTTCCATCGTGAAAAAAACATTTTCCAATGCTCGATTGCAAGGATTTTCCCGCTAGATGCAATTTGAGGGAATCATTTGCACGCAAAACTAGGGATTAAATTCGAGGATATCATTGTCCGAGACTTGACCAATTGTCTCTTAATTATTATGCTTTTTTTCGTCGATTATTTTTTTGCAAAGTGATCATCGCGAATACAAGCTCGTCGAGGAAAAATAACTCACCATGAGGAAAAATCCTTGTTTATTTTTCTTGAGTATTCTTATCGCTTGCATCGTCATATTGGCGAGTGTCGGTGTATCGGCACTTCTGACAGCGTGATACGGCATGTGACTCTGCGAAAATATACCGAGAACACTCGATGTTTTCGCAATGTCGAGCGACATCAATTGTGACGCGCTTGTCACTAATTTGCCATCGGGATTTTTGTTCAACCAATAATCCGTCAAATTTTTTCCATCCTCTCGCACGCAACTTCCCGTGTCGATCTCACCTTCCATCTTCAGTCCCATATTCTGGGCACCACCGCCCAACACTACCTGCGAAAATCCATTAAGCAAATTGTTAGCGAAAAAAAATTCTAGAAAACTCAAACTCTAAAATTCTCTATTTTTAAAAACACCAGATCCTCGTTCTTTAGAAGTTTTTAGAATTTTAATAATAATTCTAAATTTTCTTCCAAATCTTTCTAATTCCAGTTCTTAAATTCTAAAATGTTAAAGAGAAGAGTTTTTTTAAATTTTACAATTATTATTGAATTATAAAAATTTCTAAAGAGCAGCAGTGAAAAAAAATGTAAAAGAACTAAAATTCTAAAATTATAAATTCTAAACTTAAAAAAATACCAGATCACTCTTGCTCTTTAGAGGTTTTTAGAATTTTAACAATAATTTTAAAATTTCTTCCAATTCTTTCTAATTCAAGTTCTTAAATTCTAAAATTCTAAAGAGAATAATTTTTTTAAATTTTACAGTTGACATTGAATTCTAGAAATTTCTAAAGAGGAAGAGTGAAAAAAAATGTAAAAAATTAAAATTATAAATTATTAACTTAAAAAAATACCAGATCTCTCTTGCTCTTTTAGGAGTTTTTAGAATTTTAATAATAATTCTAAAATTTCTTCCAATTCTTTCTAATTCCAGATGTTAAATTCTAAAATTCTAAAAAGATTTTTTTTTTAAACTTTACAGTTATTATTGAATTCTAAAAATATCTAAAGAGCAGGAGTGAACAAAAATTCTAAAAAACTAAAATTCTAAATTTTTTAAAATACCAAATCACTCCTGCTCTTTAGAAGTTTTTACAATTTCAATAATAATTCGAAAATTCTAAAAACTTCTAAAGAACAAGAGTGCTCCGGTATTTTAAAATCTTTTTAGATCGATCTAAAAAATCATTGAAAATGCGATTTTCAGTATCACAATTGTTAATTAAAATGTATTTAAAGAAAAATGAATTGACAATTCAATTAATCAGTAAACAATGTCCCAATTGTTTCGCTGTGCCAGAAAAATGATAAGATTCATCCGATTTATAATCATCTTCTGTTTGAAGAAGGAAAATTTCCTTAAAGTTTGATAAAGATTAAATCGTATCGTTATCAAAATCATTTTGACGATCGATCTATTGATCTTCTGCAAACGTTTGATATTTGGAGAATGCATTCTCACGATAACGAACCACGCGTCAAAATTCAACGACTCAATGTTCGCGACAGAATAATGCGGCAAAAAAAATCCAACTATCGTTCAGAGGGACGATGATAAAGTGTTTCGACATTTGCAATTGATCCTGAATTTTCTTGCCTCTTCGTGGGAATCTTCTTCCTCGTCAATTGATTGACGGAAAAAATGTGCTGAGGCTTAAGCTTTTTAAAACAACGCGAATCAACGCGGAAAATATTGAAATCAATGAATCTCAAGATGAACGATTGAATCGACGGAATCGGGATATTTGCGTGATTAGCAGCGTGGATCTTGTACCTTGAATAGATTTCCCGGTGCGTCCTCGACCAGCTGACGTCCAATGTCTTTGATGCAGTCACGATGTTTCATGGGAATCGACGAATCGCATTCCCAATCACGATTGTTCACGTGAGCGTAGAGTGCAGCTGGTGTAGCGTGTGTTATTCTCGTGGTCGTGACAAAACCTTAATCAAACGAGAATATACACGTATAAATGTCGGTATGGATGAAGAAAATTTAATGACAATTAGTCGAAGAGCGATGACAATCTTCACGCGCGTATCACGCTCGAAATTGCCCGATGAGATGCAATTTTCGCGTTTTCCTTTTCACTGCGAAACGATAGAGCGACAAATGAGTTTCCCGACAATGCGCAATGGTGCCTCGATCATGGAAACTTTTTCATTACTCGGTGCAAGGCCAATTGGTCTCGGGAGATTGCAGAAATCGAGGCTTAAGGGCCCAGCGATAATTGTAATGAAACTTGGATCATGACGACGCTTTGAAGGATATTCCAGGAAGTGGTTTCTCTGCTACTTTGCGATTTTAACTATTGCCAGAATCGAGGTTAGTCTCTGAGAAGTCTAGTCTTTTTTTATTTTTTAGCAATCCTTCGAAAAGAGGGGAACTTTTAGTAGTACGGTTTGTCAATAAAAATGTAAATAATCAACTCGATTATGACTAATTTTCGATTGATATTCGCAAGATTGCTAAAATCGAGGTTCTTTTCAAAGTGGTTTGAAGGAACAATGCTTTTTAGTAATTTTTGTCAACAAAAAAAATTGTCCAACAAAGTTTTCATAACGCAATATTTGTTCAAGAGTCTTCTGACAAAGTAGAGATTACTTAAACGATTTTTGTTCAATGATAAGAAATAAAACATGTTTATGTGCCTAACATCCCTCTCAATTCCGTCGTCCCGAACTTCAGTATCGATTCTCGATTATGACAACTCGATTATCGATTATGACAAATTTTGCATCAATATTCGCATGATTGCTAAAATCGAGGTATTGATGCAGAGAAATGATGTTGGGCAATTCCTTTAAAATCTCAATTTTTTTTATTCGATCCGGATATTCCCGTGTAGAAATTTTGGTGGGGAAAAACTTCTGCCCCTGACTTGCCCTCCCTAACTAATGTAGGGAAATGACCCGCTCATCCTAACAGGCCCTGTTTAGCCATGTAACACCTGGCTGGCCATTTTCGGATCCGGCGATCATGATCAGGCCCCTATGACGATATGATCCGGCCCTAGCAGATCCTGATCAGGCCCCTAAGATTTTTAGAATCATGCCCTTAAAGGCCCTGATCACGGTCGTGATCATACACCGAAGCGCTTTTTAAACAATTCGTTTTTACGAGGTACTCCTTTTTCAATGTATGCATCTTATTATTTATTTCGAGGCAACCCTTTCTTAGGGTACACTTTTCTTTTGGCAATCCTCGAAGAGAATATTAGATTCCGAGTGAACGGAAATTCTCTACGAGAATTAAATAAATAAGTACAATTACATAAGACGGCAGGACCTCCTTGTATGGATTCTTTCGACACCGACTTCTGCTAACATCCGTGCTCGCACCCGTCTATATAAGCATACTGAACACATTATCCGTATGCGAGTTCAACGGTTGCTGTCCTGCGCCATCTCGCGCCAAGTCTCGGAACTAACGCGATGCGGTTCGTCGTGATAATAATAATAATCCTCTGCCTACGTAACGAACTTGTGACAGGCGCACAATTGCTTGTTATTCTTGCGGAATAAAAGTGATAATGTAAGTAATAATTAAATAATAATAATAATCATAATAATAATAATAATAATAAACGAGGCAATGATTGTTAATTTATTATTATTGTTATTACTATTATTGTTATTTATTATTATTATTATTATTATTATTATTATTATTATTATTATTATTATTATTATTATTATACTACTGAAAGCCGATATACAAATAATTTTATTTTAATAAATACTCAGGGCAATCCAATAGTTTTCACATCAGAGCCCTGCCAGGGTAATAAAATAAAAATATTTTTTGCTTAAAAGTGTAAAAATAACGTCGTCGGAAACTGTTCATATTCTGATCATGCAGGGCACTGGTAATAAGTGATTATTTCAATGTAATAACTAGGGACCAGGTCGTTAAGTTCCATGTCAGGGCCCTGCCAGGAAAATCGGATCAGGCAGGGCGGATCAGGGGCAAGAATCAACTAATGGTTGCCCTATCACATTTCTACACGGGTTCTGGCAATTGCCGGAATAGACGTTCTTCTTGAAGTGGTTTAAAGGAGAAATGTGTTTTAGTGTTTTTTATCGGCCTAAAAGATTGTCCAAAAAATCTTTCATGTTTCATTAATAGAATAAAAGTCTTCTAACATTCAAAAATTCTAAGTTCTAAATATTTTTTAATGCCAGATCACGCCTGCTCTTTAAAAGTTTTTAGAATTCCAATTATAATTCTAAAATTACTTCCGATTCTTTCTAATTTTAATTATTAAATTCTAAAATTCTAAAAAAAAGTTTTTAGAAGGCTTTTTTAAATGATTTTCTTTGAATGATAAAAAATAAAACACATATTTTTGCCTGGAATCTATTTTCCTTCTCATGCTTCTTAGAATCAGAAGATGTACTGGAATCTCGATTATGGCAACTTTTCGATAAAAATCTGAGGAATCGCCAAAATCGAGGTCCTTCACTGCTCCAATTACAACCCGTATAATATGTAATCTTGGATTATGTTCATATATATAATATATATATAGAGAGAGAGCGTGGAGATTCTTCTTGAAGTGGTTTAAAGGAAAAATGTGTTTTATCAATTTTTATCGGCCTAAAAGATTGTCCAAAAAATCTCTCATGTCTCATTAATAGAACTAACGTCTTCTAACATTCTAAAATTCTAAATTTTTTAAATGCGAGATCACTCCTGCTCTTCGGAAGTTTTTAGAATTTTAATTATAATTCTATAATTACTTCCGATTCTTTCTAATTCTAACTATTAAATTCTAAAATTCTAAAAAGAAATTTTACAAGGCTTTTTTTGAATGATAAAAAATAAAACATGTATTTTTCTACTGGAACCTCGATTTTGACAACTTTTCGATGAGAATCTGAGGAATCGCCAAAATCGAGGTCCTGCATTGCTCTAATTACAACCCATATAATACGTAATATCTGTTTATATATCTGTATAGATATATATTAGTTCATATCGCGATAGGTACTCGATTGCTCTTGCGGCCCCGACATTGCAGAAGGTCGTCGCAGGCGCTGGGCTCGTGGCCTCCCTCCGTTCATTGAATATATTTTCGCTACGTACAACTCTAACAAGGTCCACTCAGCACACTGATTCTTAATTGAGCTCTTTGAGCCCGCTCTTGTATGGTTCTGCGGTTCGGAAACTCACGATAGAGCCCGAGAAATCGTTTGTCCGCGAGTCCCAATAAAAATGACCCGACAAAAACTCCGGAAACACGTGCGTCGATTTTTGCGAAATCGGCAAACGCTCTTTGCAACGTAATCCCGCGGTTAGCTCATTGCGAAATAGCTCGCACTGCATTGTTCCGTATAGAAAAAAAGTAACGGTGAATGCCTTTCTTGTCTTTCCAATGTTCTTGATTTTCTCCACCGGTCCAATCAAGGCAGACTGGATAATCGTTAATTTATCAACCCCGCTAAAATGCGACTCGACTTTATCAGAGATTCTCGACTGTTGACGATTATTATATATGTGTGTGAAAAATATGACAAGCCAAGACTTATCGCAAAGTAATAAGTTGCCTCGTTTAATCGTTGTGCCTGATAACGGTTTAGATTGAGGCTTCATTATATATTATATCACGATCGTTTGAAAATTAATTTTTGTCTTTTTTTATCACACAACGGAAACGTTTTTTTGGCTTAAAATTTTTTTTTCGATTTTAGAGTGAAGGCTTACTGAAATTTTCAAATTTTCGATACAATTTTTACCATATCGGCTTTTGAGCTTTGGAGCCAATTTTTTTTTTATATAAATGAACCAAGAGAAATCATAATCAGTATTGGATTTGCCAAAAATCATTATAGTGATTCAGATTTTGTGAAATTATGATTTGTTGAAAAAATGTTCACAAAAATTGTGCAAATTAGAAATTCGCCAAATTTCAAAAATCCTTTGTAAGAAAGCCAAAATTGATGAAGATACTTGCTCTAAAAATTATTAAAAATAATATGCTATGCTCAAATTTCTTATTTTCATGATTTCTAAATTAAATATAGAAACTGAGGACCGATTGACACTTGATTTTTTCAAGTATTTTTTTAATACGTTTTCATTATTTTATTCGTTAATTCCCGTCCTTTTTTTAGTGATTTAAAAAAATTTCAGAGACTTCAGAAAATATAACTTCTTATATATTGTACGTAAAAACATAAAAATCAGCTATTTGTATTCCAAGCATTCGATTCGCCATCGGCGCGTCCTCGAAAATTTCAGAGAGTCGATTTGTCAATCGATCGATTAGCAAATACGTGCACGATGCATGATCCATACATATATATTGAGGATAGAAATCTTTAGGCCAAGGAACTTTGGCGACGTTTTTTCTTCTAAGGTCGAGGCAATATTGCTTCCGTATATATTAACCGAGAAATGGGGCGCCAAGAACTCGGAAGAAAAAAATAGAAAAAAGGAAAACCAGACCCTCCCGGCGTATTCCAGTTTCATGATTATCTCGCTGTACCCGCGCTTTACAAACTCAAGGTCCATCGCTATCGTTTACACAGGCTGTGATAATTGTGTCAGTCGGACTTTACTGACCGCGCCGACTAACGTTCCGCATAATCGCCGATAGTTATTCGAATATGGAGATGAAAAAACTTCCGGTTCGCATTGGGAATATTGGTAGCATAAAGAAAAATCTCCATTTCCGAACGATTATCTCATTACCGTGCTCATTGCAGATTAAAATGAAGCAGTCATAAAGCAATATTGACATTTCTGAAATTAATATTTTTAATAAAAATTAATTGCTTCATTGAAATTTTCCTAACATTTTTTTCCAATAGAATCGAGACTTTCGGATATTTGTATTGAATTCTCAATCCTTCAGACTCCCAAATGCCGCTTGTTTTATGGGATTGGGATAATTTTTTAATTTTTAATCGATTATTGCAGTCGGATTATCGATTTGAATGAAATTCTATTTTTTTAATTGATTTTTGAAGAATATAAAATGACGACTTTTTGTTTATCGATTATGCTACTTGTTTTCAATGCGAAAAATGAAATAGTATCAGAAATTTCGGAGAGAAAAAGTCCAGAAATGTGGAAAGAAGTTTTGGATCATTTTGTTGTCTTATTTCAGAAGTTGTTCTTCTTAAAATCTTCGTAACATTTTTCTTCAATAGAATTGAGACTTCCGCCTATTTTTATTGAATTCTCAATCCTTCAGACTCCCAAATGCCGCTTGTTTTATGGGATTGGGATAATCTTTGAATTTTTCATCGATTATTGCAGTCGGATTATCGATTTGAATAAAATTCTATTTTTTTTAATTGACTTTTAAAAAATATAAAATGACGACTTTCTGTTTATCGATTATGCTGCTTGTTTTCAATGGGAAAAATTAAATAGTATCAGAAATTTCGGAGAGAAAACGTCCAGAAATGTGGAAAGTAGTTTTGGATCATTTTATTGTCTTATTTCAGAAGTTGTTCTTCTCAAGGATGTTGAGTCCCAAATCGCAAATGATGAGAAAATTCTAAAAATTTGGTATGTTTTTGGATGAATTATTTAAGAGGTCGATTAGGAAGGTCGTTATCGAACAATTAACATTAACAAATTAAATTAAATTAAATGTAGTCTTATAGACACTGATATAACTTTGCGATGAGTTTTTTTTTGACCTCTCAATTTTTGAATATCTACTCTATATTGAAAGCAACGGAAATAAAACGAAGTTTATTGATAAATATTTTTTTGTATTTGTTTAAAAAATTGTTCTTAACAAAATGTTAATATTTTAATAACGAGCTTCCTAATCGTCGTGAAATTTTTACACGACCTCTTAAATACTTCATACAAAAACATACCAAATTTTCAGAATTTTCTCATCATTTTTCATTTTAACCCTTAAGGAGGTTGAAGTAATGATGATAGAATTCTGAAAATTTAATATGTCTTTACCTGAAGTATTCAGGAGGTCGCGTAAGAATTTCACGACGATTAAGAAGCTATTTATTGAACAATTAACATTAAAAGATTTCATAGGGACTCAACATCCTTAAATTCTTCCCAACATTTTTTTCCAATAGAATTGAGATTTCTCGCTATGTTTATTGAATTCTCAACCCTTTAGACTCCCAAATGCCGCTTGTTTTATGGCATTGGGATAAAGTTCAATTTTTAATCGATTATTGAAATCAGATTATTGATTTGAATAAAATTCTAATTTTTGAATTGATTTTTGAAGAATATAAAATGGGGTCTTTTTATTTATCAATTATTTCAATGAGAAAAATTAAATAGGGTCAGAAATTTGGGAGACAAAAAGTCCAGAAATGTGGAAAGTTGTTTTGGATCATTTTGTTATCTTATTTCAGAAGTTGTTCTTCATTTTTCGAGATTATATCGCCGTGCGTAGTAAGAGCAAAATCATTGTTTACCGCATCGTAGATCCTCCGATCGTAATTTCAATCTTTCGTAATTTTAAACCAAGAGAGAGAGAGAGAGAGAGAGAAAAATGTCGCTCGAATTGTCGATCACATGACAGTAATCGCAGAGTGATTTCCGGTTTGAGGGTTCCACAATCTCGGATAGGCGACACGAAAATTGCGACGCAAAATGGAAAGAGCTTAATCACGTTCGATAATCAGATATGCAATCCCCCTCTCACCGTTCCTCCCATACAATTTTAATAACACAATTTCGCGACGAGAATCCCGAGTTGCTTTGTGCTTTGCCCAAGAATGAAGGAAATAGCGAGAGAGAGAGAGAGAGAGAGCAGAGACTTTTGTCTGGCGCCACTTTGAGAAATAATAATTCATAAAAAAAAAATATATATTAATAATCTCTCGGATGTTCTGTCGTCGAAAATATCGTGGCGTGAAACGTCACGCGACGTCATGTCAATTGCGTTCGATCCTATCTTTTCCGGTTTTTATAATCTCCCTTCTCGAGAATTATCTATCATCAACAAAATCATTGAAATTTTTGCAAGAAAAATATTTACGACCGTGATCTCAAGCATTGAACTCTTGGCTTTTATTCCATTGAACAGTTATCATATTTCACAGCTGACAGAATTATTCTTAGCCAAGAATAGTTGCTTGATAATAGGGTAATTATTAGAAAGTACGACTCATCGGAAAGACGCGTCAAAAAAAAAAAATTATATTCTATTAGATAATGATAAAAAAAGAATATTAGCTCGAAGGAGGCCAACTTTAAAAAAAAAAAAAAAATAAACGAATGTAGCTACTAGAATAGATATTCCTGTTGCAGAATTTCTGTTGTTTTTTGGATTTGATCAAAAACGTTGGATCAAAAAAATTAGAAAAAGTTGGTTTTTTATCAAATCCATAAAAACAATAGAAACTCTGCAACAGGGATTTCTATATATTAGTTAAATTCCTTTACTTTATTTTTAAACTTTTTTTTAATCATAAAAAATTGCTCTCGCCCCCGCTAATATTTCTTTTTTTATCATTATCTAATAGGATATAATTAAAAAAAAATTGGGCTACATCTTTCCGATGAGTCGTACTTTCCAATAATTACCTCCATCTAAATATAATTGCATTTATTGTTCGCGAGCATTTTTAAATTATCCAGAATTAACTTACTTTTTATTTATTTATTTTTAGTTGCAAATCCTTGAGTAAATATTTATTGCATCGATTTTATTGCGATGCAAGACTTATTTTGCAACTAAAAAATTTGACCCAATTCAAAGCTTCTTTTTATTTACCTGTATCCATTCCGGTTGCTTGGGCCCAATTGGCCACGGTTGTCAATTTTCTCGCTTCATTGAGGGCCTTGTCGCAATCGTCGTAATTCACCTTAGCGTCCAAACCGATCGTTCTGTAACGGCATTTGACACCCGAAAACATGGCAGTCGCTGTACCAGCTGAATCTGGCACTTGCTTGTCCACATTGTAAGTCTGCGAGAAAAAATTCCATTAATTCTTGGCAGAATTTTAGTGGGACGTCACAGAATTCTCACGGGGTCAAATTGACCCGATTGATTTTCAAAAATCGGCCAAGTTTTTTATTTGAATCTTCTGGGATTTAAAAAAGGATATTTGGGAGTATTTCTTATTTATTTTCTTCTCATTTTCACGGATCAACTTGAAATTTTGACAGAACAGCTTTGAAGCATTCTAAGGAATCGGAAAATGAAATTTTTCAAAAATTGAAGACTCTTTAAATCAAAATTCGAATCAATTACAAGTTGATGTGTCAGCAATTGGTTTGATCGTCAATTAAATTGTTTACCTTGGAAAATGCACTGTTTGGAAAGGTTTCAAATGCCAATTTGTACTCTTCGCCGGTATTTCCCTTCATCTGACCGGTAAAAATTCGTCCCGAAGTTATACTCGCCATTCCCATTCCATCGCCGACGAATATTATTATATTTTTCGCTCTGTTCTCGTTATTTCGGTGGGACAATATCCTCTGAAGATTTTCCTGACCGGATTTGAGCCAGAAAGATGAGTCTGGGGAAAAAACCAATGGAAAAATTGAGCAATTCCATTTGTGATCGTTATTTCCTCGATCATTATCATTATCGATATTTATTTAATGAAATTTATCTCGCGAGTGACGATTGAGGATTCGCGACGATTATTGCTTTCCAATGGCATGTGTTATCGAAAGAAATTTTTTTATTCTGTACAATTGAGCATTCAAATTCTCGAGATCATAGACTCTTCCCGGATGTCACGGATTTCATGATAGGGCTTTTAATGATATCAGGAATTACTCGTCATTGCGTTATTGATTTTCAATCTTGAGCGCTTAATGCGTGCATGACTTTTCATTATTTTTCTCACATCTGATGGAAGCTTGAAAAAAAAATCAATTTTCTTTCTTTGAAACAAAATATTGCATAAGTTGAGCTACTACCAATTTATCATTGACACGAGGCATTTCCCTCCGTTCGTAAAACATATATTTTCCTCCTATCGTCGAGTTTCTTTACGAGCAAAGAAAAATCATCGTTAAAAAAAATCATTTGTGTGAAAAACTCGCGAAAGCAATAAATCCCGAGGAACAAAAACTTCATCAGGTGAAATATCCGTTTGTATGAGTCATGATTGATGCACGTAGAATCCGACTTATCTCGAAATTTGCAATTTTCCTCCTTTTTATTTTCTCTCAAGGAACTCACCTTCGTAAGTTTTCGCGCCCTGTTCCAGAGCCGAGGAATTTTCCAAAACCGCGACCAGAAGGTGAATTATCACAAACAACGAGATTATTTTATCCATAATGTTTGCTGATGAGTTTCTGTAAGCAGAAGGAAAAAATTCTTAAAAATTCTTTGGGAAACTCGCGAAAGTGGAAACAAATTTCCGAAATTTTTAGTGGTCTAAAAAAATATTGTATCTCAATGGAAAATGTTCGTATCCAGGTCTTAAAAAAGCACTTTGAAGCTCTAAGTTTCTAGTTTCGAGATCTTTCAGCGAAAAAATTTTCAAACTTAGAAGTTCCACGGAATCCTAAGAAATAGTGTTAAAAAAAATGTTGCAAATTTTTTAAACTTTTTTTTGGCTGCAGTGACTTGAATTTTTTTTTCCAGCTCAACCATTGCATATATCAGATAGATTGTTTATTCAGCTTCAATTAGCTTTTTTTAGACCTCGATACGATCATTTTTCACCGAGTTACAGCATTTTTAAAAACCACTAAAAATGTAGGCAATTTTTTTGATCCCTTAATTTTTTCCAGTAGTGTATTGAAAAACCGATAAATCGTGTATTTCAACGCGTTCGCATTTTCGAAATTTCTGATCGTCACGCTTTATTGCGATATCACGTAGCCAAATAAATGTATGTCGAAATGAAAAAGAAATGCCTGAAATTTGTTTTCTCTCAATTCGAGACGGAACGATCGAGATTGATTGGATCAACGATACGTTGAAAAAGAAAACGATGAATTGCGGAAAAAGAGTGACGACGAAAATATACAATGTTGAAATAATGAAAATATATAAACTGCTTGCATGTTTGAGAAGTGATGATAACAGAAAATTGTTTTACGCATAAGCGATTGCATTTTTACGCAAATTTTACTCGGAAAACAACGACGATGTTTATTGGAATGTATCAACGTTTTCGTTTTCTCTTTCTCATTTTCGCCAAACGAAATAGAAATGGATTTTTTTTTTTTAATACTCTGGCTCATTCCCCAAAAATTGAAGTTTGACCAAACAGAACTTTGAACGAGAGAGTCGATATCCTACGAGAAGACTTTGGATGACTAATCCATTTGCTGGGGGAGTGAAATTTGCCCTCCGATTTATTTGACGAAAGTCACAGTGCAGTTTGCACAGCTGTTTATTTCTTCAAATATTATGATTCTGACATTCGTAGGAACTCAATCTTATCATCTGAGAATTTAAAAATGAGCAAAAAATCAAAATAAGCGTACAAAGAAACCGAAATTTGAAATACACAATAAAACTGCCGTCACTCTGATGGAAAAGTTCAATTTTTGCCAAAATGCAAATGACTTTATCTCGTAATTAATTTTTTTAAGACCGTATATCTATATAATTTTTCTCTTCAAACAAAAATCTGCCAACGATGTCCCCAAAGCCTCAAAACTCTTATCGATTAAAGTCAAAACGATTTTTCACTTTCTTCTTGCTTTTTCTCATTAATAAATTTTGTTTCGACAAAAAACTCTGCGCGATTTATAATGAACTGTATTTCCCAGGAAATACAGTCCTAAAACGTGATGAAAAAAAATGTTGGTTCATTTTTTGCACAAAAATTTGTAAACCTCATAACTCTACTCCAACCGATTTTCATTTTTTTCCACACTAAACATTTTGATTTAAACATTAATCAATAAAATATTAAACTTTAATAAATTTAGCCTTCTGCTTCGCCAGCAAAGCCCAAAATTTTTGAGAATCTTAAGAAAAAATTCAAAAAAAGTACAACAAACTTTTCAAAATGAAGATTTAGAATTTTTTCATATATTTAAGAAAATTGCGAAATTTATTAAAGAATAGGTTAATGATCGAAGAAAAGCGTTTTTTTCCATTGGCCGAATCGAATGACTATAACGATCATAACTCTCCATTTTTTCCACGATAAAAATTCAAATTTAAACATTAATCAATAAACTGTTGAGCGTTAATAAATTTAGCCTTCTGGTTCGCCGGCAAACCTCAAAGTTTTAAAGAATCTTGGGAAAAAATCCAAAAAAATCCAAAAAGCTTAAAAAAAAAGATTTAGAGTTTTTCCATGTATTTTTGCCAATCGTGAAATTTATCAAAAAATAGAATAATGATCGAAGAAAAGCGCTCTTTTCCATTGGCCAAATTTAAACATTAATCAATAAAATGTTAAACGTTAATAAATTTAGTCTTCTGGTTCGCTGGCAAACCTCAAAGTTTTTAAGAATCTTGAGAAAAAAAAATACAAAAGAAAATTCAAAATCAAGATTTGGAATTTTTTCATGTATTTTCGAAAATTGTGTAATTTATCAAAAAATAAGATAGTGATTGAGGAAAAGCGCTCTTTTCTATTGATCCAATGACTATAAGGAAAACAACAAAAAAAATCAAATGCTCGAACACAGCAGCCGGTGCATTTACGAGAGTATCTCGGTGTTACGCATACAGGAGTCCCCTCGTTCCCAATTCGCGTTACGAGATCAATCCATATATATATATATATATATCGCGGAAGATCCCTGAAGGGGATTTTATATTTCTATAGTCAACTGTTATATATATATATATATATATAGTATATATAGTGAGATCGAATTTGCCTACACGTTCACATATCCTTGCCAATATACATATATATATATATATATATATATATATATACAAATATAATTTGCAGCTGGTGTTGATGCACCCCTGAATATTAGGATCGTCATCATTCTTCATCCCATATACCTATATATATACATCCATATGGGACCGCGGATGACGACAATATATGGGTCAAAACGCCAATTATGGATGTCGGATCCGGCCTCACCCCCTCAGACCTTTTCGCATTTTTTTTAGCTGAAAGTCATTGAAAAACACATTCCCAAATTTTTTCAGATTTTTTCTTCTTTAACTTTCGCAATTATTACATGGGGTATTCCGTCTAGTTTTACAATTTTCGTTTTATTCATTATGACCTGCCATCTTCCACCACAATAAAAAAAAATTCAAAAAATAGGTTTTTTGCGTGAAAAAGTTTCAGCTTTTCAAATAAAATATTGTTTTTTTTGTTTATGCACTTGGAAAGCTTTTAAAATTCAGCTTAAAGTCTAAATAGCTGTTTTTTGGCCGTTGCCCACATTTGGAATTTTTTTCAATATTTTTTTCGAAAAGCTGAGACAATTTTATATGGAATATGTATTTTCCGAGATGGGTTCTCCATAAACATACGAGAAATGAATGAATGAACAAAAATTGATTTTATTTATTTTTTTTGCTATCTTCCGTTATGATAATTTTTTTTTTGAAAAAATACATTTTTTTAGTAAAAAAGTTTCAGCATTCAAAAAAAAAATTGCTTTTCCGATAATGCCTGTGAAAAGCTCTCAAAATCGAGTTTTAAATCTAAAATGCTGTTTTTTAGCCATGGCCCATATTTTGAAATTTTTTTCCATATTTTTTTCGAAAAGCTGAGGAAATTTTACATAACATATGTCATTTTCAATGTGGGTTCTAAGTAAAGACACGAGAAATAAAGTAATAAACACTTTTTAATTAATTTTCTCGTATGTTTATTTAGAACCGACCTTGTAAATGACATATGTTAGGTCAAATTTTCTAAGCTTAAAAAGCTGAGACTTTTTCACGCAAAAAACCTATTTTTTGAATTTTTTTTTATTGTGGTGGAAGATGGCAGGTCATAATGAATAAAACGAAAATTGTAAAACTAGAAGGAATACCCCATGTAATAACTGCGAAAGTTAGAGGGGAAAAAATCTGAAAAAATTTGGGAATGTGTTTTTCAATGAGAACTTTCAGCTAAAAAAAATGCGAAAAGATCTGAGGGGGTGAGGCCGGGTCCGACGTCCATTATTGGCGTTTTGACCCATATACATATATATAGGATCAGCACTCTCACTTTCACGCTCGGTAATCAATCAAAAAGCTCGATCCGATGACCGACTTACTCGTGTTCCTGTCTGCCGATCCAATCTATATATATATATATATATTTTTTTTTTACTAATTATCGGTATACTGACCGGTGGATAATTTTTTTTTCAAATTTTCGATGCACTCGATTTTCCCTCCGCGAATGAAACACTCGTTGCACCCTCGAAAGCTTCCCGGCTATTCACTTCCGCTTACCACTTCCGGTTTGATATTTGTGCATAGTTGCATGTATTTAATTTAATTTAATTTGGATTAAATTTATTTAAAAAAAAAATGTTGTTTTATTTTTTTGGGTAATACGGATATGAATTACGGGAGGCTCTCGGTCTCTCGTTTGACGAGAGGCCACAGCAAAAGTGCTTCGTGATACCGTCCAGGACGACTAGTACGGCTCAACGTGCAAGTTTGTCACTTTATATACGCTCTGCCGCTTCGTGGGCAGAGGCAAAGGCCGCGCGGCGCAACGACAGAGCCTCAAACAGTTGTATATACATATATATATATATATATATATCTGTATACATGTATATCTGTGTACAAATATATGTATATATACATGCGTCAGTTTATGTAGATATGCGTATAGAAGCTGACTTTGTGATTCTGTTCCTTGCGATTAGCGCGGTGTGGGTGGACAAAAATCGCAGCGGGCAATGCGGGTCAGGACAATTTTTTTTTCCTTCACCAATCTTCCCCGAAGAAAAACGCGAAGATCTTTCCGTACGTTTTTTTTCAACCAATGCTCGAACGAGTCGTATCTTATCTTTCGATTTAACGAGTTCTCTAATCGTGTTCCACGAAAAATCTTTTTTTTAAATTGGAATATATTTTTCGATTTTTTTAAATTCCGGTATCATTGAATTTACGATATAGGATATTTCATGCAGTGAAAGAAATGATTTCCCACATAGTTTGGGGAAACCCTTGATTTTATAGAAACACTGATAAAAAATATGCTGACTACTACAAATTATCACTGCAATTATTATCCGCTAATCACTTTTTTAATTGTTAGCATTTTTGTATTTTATGTTTTTATAAAATATAGGGGTGGGAAGTACCTATAGTTTATCATAGAATGGTCAAGCATTAAATTTATTTCAGTGCTTTTGAATTCAAATTTTCCGGCAAATAAAAAAAAGGTTAATTGCAATTTTTCTCCAATAAGTTTATTTTTTTTAAGAGTCTCAAATGTGGGGAAGCTCAAATTAGGCCTTCAATTGGAGAAAGATCTCTTGTTATTGAAAAAAAATTGGCTGACCCGTATTGCCCCAAATTTACTCACACAAGTGTAACAAACGTCGAACGGAAAATTCTTTTGAGCGTGTTGGCGCTTCGAGGGATATTTTTAATGCGTGAGCACGTAATACTTATATACTCACCTCAATATATATGTATACATATATTTTAGTGTGGCCGAATGCGTGAGTCTGTGAACAGAAGTGCTGACACGCAAGGGACGCTGCTGTTAGCAGATTCACAGGTCGTGACAATCCCCCTCTCCTTTCCCGAGGGAGGGGGTAACTACACACAATATTAAATTTTGAGGGCCAGAAGGGGGGATGAAAAATGGCGGGGCTAACGTCGGAGCGGGGGAGTACAAAAGGTCGGATTATTCGTACACACGGGACATTCCAAGTTCATTCGATCAGGGTCCGACCCTTGGATTCTTCGATTTCAAAATACCTTGAAAGAAACCTATTTCCGGTCCAATAATGTTCTACGTGAAATATAGAAATATTTAATTTTTTATTTTTATTATTTTTTAAATTAAAAAAAAAAAAATTTTCACTCAATCAAATTGAAATTCTGATGGTCATTATATATTTTCTAAATCTTCATCCCCCATCGTTTTGATTGATAAAAAAAAATCAATGCATCGTTTATGAAAATGAGGACGTTTTTTTTTAAAAAATGAGAAAAACTTTTACAATTAATATGGGAGTTCACTCTTGAGGTTATGAAAATTCTTCTTCCATTTTTATAATAAAATTCGTGCAATTTTGACCTCTTTGTAAAAAATGCTGCTATTTTTTGTTCTTAGAAATGACATTAAAATTTTCGAAAAGTTACTGATTATTAAAGTTTTAGATAAAAGTATTAAGCGGGTATTCTGGTCTGGAATTTTGAAAAAATCATTTTTTTTGTATATTCTTAAAGTTCAGACCGTTCAAAATATATCCTCGAAAGGAAATTCTATAATTAAAATAATTTATGGACTTATAGCTATTTTAGTGTCGCAGCAACGAAAACAAGTCTAGACGTTTTCCTCAAAACTATACTTTTTTCAACATGGCTGACATGATATCTCAAGTTCTCAATGGATTTCCTTCAAATTTTTTATAAATCTTCAATGTATAACTCTGTCGTACTTTACCACTTTTGTATCCAACATTTTTTTTTTACTATTGTAAAAAAATTTAAAACTATTTAAAAAAAAGTCGCGAAACCCCTTTTTTGTTCAGACAGCCGCCATTTCGCGAATTTTTTTTTTCCTTTTTCTCTGAAGTAGGGGTAGGCTATAACGACATTCTTACTAATTAAGAACCTTTTTTTTTTTAATTTTGTATTGGATGACCGGAAAGGCTGCAATCGTGTCAAGCACACTTCTTTTTTTTTACCCCCAACTTTACCAGCTTATAAATTATTGAATTTTCATTTTTTTTTCTCGAAAATTTTTCTGTCTATTGTCAAAATATTAATAAATATTTTGTAAGAAAATAATAGTAAAAATATTTTCTTTTTCTTTTTCAATCGAACACGATAAAACGTGTCTCTAGACCAGAATACCGCCTTAATTATCATGTACCTGGGCCCTTTTTTCATATAATTGAAAAAGGGTCTCAGGCTCGTGAAACAAGGACAAATGGTCCTTACCCAGAAGGTTGGAGGGGAGGGGGGGATAAATCCTGCAAACATTTCAGTTATTTCCAACGGGATTAATATTTCCCATACGAAATTCCCAAAAGGGATTGAGGTTGAGGCTTTCCTCGAATTGACCTGGAATGTCCCATGGATTTATATACATATGAATAGCCCCTTCGTATCGCGCTAATCCAGGCGTAATTGTCGCACTGTAAAACTGGCGCATCGGCCTCGCGAGTAACGCTAAACCATACATCGAACAATCTCTTGTCGAATTAAAAAAAAAATTCTCTCTCAGTCTTATCTTTATGATCAGCGATTTTGCACCACAAATTATTTTTTTCTTGACGCGACGAGCTCCAAGTTTTTACGATCGGGATTCGTGATTTTTTTCCTCATAAATTCCGAAGAAACCCAGACATCTCGATGTATCAAATTTTTTAAATAATGATAATAATAATACATGAGAAATTCATAAGAATTTAATTATCAATAAAATAAAGATAACAGAATATAAACAGCCACATCTAAAATTACAATCGGATCGTTGTTAATTACTCTTTTGATTATAATACTAATGATATAATTAAATTAATAACATATAAATATATAATTATAGTAATAACATTATTATCGTTATAACAATTAACAACGAACCGATTATTAATTTTAGTCGCAGCTGTTTATCTTTCGTCACGTTTGTCGAGTCGTAAATCACGAAAAAAATGCAGTCAACGTTTTTGCAAATGGTCATTCTGACGAGTGGGGGCATTTTTCCAAAATATTAAAAAAAAAATTTTATTCAAGCTTAGACGGATGTTTTAAGAAATTTATAAACAACCGGGAAAATTGCGTGGATGATTGAATCGGAGATCCTTTCTAATCGTGGAAAAAAATAAAATGTGCACAGATATCGCTCTTATCGAATTAAAAATCAAGAAAAATTCATTCTCATCCGTGGGATTATCGAACAGACGATTTTTATCGCCTTTCCCAGTCGAACGAATTTTTTTTCTTTATTTCTCGTTCCCCCACGAATAACAATTTATTCCGATGAAAAAAAAGCACACGAGCCGCAGCTCTCGAGACTCACGTGAACGTTATCTCAGGCAGCACGAGTCGAAAAGCTGGCTGATAACGTTGTCCGTGAACGTGATGGAGAATTGTGCGGAGGACGATGTCGAGAATTCAAAAAGATACGCTCGCTATTGGTCAGAGAACAGATTGATCCACGTGGTGACAGGCCCATCGTTTTACGTCACAAAAACTTAAGGGGTGTATTTTTTCCACAATAAAAAATCACGGATCACATAAATTACTTTAAAGTCATCAGTGATAATATTTCGCGAAAATTGCTGAAATGATTCGCTGCAAATTTTCCAAACTCTTTCCAGACATAAAAACGACGTCCTTAATTGCTCTAAGGGTTTTTCTCTAATTCAGTTTTTTTCAACCGACGAAAATGGAGAATTTTTGTACCACAAATTCTTGCTCTTCCTTTGGACTTTTTTTTCCAAATCAATATTTCAAATATCTTTCCTTCAAGGATTAAAATAATTTGAAACAAAAATTAGAGCCGTTCGAATTTTGTATTTTTTTTATATTTTTGGTAAAAATTGATTTTTTTTTAATGAAACAAATGTTGAAGATACTCGAAAATGTGTACTCTGAATAGTTGAAAAATTTGTCGAAACAGTTTTGGAGATTTTGGAAAAAAAATTCTTGAAATTTTGTTACCAAAAATTTGTATGCTTCCTTTGAAGTTTTTTTAAAAATCGATGTCGAAAAATCCCTCCTTCAAGAATAAAATAATTTCAAAAATTAAATCCATTGGAATTTTATATATATATTTTTTATTTTTAATAATTAGAATTGAATATTTTTGAATGAAAAAAATGTTGAAGATACTCGAAAACGTGTACTTTGAATAGTTGAAAAATTTATCGAAAAAGTTTTGGAGATCTTGCAAAAAAAAAATTTCCTGAAAATTGCCATCGCTTTTTGGCCATTAATTGGGTATGACCCCTTAACATTAAAAAGATATCAATACAGACATTAAAATATAGAAATACACGCAGACAAGTGGTTTTATTGGCGCAAAGACATGTGTAGTGGATTTACATATGCAAATATATATATCTACATACACACATATATCTACAGTTTATACATGAGGATAATTACAATTCTACACGTGTACAGACACTTTGATATGCATGTATATAATACTTTCATGCATCCACATGTTCGAGAGTCATGCCGAGATAATTATATGTTTACACAGAACACGTCGATGATTAATTTAACTTAGCCAGGGGACAGTACAACGACCACGAAAAATAGTCCTGACGGCTCATATATATAATATATATACTAGGGCGATTTTTTTTTTCGACTTTTTTAAATTTTCATCCCTCCCCACCTAAAATGCTGTTGCATATGTCTAAAAGAAACTACCCTGAAAGTTACAGCCCTTAATATTAATATTAAGTACTCGCCCTTCGCGTGAAAAGATTTTCCATCTAAAATACACGTAAATAAAAAACATTTTTCTTAAAATTGCTATAACTCCGCGGCATTTTACGCTATCATATTGTCCTTGGTCGCAATTTTCGCAGAACTGAACGTTCTTCAAAAGTGTCCTGAGCAGCATAAGTGTAATTTAGACTGGTGAGATGGTACGAGTCACTAAAGTTGATTTTGACCCACACTTCTCGTTTTTTTGCTGTTATTTTTGAAATGATCAGCGTTATCGAAAAATTGCCAAGGGAAGTTTTGTTGGAAATTTAATTTCCTACAAAAAAGGTCCTTTAGACCTACTTGAGAAAATTGATATTTCTTGAGATATTGAACCTTAATTTATTTGCGGTATAAAATTTTTACGGTTTATCGAACCAAAAGTTCTTAATTGTTGATATTCCATATCATTTCGCCACTGGTGATATGATATGTGATATGGTGATATGATATAGAATATCAAAAAATTGAAACTTTTGGTTGAATAAACCATAAAAATTGTATACCAAAACCAAGTTAAGGTCCAATATCTCAAGAAATATCAATTTTCGCAAGTAGGTCTAAAGGACCTTTTCTGTAGGAAATTAAATGTCCAACAAAACTTTCCTTTGCTATTTTTCGATAACGTAATTTCGAAAATAACAGCAAAAAAACGAGAAGTGTGGGTCAAAATCAACTTTAGTGACTCGTACCATCTCACCAGTGTAAATTACACTTACTCTGCTGAGAACACTTTTGAAGATCGTTCAATTCTGCGTAAATTGCGACCAAGGACAATATGATAGCGTAAAATGCCGCGGAGTTATAGCAATTTGAAGAAAAAAGTTTTTTATTTACGTGTATTTTAGATGGGAAATCTTTTCACGCGAAGGGCGAGTACTTAATATTAATATTAAGGGCTGTGACTTTCAGGGTAGTTTCTTTCAGACATATGCAACAACATTTTAGGTGGGGAATGAAAAAAATAAAAAAATTTAAAAAAAAAATCACCCTAATATATACATATATTATGTATGGAGAAAGGTGGGGCAAAATGGATACCATAAAAACATAACACAGCTAGAACGCTCCTCTAGTTAAATTTTTTAAAAGATGTTTTTATCTAAAAACATATTTTTTCAAGATTACAAAATTTCAGGGGCAAAATGGACACCACCCTAAATTTGTTTATGGATTTCAAAAATTCAAGTAAACGAGAAAAAAAGTTAAAAGAAACAATTTGTTTCGTTTTTAGGGCTTTCACATTACCTCAGAATTGACAGTTTTTATTTTCAGAATTTCAGTCAGGTAATTGTAATGGAAGTGTCATTATCTAAATCTGATTAATTATAGGAAGCTTATTTTTTAATAATAATAATAATAATAATAATAATAATAATAATAATAATAATAATAATAATAATAATAATAATAATAATAATAATAATAATAATAATAATAATAATAATAATAATAATAATAATAATAATAATAATAATAATAATAATAATAATAATAATAATAATAATAATAATAATAATAATAATAATAATAATAATAATAATAATAATAATAATAATAATAATAATAATAATAATAATAATAATAATAATGCTTATTATTATAATTCTCGCATTTTCTGATTTTTTTAAATTTTCTAATAAATTAATTATAATATTTGTTAATAATTTTGGAGGGTATCCATTTTGCCTCCAGTATCACTCCATCCTGTATAAATATCAAAGCGGAGGCTCGTGAATCTCTTCGATCTCGCACGTGATTAGCCGAAGCACGTTTCAACGATAATACGCGCGTGATCGGACGATGATAAATATTGTAGAAAAGCGTGAAGCACCTGCCGATGACTATAAACATACAAAACCACTTATGACACTAAACTCTACATATATATATGTATTGCGTAATATCAAAGCATTTTAAGCCGTTTTATCCATTCATCGGCACTAAAATACCTCCAAACATTTTTTCCCGGTTTTTCCCCTGATTTAATTTTGACGTGCTAAAAAAAGTAATCAACAAAATGACAAAGGTGACAAATGTTCATTAGCAAAACCAAGTCATTACTTATAAATTATTATGGGTGTTTTTTTTCTTAAACAAGTCAGTCGAGAGTGGCATAAATCTTTTTTTTTAATATTCAAAATATTCCAAGTTAAATAATTTATGAGACAATGGGGAAAAAAATAAGATTGAGTGCAGGTTATTCCGGGATTTAATTAAACGGATATTCCGAGTTCCGAGCGATGAGAATCACAATATATAAATATAATCTTCTGGTCGATGGTGACCACATGGATCGTTAAATATATGCATTCGACTGAAATGCAAAATAATTTTACATGTTATGCAATTGCTTGAACACGTCCATTATCGCGCGAGAAGATAAAAATTTATGCGAAAAATTGTCAGGTTTGAAAAAATTGCGACGACATTCCTGCACCATTCGCATGTGCTTAAAATGATGTTTCATTTGTTTCGAGCTTTCCTTACATTGTTATGCTCTTCACGATAAATATGAAAAACAATAGTAAATAATAATAATAATAAATTTGAAAAAATTCATGAACATTTTGATTTTTCGAAAAAATCATTGGTAGATTCGTGTTCAGCGGGGAAATACATGGATGTAAGGTTCTAAAAAAATTAATTAAATTTTTTTTTTCGGCATTTTGGCCAAAATTGAATCGGTTCACTAAAATGACTGTAATTTATTTTCTAGATAAGACTTTTATTTCAAATTGAGCTAATTCTTTCTGTAATCGTTGGAGCTTCAAAACCCCGTTTGATTCCACTGATTCCAATCATTTTTGCATTTTTGGTAGAATTTCGAAGTTCCACCATCGATTTTTGAAAAATTTTGAAAGGCGATTTCTATTTTTTTTCGGCGATTTTCAAACTGCTCTTATTTCTTCAAAAAATTAATTATTGAATGAATCAAACGGCATTCTCTAAGTTTAGTGACAACCTTTAAGGACGAAAAAAAAATTTTGGAATCGGTCAAACGGAAGTGAAGTCCTGAGCACTTGAAATTTCGCTATGTTGAGGTTTCCGAAAACACGCCCAAAAATAAGCAAAAGAACATTTGTTTTTATTTTATCATTTTCAAACGTTATTTCACTGGAAAATTCACCGCTGATTGCAAATCAAGCAGAGTTTTTGTCGAAAAAAATTTATTCATGAGAAAAAGTAAAGAAAATCTGAAGAAAATGTTTTCTTTTTAAATGAAAAGTCATAAAAATTTTCATTTTTTTCTCCTCGCCATAGTTAACAAGTTATGCTGAGCCAAAATCGAAAAATGTAGATGCAGAAATCTTGAGGGCCATTTTGTTTCTAAATATCTCAATGCAGAATTTATTTTTAACAAATTTTTGAAGTTGAAGAAAATCTTCGCGATTGCTGCATAAAATTGCGAAATTTTGGGAAAAAAAAAACAAAAAAAACCCTGCAAATAAAAAAATCGCGCACAGCTACTCTATTATTTTCCACCGTCAGCTAAGCTTCCTTAATAAGGAAGCCAAAGTATGATAGTAAAATACTTATAAAGAAGGCTTGGTGAGAGATAACGGAAAATAAGAACTCTGCAAATTTATAATTTTTAAAATTACATTTACCATACATTGTTCAATTTCTTCATTGATAAAAAATGCTAATAAACTTGAGAGTGGAAAAAATATTATTAAAAAAAAATAATGAAAAATTGCGAACGTAATTAGAGTGAAGATCACGTCGATTTGACGTGAAACGCCCTCTACATGCGTACATATATGTATCGGGTTCGCTGTAATCGCGTCATCCGGTAGTAGAGAGTGTATAGGATAATGCGTAGAGCTTATTAGTACACCTCGGGAACGTGCCTATCAAACGATCAAAGTGCTATCACGAAGATGCTGATAAGAAATACGATAATCGGGGCAAAAAAAGAAAACTGCTAAATACTATAACTTTTTCTCCATCATATCATCATCAACAAACCACTCATTGCAGCATAGATTATTTTCCAAAGTCGTCCTTGACCGTCGATAACTCTAAAAAAAATTATATTCAGCAGTCAACAATAACGGCCCTCCACTTATCGATTGGTCTCGCGCGCATTAGTTCTCTCTCCCGCCGTCGGATGGCGCCGCGTGCGCCGCTCACTGTGCGGCCTGCGCTGAGCCGCCAGTTCAGTCTGCGAACGCTCGCGCGACGCGAAGGTAGTGATTTTCAAACAAAACGAACAAAAACGTTCAAGCTCGTGGAAAAAACGTTTCGCATCTATGCCTGATACATTCGACACGACGTCGAATGAAAAAGGTAACTGAAATTCAAATCTCTCGCGTGTTCTCTGTATCGTAACTGTCGACAATGTCCATCGGGAATTTATTAGCAGCGTGTTGTGTACCGATAAGCACCGCGCGTTCTTTCTCACTTGACAGTTGAGCGCCCGTGAGAACGCGCGGGCAAAGTGACGCGTGCGCATGCGCGAAACGTTTTTCTTTCCTTTTACAAATACACACAGAGAGGCATGAAACGTCTCCTCACAGGACGCTCGTGTGAATATCGCGTCGTATGTGTGTGTGTGTGTGCGCGTATATCGGGTGCGTCTCTGTGTGAGAACGCATAGAATGGGGTGTGTAGCGGCGAGTCCCTGAACTGGTTTGACGCGGCCCCCGACAGGGCCAAGATGGCGAGTATGCTTCTAGTTGTGTACGCGGCGTGACTCGTGACTCTACCGCGTTCTGTCTCGTTTCCCGGTATAAAAAAAAAAAATCCACCCTTTTAACTCTAACGAATCTCGTGTTAACGAGCCACTCGATTATGCGGTCACGTAAAAACCCGAGAATTCGGGCTTACCGAATGCGTTCAGCTGGACGAACGAAAACTCGATCTTTCGCGTGAAATTTCGAAGAAAATAAAAAAAAAAAAAACGCCAGTGATTCTACATTTTTTTCGCGAGCCTCAGGCCGTGAAATATTGCATCTCGCAAGTCGTGTTCGAACTGCTGTTTTGACCGGTTATTTTTTTTTCTTCTCATTCTCGGTAACAGCGAACGTCGCGGTGGCGCCGTGTAAAACCCCGCCAACGAGGACAGTGCAAAAGGGTTATATATATGTAATAATATAAAATATCCGTGAGGCTTGACCAGTGAAAGTAAACAAACGAGAAATATGAGCGCCCCGGCTGTGAGCGTCGTTGTCGAGCCGGTTGGTCTAATAGCATCGTCCGAAAACGATCTCGGTGCTATTATCGAGGAAAAAAATCGTCTCATTGCCCGTCAGTATGCCGAGATCGAGAGACTACAGTGCGAATTGTCAGATGTTATCGGTGAGCGCGATGCCCTCATGTGCGAGGTGTCAAAATTCAAGTTCGAACTGGAAATGGCCGATCTCAAGCGTCTACACGATGATAGGTGAGTCTTTGACCATTCCTCAAATTTTGATAACTTTTTTTTTCAAAATTATAACTTTTTACGAAAATGGAGCGCAAAAAAATTGGATTCTCTTCCTAGACATTTTTCTCGGTTACCGTTTCACGCGGAGACGTAAATTTTGGCATACTCCTAGAAAATAGTCATCGAATCGCGAGCGTTGCGGGTGGAAAGTTGAATTTCAATTTTGGGGCAGTTTTCGGGGGTGGAAGGGGTGGTAAATTTTTTTTTCGCAAACCTCTCGTGTGGGGTATCAAACGAAAGCTCATTTAAGGGGGAATTTAAAAATGTATATATTGTTTTGTATGTAATTTTTGTTATGAAATTTTTCACGAAAACTACTTTCGTTTTTTCTCTCATGATCTCCGAAATGATTTTATTACGAAAATGGAGCACAACAAAATTGGAGTCTCTTCCTAGACGTTTTTCTCGGTTACCGTCTCACGCGGAGCCGTAAAATTTGATATATTCGTAGAAAATAGTGATCGAATCGCGAGCGTTGCGGGTGGAAAGTTGAATTTCAATTTTGGGGCAGTTTTCGGGGGTGGAAGCTGTGGTAATTTTTTTTTTGCAAACCTATCATGTGAGATATCAAACGAAAGCTTATTTAAGGGGGAATTCGAAAATGTATATGTTGTTTTTTATGTAATTTTTGTAAGGAAATTTTTCACGAAAACAACTTTTGTTTTTTTCTCTTGATCTCCGAAATGATTTTATTATTGCGGATGGCGATGCTAAAATATACCAAAAAAATCATTCAATTACATTAACAACTAATTAATCATAAAATAATCAAACAGTTGTTAGATAATTTAAAAAATGTTCCAAAAAAGGCCTTTCGGGGGATTTTATATTATATTCGATGACAAAATTATGATCCATGATTTTCATTGTTCGCAATTCAGCAAATGAATTCTCAGACCATTACGAATAGCCCACCGACAGTTGTTAATAATTTGACTACTTGTGTGTCAACGAAAATGTATTTTTCGTAAGGACTAAACGAGCAAATTCAGAGCTGACAATTTCTCAATCGTCGACGAATAAATTGATTCAATGCTCACATCGTGCTCCCTTTACAAATAGCCGATTGACACGTGATCGTTAAAAAAAAAATTCATGTCGCGTATCGCCCTCGTATATTCCAAGAACGACTGAAATATTCCACGCCGAGTGTCTCGATAGTTTCTATCTCGTATGACAAACGATATTTCAAGCCCTTGATGACCGATGCGTCATTAGTCACTTTGATATCCTGCGGATTACAAATCAAGCGGTGGATCGACGTTTAACGCTTCGGCGCGCTATTTTAATGGCCGCGATGACACGCGCGATGAAAAGGGTGGAAAAACCGATAATAATTAAAAGAATAGTCATCCCCTAACAGGAATTACACGTTTATTGTATATTACAGGATATAAAATGCCTGTAAGTCAACAATTCTTACATTTCACTAGAATTTTGCGTTATTCGGCGTCCCAAATGCCTTTTTTGCCAACTTATCGCCCGACGTTTTTTTATCAAACATATCATTTTATTTCCTACATGAATATATGGAAATATCATTTCTGGCTCGTTTAATGCGATGCTTCGAGGGTGTCGTGTAGACGGATCGACGACGCCGAAACGTTTCGATTCGAATTCCAGAAAATCGGCTACATTTCCCGATGGGAATAGTCGCGAGAATTTGTCGTAGCTGAAAGGCACGTCGTACAGGATCGCCAAATTGGCTCCCAGAAATTTATGGTCACCGATGCTGCGAACGCCCATCACAGACCATAAATTTTGAAACATCCCCGTCTACTTCCAATTGTACCTTAATAGAGCGATGTACAAGCACCGAATTGAAACTTTACTGCAAGATGTTGGGGTTAATTATTAGTTTCGAATATGCATCGTTGAAATTAGACAAAAATGGAATATTTTAATTCATCCCCTGTAAATATTAAAAACTGAGGGGCCCCTTAAAAGTCTTGATAAATATTCTGAGTATCGCTGGCATCCTTCAATTTTTTATTTCCCATTTTTTGCAGATATTCTTTACGGTTAAAATTATAAAGGACCAATAAATCGGGATTAAGGTTTTAGGAACATTATCCAGTGATTTTTAGAAGTTACCACATTTGAGCATCATGTTTATCATGAAACCTTACTGCAAGATATTGGGGTTAATTATTAGTTTCGAATATGCATCGTTCAAATTAGACAAAAATTGAATTTTTTAATTCATCCCCCGTAAATATTTGTCCTTAAGGTGAAAAATCGTAGGATCTTTTCTCAGGGTTACCATTAAGGGCTGAGGGGCCCTTTAAAAGTCTTAATCAATATTTTCTGAGTATCGCTGGCATCCTTCAAATTCTTATTTTCTATTTTTTTTTTGCTGATATTTTATTCGGTTAAAATTATAAAGTACTAATAAATCGGGATTAAGGTTCCAGGAACATTATCCAATGATGTTTGGAAGTTACCACATTTTAATATCATGTTTATCATGAAACTTTATCGGAAGATATTGGGCTTAATTATTAGTTTCGAATATGCATCATTGAAATTAGACAAAAATGAAATTTTTTAATTCATCCCCCGTAAATATTTGTCCTTAAGGTAAAAAATCGTAGGACCTTTTCTCAGGGTTACCATTAAAAGCTGAGGAGCCCTTTAAAAGTCTTAATAAATGTTTTTTGAGTATCGTTGGCATCCTTCAAATTTTTATTTTCTATTTTTTCGCAGATATTTTATTCGGTTAAAATTATAAAGTACCAATAAATCGGGACTAAGGTTCCAGGAACATTATTCAATGATTTTTGGAAGTTACCACATTTAAATATCACGTTTATCATGAAACTTTACTGCAAGATATTGGGGTTAATTATTAATTTCGAATATGCACCGTTGAAATTAGACAAAAATGGAATTTTTCAATTCATCTCCTATGAATATTTGTCCTTAAGGTGAAAAATCGTAAGACCTTTTCTCAGGGTTACCATTAAGGGCTGAGGGGCCCCTTCAAAGTCTTAATGAATATCTTCTGAGTATCGGTGGCATCCTTCAATTTTTTATTTTCCATTGTTTACAGCTATTCTATTCGGTTAAAATTATAAAGTACTAATAAATCGGAATTAGGGTTCCAGGAACATTAGCCAATAATTTTTTAAAGTTACCACATTTGAATATCATATTTATCATGAAACTTTACTGCAAGATATTGGGGTTAATTATTAATTTCGAAAATGCATCGTTGAAATTAGACAAAAATGGAATTTTTGAGTTCATCTCCTGTAAATGTTTGTCCTTGAGGTGAAAAACCATAGGACCTTTTCTCAAGGTTACCATTAAGTGCTGAGGGGCCCCTTAAAAGTCTTAATAATTTTTTTCTGAGTATCGGTGGCGTCCTTCAATTTTTAATTTTCCATTTTCTTGCAGATATTCTTTACGGTTAAAATTATAAAGTACCAAAAAATCGGGATTAGGGTTCGAGGAACATTATCCAATGATTTTTGGAACATACCACATTTGAATATCATGTTTAAAAAAGGATTTAAATCTCATCTTCCATTACCATTATTCCATCAAAAAATTCATGAGTTTACCGATTCGCTATTGCCCAATCTGATAGACACACTAACCAAGCAAGTAAGCTGATGATTTTCCATGAGCACTAATAAGCACTAACAACACTATGTATGTTTTATTTTTCAACAAACATTGGGCAATGAATCCCGCGAAACTGTGTCGACTAACGAAGGAAAAAGATGGAATTAACGATTTCATTCCACAAATTTAATGATCTCGAGATTTCGTTTAACGCGCGTGTGCGTTATTTTGCGCGATGCTCCAATTCGCTCTCGGTAAATTTTTTAGTTGTACTTAAACAGCCATTAGAAGAAGTAAAATTGGTGCACTTGTAAGCGCCGAGATGATGGAGAGGAAAAAAAGAGAAAGACTCGAAGACTGGACCGGAACGCGAGGATTCAAGCACTGGAAAATCTCGAAAATTAAATACGAATTTCCATAATAATGATTGGAGCAAAATGAAACAACCTCCAACCCCACCCTGTTGGAATGGGTTTTTTTTCCACTTTTTTAAATCGACAATCGAATTCATTGCTTGTCCCGCGATGCGTGCGAGACAGAAACAATGTACAGACGAACCGTGATTACATCGCGTGCGTTTGTTACGTTTCTGTTGCACGTGAGGGCGACTACAGGGAGCATCAGCGACGATTGGATGAATCGTTCCAGCCCATTACCAACTCACAATTAATCGCACGTCGAATAAACTCCTACGGGTGTGGTTAAAATAATTAATATATCTCCCCTGGTTCTCGTTGTGCATGAAAATCACACGCATCTCCTTGTTGTTGTTGTTGTTGCTGTTGTCGTTGTTGTGCATTTTTTATCATACTCTCGCTTGGTCCAACGAACGACCAATCAACTGTGCGTTATCCGAGATAATTCTTTTTACTCGGTAACAATTGAATGAAGGATAAATAATTTTTTTTGGCGCGTGAAAAACACGGATATGTTTAATTATCTGTCTGCTGCGATATCTATTCATTGTGAGGATGATAAAAAAAATTTGTTTACCATCTGATTCCTCAAAAATTAGGCTCTGAGTATTTATGGAGTTTTCACGAATTTTTGGACATTTTGGTATATACATATTTTTTTTTAATTGGATATATATCTATAGAAACTTTACATTTGAAAAATTGATGAACCCATTTTTGGTACACTAATTTTTTTGCACGTGAAAAATACAGATATCTTTAATTATCTTTCTGCAGTGATATTCATTCATTGTGAGGATGATGAAAAAATGTTGTTTACCAGCTGATTCCTCAAAAATGAGATTCTCAGTATTTGTGGAATTTTCACGAATTTTTGGATGTTTTGGTATATCCATATTTTTAAAAATTGGATTTATATCAATAAAAACTTCACATTTGAACAATTGGTGGATCAATTTCTGGTACAATAATTTTTTTTTGGCACGTGAAAAACACGCGTATGTTAAATTATATTTCTGCAGTGATATTCATTCATTATGAAGATGATAAAAAAAAATTGTTTAGCATCTATTCCTCAAAAATTAGATTCCAAGTATTTATGGAACTTTCACGATTTTTGGTATATGCATATTTTTTAAAAATTGATTTATATCGATATAAATTTTATTTTTGGAAAATTGGTGCATCAATTTTTAGTACATTAATTTTTTTTAGCGAATTTTTAGTAAAAAATACGGATATGTTTAATTATCTTTCTGCAATGATATTTATTCATTGTAAGGATAATAACAAATTTTGTTTAGCATCTAATTTCTCAAAAATTAGATTCTAATTGTTTACGGAGTTTTCACGAATTTTTGGACGTTTTATATTTTTTCAAATTCGATTCATATAAATAAAAATTGTACATTTAGAAAATTGATGAACCAATTTTTTGTACATAATTTGTTTTGGTTTTTTAATTTCACTCAGATTCTATATATCAAATTTTTTGGAAGCTATGGTGCATAAATAATGTATTTCTCCTAAATTCATGGAATTCAAAGAAGTCTTTAAGTTCCGTTGGATCGAGATGTGCATATGAAATAAAAATCGTCGGAATAAGTGATTTCGAGTTTTCAATTCCAGCAAAGCGATTATTCTATCATCTGTATGCTCGTAAATTTTTTTTTTTCCACTAGAGCTTCTTTCCCCATAATTTCCTGTGGAACGAGCAATAAAGGGGATTTCTGAGGGTTCCCCGCTGTATCGTATCTTATTAATCCCCCCTTTGCCTTCTTTTTCTTCATTCCCTGGATGTATATATGCATGTGGCGAAGTAATGAGTACCTCTCCTCGTACTAGATACATATTACATGGGTCATTCCGTGTAAACAAAAAAAAATTCTGGCCTTCTTGAATTTGGCTCACAAATATTTGACCAACTAGTATTAAATATTTTCCTTCTCACCGAATAAAGGCCTCCACAATGAAAAATGTAAAAAATGTCTTAAAAACTTGAATTAAAATTCAATTAAATTTTCACGCTCTGTTTAAAAAAGGAAATCTCTTAATTTATTATTCATAGAATTTTCTTCATTTATTCTTATTTATTTACATTTCATTTATATATTTTGGAAGAAAATAACAGCTGATTCAAAAAATACTTTCCACGCTCGCTGAGTTCAAAAGATCATGCACAAACTCCCAAAGGACGGGACTTGAGATTTCAGTGGGAAAACATGGAATGCCCCATATATATGTGTAATATATATTCAAAAGATACAAACTCGACCTGTTTCCTCCCCCGCGTGCACACATCACGTCCGGCTGAAAGAATGAATTGCGTTGGCATATCCCTCCACACGGGCGTTCGCGCGTGGAGCTTTAAAACACACTTTTACCGGTGCTCGCCCACAGCTTTCAATTTTTTCCTTCTCGTTTTACATTTCTCCTCTCCTTTTCCTCCTATCCTGGGTCTTTTTCCCTCGGCACATTCTTCAAGCTCGGGAAACGGTGCCTGGGGAAGTCCTTCCCCCACCACTTTCCCCCTCTCCCTCCCTGGACATCCCAATACCACTTATATATTTTATACATCTCCTTGCCCAGATGCCACCAAGAAGTCCCCTCTTCGGTGGACTTTCCCCCTCTCCATTAATCCAAATCCGTCATCCACACGCGCGACGAAAAATGAGAATCTCGCAAAGTTTCGAGTATTTCCTTCTCTTTTTTGCTGCGACGTAGAAAAACATTTTGCTTCTTGCCGAAAATTCACGTAACCCCCCCGCCCCATCCGAGGATACATCACTTTCGACGGAAACGCTGGAGGCCAATGACGTACACCTTTTTTTTTTAATATGGCGCCTCCGAGAATGAATTTCCATGGAAATGATTCTTCATGCGCGTATAAAAAGGACATGGTGGATCACGGGATTTCGAGATTGTTGCTTTATTCCATCGAACGAAAACAAAATTCCAATGGGCCAGTTTGAAAGTTTCCATCGTTGTGGTCAGCGGATCCGGGGCAGACGACCTTGACCCTAAATACCTGGACACCTCTTCCATCTTTCTCTCTGTCAAGGATACGGATACCCCCCGTCGTTCCGCGTTTGTAACTCATCCAAAAATGACCACAATAACCGCAGGCATTCCATGTAATCTCGATGATGAGACTGTTGATCTTGTCTCTCCAACGTCTTCAATTAAAACGAAATGAAACGACGTCAATTTACCTGGTAAGGAATTGATCATCTTTCTTACGACGAATTCCAAAGAAGGCAATCGAGTTTGTGGTCGAGATTGTCATTCCCAAATGATATTTTTAAATTATAATTTTGGAGCAGCCTTTTCCAGGAGATTGAAATGCTCCAAAATTCAGTTTGAGTCAAATTAGTGCTACAATTTGCAAAATTGTGAACTTCCATTTGTGGATCAATCGCTAATTATATTTTGCGCTGCAAGATCCATCCTCATTAAAGGGGAAAGTCGCTGTAAGAGTTGAAAGAATTGTTAATGTTTGAGAACTATATTTAAAGACATAATTAATTATCAAAGGATTGGGTTATTGTTATTTTATTAATTACATATTCAACTTATTTCATAGAAATTTATATTGAAAAATGTCAAAGTTAACAGACAACTATATTTAACGACATAATTAATTATCAAAGGATTGGGTTATTGTTTTGTTTTTATTAATTATATATTCAACTTATTTCATAGCAGTTTATATTGAAAAATGTCAAAACTAACAGAGATAGTATCTTAAGGAAATAAAAAATTTCCTCTGCATTGTTCCATTGATATCTTTGTGAAGGGTTATCTGAAAAAAAGATCAATATCTATACAAATGTAGCTATTGTCATGCATAGCCGTTTTTTTCTTTAATTATTTACAAAATTGTGACAAATAGAATTTTTTAAATCGTTTATGCCCTGTTCTATTCAGATTTTGAAAATAGGTATTATCCAAATTTTTGAAATCGTCTATGGACAGACTTAGCACTGCGATTATAAATATTTAAAAAAAGGACAAGATCAAAAAAAGTCATTTTGAGGAAAACGCACTCAAAATGACTGTAACTCATTCAATTTTCAGAACTTTAACTTAAAATTCAGAATATATACTTTATGAAAACACAAAAAGAATTCTGTTACTTTTTACAATGGCTTTCTCCCTTAACGAAACATATTCTGCGACGGATTTTCAAAAAAATCCACTGTTCTACAGAAAAACTCCAGCAACCTGCATTTGTCATACAGAAGCTCAACCCCCTTAATGATACAAATTCGTCGGGTATGCGTGTCTCATCAGCGAGTGAGATATAATGAGAGCAAGAGAGAAAGTAGTATAATTTCGTTGATGGATTGTTAGAAGACTGACGACATGAAAATCTCAACCTTGACCCCTTTTTTCCCCATTCAAACATGCAACCATTATTTTACGCGTTCGTACATTATTTTACGCTCTCATCATCACATCACACATCATCATAGGAGCAAATCTATTTCTAAACACCTTTCTGTTTTTTTTTGTGGAAAATATATCGTAAACATACCACCGGAAATTCCGCACTCTCGGTTAACTCGAGAAATTTCATCGAGTGGGTTTGATAAATCGTTGGGAAACTTTGTCCCGCGGTGCTTTATGATGATGAAGCGTTCGACGATGGACGGAGAGTGGAAATGAACGATGGCTTTGCTCATTCAAATATCATGAACACTTGAAAAGTGTTGGAACGAGAGACAGAGCGAAAGAGAACGAAACAGAGTTGAATGAAAATTGGAAGCACTATTCTTACGGCCTTAAATCCGCATCGGATATCACCGTGCAACCTTGACTCTGGTAGCGGATTCAATAAATTTTCAATGAAGCGTTCGCCGTAGCGAGACTATGGATTCCAACCCCTCGCTGTTCTCTCTTCCGCTTTGTCGAGCTCAATAACCAACCAACCGTTATGATTTAATATCCAATATTTGAAAGAGGAAAAAAAGACATCTCTCCGAAGGGCTCCGAAGAGGAGAGAGGACTGCGCAGTCCGATATAAAAAATGTACAGGGCCAGGTGTGCGATATCATCATCAGCATCATCGAGTAGTCGATGAAAAATACATGCCAGGAACACCCTGTTTCGCTCGGAACCCTCCTTACCGAGTGGAAAATCAAGGCTGAACAGGTTTTGCGTACCTTGGCCTTGAAACATCACCCTTGGATCAGATATAATAACCGGGCAAAGAGCGAGAGGAGTAAAGAAGAGAGCAATAAAAAGCTTCCCTACACTTTGAAAATCGATCATCCTCGACAATGAGGCCCGGACAATGGAACACAGCGGGATTATTGATATGCTGATGCTGGAGAGATTCTATTTTTAATTCGCTCGCGTTTGTCATCAACAATGAGATGAAGCAAAAAGTGCCCTCCTGTTCGGTACCTTCGACTTTTGGGTCGTTTGCGAGGCTCTCGAGGAATTCGCGTGGGTGTTCTTGCATACGACACACAGAGAAGCCTTCAATGAAATCGTGGAAGCAGCGTGTCCGCATATATGCATCCGGTAAAGTGGGAACTGGTCCAACCTTGACCCGGTAATACCTGATCGATTGAAATACGAGCCCAGTCATATTTTATCGTGCGAATTATGGGCATGGAAAAAGAGATTAATTCGAAGAGTCAACTCTCAAGAATTACGGTGCATCAGATTGCTCCACTCAGTTTTGGAAAGTCGATTGATGCCCGGAAAATAAGAAGGCAGAAGATACAAGAATGTATTTCCAAGAATTTACACCTTTTGGTTGTTGGTTTTCAGTCAAAGAAGGATTCCAGTAAAAAATGGATTGTAGGAGAGCCTCGACCCTATCTGCCCATTAAACCCGTATGTGTAAAGCTACTAAATTCCGGATTTAATAAAGGGGGTGTAATCTACCCCAATTAAACTCTAGAACATGAACTGGAGCCAATTGACGCCGCTTTTCCGTTGAAAATCGATAGGTAGTCTGTTTGTAGGTAGTCAACTGTTGGATCATTCAGAATGTCATAGAAAATAGTTTTTTTTTCAACCCCTAGCATATCCTTTTGTATGACGTAATATCCAAGCACACCGTGTCGCATTCCGGAATATAATATGCGCAAAGAGCGTCAACGAAAATAGAATTTCGAAGCCATTTTGAAGTAGTAGTTCTGGAGCAGAGGGACCGATAGCTACAGCAGAGAGTTAAAAGCACTTCCGATAGGAAACCTTTTGACGCCACGCAACTCTTCTACATGTATAGTTAAAGCTAGGGGAAGGTGCTACAAAACTGCTACGTAAATGGATAAGGTTTGCGTTCTGTGCAACGCCATTAGCTTTTTTAACATAACGAGGGAGAGAGATAGCGCGAATGCCCCGAGGCTTTGCAACTCTTTTTTTTTTTTTATAACTCTCAACTTTGAGAGCTTCTGGACGCGTAACAGAGCGTAAGAGCAATTGACCCCGAGCCGTAATCCAACTTGACTCTTGGAGTGCACTGAAATTATGGGGAATTACATTCAGCGAGTGACGTTTATGTATAATATAGAATCCGGGGAAACGTCATTAGTGAGTTCTTCCTAGAAACTCAGGTTATTCGGGTTAATGACTAAATTAAATCATCGACATAATCATAAGCAGAGTTCCATCTGCGTCAGGATGACACGAAGATTCTTTTAATATACCTCCATAATCAAGTTAACCCGCAAAATCTGATTGGAAAACTCCTCAAGTTGTGGAATCTTGAAACTGCAAAAATGGGTTGATATTTAATTTTTTTTTTTTAACTCAATTATTGGAAATTTTGAAAATTTTGAAAATTGCAAGGTTTTCAACAAAAAGCTAGATTTTTTACCAAAAAACAACATCAAACGTTTTTTTTACTGAAAAATTAACAAATGGAGGAACAGATAAAAAAATGTTCCTGTCACATCATTGAATATGTTGTAAACTATGTCCAGTCCAAATTTTGAGTAAATCGAACGATAGACTATGGATTACAGAAGCCGTAACAACAATTCGTGACCTGCTTCGCTAAAATTGTCACAACTCGATCGATTTTTCGAAGTATCACGTAAACTATGGGTCAAATGGAAACTTAAAACTCTAGACAATTAGAAAATGAACTGATAATCAATTTTTATCAATTCTAAAGTTATGCATACCCCTTAAGAGCTTCATGAGCAGCTTTCCCGATGATTCTTTAAGTGCACACATCTTGACCTCGACACTATCGAGCTTCGTCATCGCAGCTTTTTCATTGTCGTCATTGCTACACTCGCAATGAGGAACTAAAGAATCCATATCGATTTTACTGAGAGCAGCATGCATATGTGAGACGCGCGAGCTTCGAGTGTCACTTTGCATGCAAAGTTGAAAAGATAGAGTGCCCATGGAGACCCTGACAGTGAAATTTACGCGATAGAGAGGCAATAAGAGGTTCCCAAATGTCCTCGAACCTAGAACACGTATATTGTAGCATTCATTCTTTTGTATATGGGTAATTCCATGTCAAATCCACCAAATTTGGTCAGAAGTTTTATTTTATCATAAAACAAAGTTCTACCAAAGGAAAAAAATTTAAAATTTTTTTTTCGCAAGTTATGAAAAATTCAAATTTTTTTCAAGTTTATTTTTTAAATATTTCGAAAACTATTATAGTTACGAAAAAATTGTTTTCGGTTCGGCTTAAGGAATATACTTGGGGCTACGAAAAAAAAAATATTCCGAATTAAAAAAAAAATGATGAATTTGGAGAATTTTGAATTTTAAAAAATCGTGAAAATCCACGATTAACATTAAACTGTTGCTTCAATTTTGTGTATATAATACCTTGTACTGATCTTAAAAGGTCCTGAAATTTTCAGGTGTTTTTTTTTCAAAAAAATGAATTTTTGTATTTTAGGAAAAAAAAATTTTACCTCTAAGTTAAGTAAAGCTGAGCAATCGTGTAATTTTGTAATTTTGAGCAGCAAAAATTACATTATTGCTCAACTTGACTTAACTTAGAGGTAAAAAAAAAATGTTCTCACCAAAATTCAAAAATGTTTGAAAAAAAGCACCTTTCTGAAAATATCAGCATCCTTTAAGATCAGTATAGGGTATTATATAAAAAAAAATAGAACCAAAAATTTAATGTTGATCGTGGATTTTTACGATTTTAAAAAATTCAAAATTCTCTAAATTCATAATTTATCGAATTTTTTGTCGAAATTCTTTTTTCTTTCGTAGCCCCTTCTCTTTAAGAGAATCCAGAACGATTTTTACGTAACTATAATAGTTTTCGAGATATTTAGAAAATAACTTGAAAATTTGAAAAAATGATAAAACAATGCGAGTTCTCTTGGATGTTCTACATAGAACTTAAGTATATACGTACGAGGAATTCCCCTCCAAACCGTTTGATATTCAACCCTGAGCTCCGCGATTCTTGAAGAATGGCTTCTGTCCAATTGTTTCAAATGCTCCGTCCAATGTCTAAAATATAGCAGCAATTTGGAAATTAAAAAATGCTGGAAAATGTGGGACCGAAATAGTTGCGGAGATTTTTCACTTTTGGAAAAAAAAATGAATTTGAAAGTTTCAGAGTGCTTTTGAGCGAGGCGAAGATTTTAGAACAAAATTATTGATCAAGTAGGGAAGGGTCGGAGGCTAATCGACTGGTTTAGCCAGGAATCTCTCATGCATGAAGTTAACGGGCGGCAATGTATGCGAGTCAATGGCCGAATGGGAATGGGATGTCGAGAGCGCCAAGCTGCAATCGGTTTATAGGCTTTAATTGAATTAATAATGGAGCCGAGAGCCCTCTCCGGAGGATCACGGAACTTTGTGATTATGTATGAGGGAGCAGCAATATGAACGAGCATCTATACATCTCTGGCTCATGAAACGTGACCGATGAAAGCGAACTTCTACGAGGCAAACATATCACGCGAGATCGTTAGTCTGGCTTGGCTAACCTCTTTCTTCGATACAAATTTCTTCGTTGTAGATTGTCTCGGAATATAGAGAATTCCCGCTACACCTCATCGATCGCAGCAGTTCGTGTTCAGAAGCGTTCAGAAATGGCTTTGGGAGTGATGTTTCTCGATACTGCGACAATACGAAACGCCTCACGAGTCAAGGCAACGTTTCGTGCTCGTAAAAACCCGTAACAATCAATTTGCATCCCAGTTCTAACGTCGTTCGCCGACGCATTTACGGCTCTAGCAAACTACCAGTTACTTCTCTACCGAAAATACATCTCCATCGACATAAACTTCCCATCGAATAGCATATCATCAAATACCATAAATTTTTCATCGAATAGCCACCTTCCCAGAATTATGTCTACCAATTAATAACTCCACCAAATCATACAGATTGTCTGAGTGACTTGTTATGGGCTGGGGAGGCGATTTGGTTGGGTTTATATTAAATAGAGGTTAGTTCTGAGAGGCTTTCAATTCGGTAGGTATATTGAACCCGTTTATTTTGAAGTGATTTGTATCCCTAAACCTAAACCCCTTTGTTTAGAAGAGATTTTGTAGGGTATCATTTCAATAGAAATGTTTCCAGGCAGAGTTCTATTGGTTTAGAGACGTATTTCTGGTGGTTCCATAACTGCTACAGCTGTAAATATACCCTGCCATTCCTATATTCGATGACACCGAGTTCGATTCTCTAAACCAGGACCTAAAATAGAGGAAAGGTAGGTTTCCATCACCAAGATGTCAGAATTAGTTGGGCCAACTAACCTAATTGATCAATCGTACCAAAATCGTTTCTTCGACCCAATCAATGGAACTTCTAATCTCTTTTTTTCTCACTGCACGATGCAAGCCAATGTTTTAATTCAGTCTTTTCATATTTCCTTCGTCCGTTTGAGGTCAATTGACCTTTTACAACACCACCTCGCTTACGCCGACGATTTCGTCGTTCGGGTTTACAGTGCGATCTCTTTTCGCGAGTGCATAGCAATTCTCTGTGATCTTCTCGGTCATGAAGTTAACGCTTCAACGAACCACATAATTTCATCACTGATGCGCGTTAATTCGCAAGTGCAATCTCTTCGTTCCTCGTTCTCGTTTGGTTTTTCTTGTGTGGCTCGTGTTTTCCCTCCATCTGTGGGATTTCCCTTTTTGGGTACCACGGCTCAAGGCGTGGTAATTCAATCGTATATACATAGAGCCCTTCGAAGTTTGTGTGTCGAAGAGTGGGCGAGGAAGCTCCGTCAGAGTTTGAAGGACTTCGGCGGAGTTAACTCGGCGTGTGCTGTGCGTACATCATCGGTGTAATGTACGAACTAACTGAGAAGGCAAAAAGGCCCCCCAGGGTTGTGATCCCATGAAACTACCCCTGGGACAAGCCACGGGTCCATGTGTGCGTTATGGCACATGGCAAAGAAACGCGTCCACTTCAATTTCTCGAGTGGTGCACGCCTTCTTACGAGTCTTCTCTCTGATCTGCCGACTTGTAACTACACACACACACACACACACATTGCAACCACGTTCGATCCACGCCAGTTTGCATCATCCAGAGTCAAGCGAGTCCCATTGCTCTTCTTTCATCTTTTCTCCTCCTCCATATTTATTACTCCTGCTTCCAACTCTGGGTTACATCTTCACCGATTTCTTTGAGCATAACGAGACTCATTGAATCCTCGCATCGACCAACACGTATCGTTGGCGAAAAAGTGATCCTTCGTTTATCGCACTTGAGAGACGATGAGATCGCCGTTAATCGTGCTTTGAGTCTTTCTGGATCAACTCAGCGGAAAAATCATCGCCAGTAAATAAAATAAAAATTGAGATGGTCCTTGAACTTTTGGGACATTTTTTTCGCAGATTCGTTCATAATGATTATTCGCCTGTAGGATTTAAGCGTTTGTACACCCTTCAAATAAAGTCAATTTACAATTTGAAAAAAATTGATAATCCAATTTATTTACTTGAATAGTCTTTTTGCTTGCAAATTTAACGATTTTTTTAAAACATGTTATTCGATTTTCTTAATTATGAAGACACTTCTTCATTGCAAACCGTTGGAATTGCAATTGGATCGATGAGTTTTAAGCCAACTGTTAAAAAATTGAAAATCTGATTCCGGAGCCATTGTCGGTGGATTTTTAATGTCGCCATTTTTTCGAACGTTCCTGAGGGATCTATTTATTCGTGGGTTAAATAATCCCGAGAGTTATCCAATAATCGCGCGCGACAAACAAGATCACAGAGAATTATCGAGGAATTTGCGGATAAAACGTCAAAGCCCAGAGGCGAGAGGAAGACACTAGCAGGTGGATTTTTAGAGACAGGATCATGTTGATCGAGTATTCTGCCTCCTCTCCATTAAAACCTTAAACTATTTTACATAACTTTGAGCATATAAATTAACTTTTAATTAAGCGAGGCAGGAAATTCCGTACAAGAAAATGGTTCTCTAGGTCCGTTTTCCATGCTGTTTTTTCTTCTCATTCTCGACAAAATGCATTCCCTCAAAATGCAAATAATTCTCACGACCGTAACATTGCATTTTCACGAAAAAAATACTTATAAAGTTGAAGATCATTCCGAGAAATTCGGGGCTGAAAGCATTATTGTTTCGCTTCTTTGAGGGCCTCATCCCTCATCTTCACTCTCTCTCTTTTTCTCTCTGCTTTGAACAGTTCACACTTGGATTCTCGAACATCTGGCGATGGCATGTGAACCGATCGTCGTTCGTTATGTGTCACTTCGCAGAGAAAAAGACACGGAGAATTCTGGGACAGTTTTGAGTTCGCGCGGGGAATCTTCTAAACGTCGCCAAACTATCGCTTGCTTACTAAAGTGGAAAGACTTTTCAGTTTTACGATGATTACAATTCTCTTTTTGCCGAGTGTTACTAAAAGAGAGAAAAAGAAGCAAAAAAAACCAGAGTACTTTTACGGTCGTTTCGGGGGGAAAGCCACTGTTAAGGGGTGAAAAAGACTTCAATGTTTGAGATTTTTTTTTACAGACATAAGTGATTATTATAGAATGGCGTTATTGTTATTTTATTAAGTTAACATTCAACTTATTTCATAGCAATTTTTACTGGGAAATCTCAAAAATTAACAGTGATAAAGATGTTTTTTTAACGACAACAAAAAACGTCCTCTCCATTGTTCCGGTGATATTTTGGTTATTTAAAAATTTAAAGAAATAGCAATATCTGTACAAATGTGGCTATACTTATGCATAGCAATTTTTATTTTCTTTGATTATTTACAAAATGGCGACGAATTGGGTTTTTTCAGTCTTAAGGCCTTTTCACTTATTCTAGCAGGTTTTAAACATAGTAATTATCTAAGATATTCAAATTGGCTGCGTACAGACTTAGCTACTGCAATTACAAATATTAAAAGAATAAATAAAAATCAGTTTATAAGTTTTCGAGAATTTGCTGGAATAATGTCAAAAAAGTCGTTTTAAGAAAAGTTTATTTAAAGTTTTCTGACTGAAGTGACTGTAACTCAGTCAATTTTCAGAATTCTAACTTGAAATTTTATTTACATGTTTTTGAAAATATGTCGTTCAAAGTAATGCAGAAAAAAATATGATGTTGAAGTTTGCATCATGTAAATACAACGGTAATAATTTATGTATTGATAAAACTCATCCATTCTAAATTCTCAAAATAAAAAATCGTTGAAAGTCATTTTGGATTCTTTATTGATAATTTGCTATGTTAAAATACAGGAGTACAACATAAGTCTTATTAAAAATTAATTTTGAATTTATTTTGCAAACTTTAACATCATAAAAAAATGTTTACAATTTTCACACTGGCTATCTCTTTCAATAATTCTCTGATCTGTTTCTTATCATTTCACACAACGAAGTAACCAACTTTTGACAATAAAAATAAATAAATTTCAAATTGCCATCATAACCATAATTTATATTTTGATAAAATTCATCCATACTAAATTCTTGAATGCACGAATGCAGCTTATTAGTCTTATTATACAGAATAAGCCTTATTAAAAATTAATTTTAAAGAACTTATTGCAAACTTTAACATCATAAAAAAAATTCTATAATTTATATAATTTTCATCTTCGATAATCCTCTGAATTGCTTAATTCTTATCGTGTCACACAACGGAGTAACCAATTTTGACGATTAAAAAAAATCGATTTTAAATTGCCATCTTCATGTGACCCTCTTACATTAGACACTTTATCAGCTAACTCACGAAACTTGGTGTGTGCACTTTGAAAGCTCTTTTTCCCTCGCTCTCCGTCTATTGAGGTCGCAAACACGGTCGATTGGTAATCTATCAACCGGTCTGACCCTGTCTGATATTCTTAACCTCGCGGTGTCTCGCGGCACTATGTACTTGACAGAGAAAAATTTATCATCCCAATAAAAGACCGCACGAGGCCACGTGGGTCATAATCACGAAGCTACAAGGTCCCTATTGGAATACATTAATTTCAACGATGAAATTCCAGAATTTTTTTTTTTCATTTCTCAAAGGAACGAAAAGCTGCATGATTTTGCCAATATTTTTTATCTCGCTTCGTCGAGAAAAATCATGAAAATAATAAAAATATTTTATGTAGTCCGCGCGGTAGAGTGGAAAATCTTGCATCGTCAGTATTCTCCCTTTTTTCGAACGGACGATAAAAATAGTTTATTTTCTCGTCGCGTGGAGGGACCACCGCAAAGGGCTCAGTTTAATACCCGGTGGCCGGCGTTTTATTTCTATATCCTACACTTTCAACTTCTTTTATCATCCGCCGTCGTTCACTTTTGCCGTGATGTATATCCTTCTCTTTTCTCTGATGCACTTGAGGTTATACTCTCCGATTTCCGACTCAGCCTTTCTTTTATATATTTATGTAGGGGAATGGGAGGCAAAATGGACACTGGGAGGCAAAGTGGACAATCAAAATTTTTTTAAAAATTCAAAAATGTAGAAAATTGGGGAATCATCGTTATAATTAGGGTTGACATACTCAAATAGACTAACTCACGAAAAATCAGATCTAAATAGATTTTGACATTTTCATGACAATTTCCTGTAGAAAATGGGTACATTTTTTCCAAATTTGTCATTCTCATTGCATAAAAACAATCACCCCAACAAACTCTGATAGCATTATCCGCGGGCCTGAGCAAAATGAGGGGGAAAAAGGCCACCTCCATAATCGTAAAAAAAAAACTATTAAACAATGCAACCTCGATTAAAATTAAATCTCGCAAAAAATTTGCAATAATACACTAAGCAGCTTGACCAAAGTATCTTGGATATTACAGTGATATGAGTAGGGAGGGAAATCATTTTTTCTACGTTTTTACGCGTTTACTTGAATTTTAAAAAAGAGAATTTTTACGGTGGTGCCTTTTTTGTCCTTGAGAATTTTTTCTTTCTACGCCCGATTTAATCGATAAAAATCGTATTTTTAGATGATAAGTGTTTACATTATGTTTAGTATCTATTATCTTATTATAGTGTCCATTTTACCCCCCATTCCCCTATATCTTCCATTTTCGCTGACTTTTCCCTACATCCAAAGCCTCTCTGCACTCCATTCCGTCTGTACTCTTTTTTTCTTTATTTGTCCTCGATCTACACTGCTCTCATTTTGTTTTTTTTTTGTCCCTCACTATCTCTCCGCATCAAAGAATCTTTTTTCCTCGTTTTTTCTCGAGATGCACTCAGGTAACGTACCCTCGGGACATTTTCCCGATCCTGGAGCCCGACTTTTACTTACGAACTTTTTCGGCAGTAACATTCACGCATATGTGAATATGTGCATCGTTCGCAGATGATTCTGGCTTCTATTTTAAGTCTGACAAAATCTCTCTTTCTTTGGGTTTTGCCTGAAGTCCCCTCATTTGTGACACGAACGAAGGGCACGTGCTCGAAGGACCCCAATATTTCGTGATCCTTGCTAAGAAGATTTCGTAATTCTCGCTGCACGTGTTTGTGTCCTCTACACACTTTCAAAAAGTCCGCGCTGTTGGTTTTCTTGAAATTGCGTTCTTTCGTGAGAATTTTCCGCGATAAACTTTCATGCGAGGGCTTTTGTGAGCCTGTTTGAGGGGTGGATTGTTTGTTTATCCTTCGATGGAATTTTTTGATTTTTTCAAAATAATTACATCAAATAATACCAGAATTGACTGATTTTTGATGCTCTTTCAAGATCAAGGATCCAAGCTTCTATCTAGCTAATTTCTCTAGATATTTATCTTTGGACAATTCAAAGATGAGCCCTCAGGGAGTTTTTTCTTGATAATAAAAATTAAATTACATCATAATAGAGTACTTTTTATGGGGTTTTTTGAATATTAGATCGTGAAGATTCTAAAAATGGATCTCCAGAAAAAATCAAGTGTAAGCGCGACCCCTTAAAAGAGTCGTAAAATTCTCCAATGTTTTGCTTTGCTCGCAGCTTCTAAGGCACAAGATTTGAATATAGTGTTTTTCTCCAAATAATAACATTAAATAATACCAAAAATGACTGATTTCAATCGCTTTTTCAATATCAGGGATTCAAGCTTCTGTCCAGTTAATTTCTCCAGATTTATCCCTGAAAAATTCCAAGATGAGACTTTAGCGAGGTTTTCTTTGATAATAAAAATTAAATCGAATCTCAATAGAGTACTTTTTATGGGGTTTTTTTTTAGTATTAAATCGTGAAGATCCTAAAAATCGATCTCCAAAAAAAATCAAGTATAAGCGCGACCTCTTAAAAGAGTCGTCAAATTCTCCAATGTTTTGGTTTGCTCGCAGCTTCTAAGGCACAGGATTTGAATATATTGTTTTTCTCCAAATAATAACATTAAATAATACCAAAAATGACTGATTTCAGGCGCTTTCCCAATATCAAGGATCGAAGCTTCTGTCTTGTTAATTTCTGCAGATTCATTCCTGGAAAATTCAAAGATGAGCTCTTAGGGAGTTTCTCTTTGATATTAAAAATCAAATAACATAATAATAGAGTATTTTTTATGGGATTTTTTGAATATTAAATAGCGTTCTAAAAATGAATCTCCAGAAAAATTCAAGTCTAAGTGCGACCCCTTAAAAGAGTTGTTAAATTCTCCAATCTTGTAAGGCACAGGATTTGAATGTGTCGATTTTCTCAAAATAATAACATTGAATAATACAAAAAATGACTGATTTCAGACGCTTTTCCAATATCAAGGTTCGAAGCTTCTGTCCAGTTAATTTCTGCAGATTCATTCCTGGAAAATTCAAAGATGAGCCCCTAGGGAGTTCCTCTTTGATATTCAAAATCTAATTACATCATAATAGAGTATTTTTTATGGGGTTTTTTTTGAATATTAAATAGTGAAGATTCTAAAACTGGATCTCCAGAAAAAATCAAGTATAAGCGCGACCCCTTAAAGGAGTCGTTAAATTCCCCAATGTTTTGCTTTGCTTGTAGCTTGTAAAGGATTTGAAAAATCGTCGCAGACTTGTATAGTCAGCTGTGAAAAAAAGAAAGTGTTTTACGAGTGTCATTGACACTGGAAACGAGAGAGCTCTTTCTCGCAAAGCTCGTACGAATCTTCGGCGTCTCATCGGACCCCTCTTTGTATTTATACAATGCACACATAAGTCGAGCTAAAGTTAGACAGAGACCCCACGGACGCTCTTCTCTCGCTCGGGATCGCGAAATATTAATAAAAACTACAAAATACAACGACAAAGGGAGCGAGAAAATGAGAGAAAATTCGCTCGCAAAGATCCGCGCATCAGAAATATCACGAAGATCTCGAAATAAATTGATGGGAATTTATCGTATCAGAAGAGTTACGGATTCAGATTTATTTTTGTGATTCCGCAATGAGAATTTACGACGCCATAAAACGAGAATAAACCCGGTGCAAAAGACGTTACAAAATAAGGCCGAAAGCATAAATTCTCAAGACGTAACTTGCAAAAATGTATTTTATATTTTGGGCCAAAAATGCAGGAGGAAAGTTTTAATCTCGCCATTTTCAAATATCTGTTTTTGGCATCCCCTAATTCGGACAATGATGCAGCAGTATTTTTTTTTAAATGTTTACCATGAATCTGTAATAACTTTTGTTTGAAATTTTGGCTCGACGAAATTTGCGGGTTTTTTCGATTAACTAGATTTTGTCAAAGTTAGGCGTGAAGCCACTGAAGTGCATCCTTCCCCAAATGCGTTTATATATGAGAGAAAGCGAGAAAAAGAGCCAAAGCAAATGAAACTCTGAACCAGTGGTCGCTATTTGCGTTGGCGTGTCTTTTTAGTTTAACGTTCTCGTTTCATCTCTCCCAAACCCGCTCGTTTTTCCTTCGTTCAAACTCGCGTTAAAGCTCGTTTTGCCTCCGCTTGGAGAAAATCTCAAACGCCCTCGGTTGCACTTTGAGCTTTTTCTCTTTCTCTCTTCTCTCTTTCTTACTTTTACGGTAATCCTCTGCGACGATAAACCGCGTTTTCGTCGTTTGGCAAAACGACGAAAGTGCGAGAACAGAGATAAGTGGCGGCTTGGACGGAAATGATTTTCCAGTTAAATTCAAGTGTCCATTGAGCTTCCAACTTTCGTGCCAAAAATTCCAATAAAAAGGCCCTCCTCGTCCATCTTGTTCACCGTTTTTGACAATGGTTCATCACACTCCGAGCTGCCATCGCCATTCCCCTCGAATTCCATTTGTTATTCCGCTAAAATAATTTCATTCATCGTGATGCTGGAGAAAATCGTTTTTACCGAGCAATTTCGCTCTCGCAACGACGTACAAAACGTTGCGTGCATCACGTGAGAATTTCGATTAAACTTTTGGTTTTTATTTTTTCCATTGTCAAACGTGATGGGACTTATTGAAAGCTTGCGGTTCCGTTGTTTTTCAATGCATGGACAGAGCGAAGAGAGTGGATTAACTTCCATTTTCAGCTTTTTTCCAAAAATAAAACGAGAGTTCATTTTTGAAAAAGGATTTTGCGAAATCAATCTCTCAGAGAGATGTTTGGTGAAGCAGGATTGCGGAATTTTTAATGAAAAAGTAATGGATTAATCATTACTTTTTTAATGGCACATGGAAATAATTTCTATTAACTATTATCATTTAATGATTAATGGAAATTATTTCAATTAATCAATAAGAGTTAATGGTTATTGAAAGGGTAAATGCATTAAAAAAAGTAATGCATTATTTGCAACCCTGTGGTGAAGTAATATTAATTTTTTTAAATTGCTATAATGAAAATAAAATTTGTTATAATTTGCTTTAGTTCACTTAATTCGAATATCAGACTTCCAGTTATTTTAAGCGTAAATTCCGTAATCATTGTTTGAATTTTTTTTCCTCGCACATAGTATCGGTGTATCGAAAAAAAGTTTAATTCACAGAGTTTACTGGTCTACGCGGTAACGATATATAGTGCAAAACTTTACTTTCATAATTAATCTACAGTTCCGAAAGTTTTCCATGCCTCGAGGGTTCTGCCTTAAATTTACGGTATAACACAATATGTACATCGAATAACGGGATGACAGAAAAAGGGAGAGTTAATTAAGTTTCTCGTCACTCTCGCGCTTTTGCCAAAAAATTTGCACTAAATTGAAAAGTTGGGACAAAAATGTCAGGAGTCAGGAAACGTTTTTTTTTTGTCGTATTCGGATGTAGATTTTTCTAGCATTTAATTTGAAAATAATGCAGTATTATTGATATCAGCGATAACGAAAAAATTCCCAGGAAAGATGGACCAGTCAAAATAAACCTAAATGAAAAAATGATGTCGAAGCTTGCGTTTGAATGCAATGAAAATAGTTGATTTTTTAATAGCATTCATTCCTTCTAAATAATTTTGGGACTAAAAAATTGTTGAACTATATTTTGCGGTCTTTGTGCTAAAAATTAATTTACAAAATTTATTTTCGTTGCGTTAATTAAAATAATTTTTCAGATAATAAAATTTTTTTCTTTTTTTTCACTTTTTTTTTTATTTTTGACTTCTCGGTTAATTATCTATTGATCTCCGATAACTCATTGATCGATTATACAAAATTATTGAGCACAATTATCCAAAATTCTATTTTCAGCCCTCAAAACTTTAAGATTCTTTCCGAGCCTTCCCTCAACGCTTTAAATAATTTAAGGTCTTGATAAATCGATTGGGAACCCTTCCTGATCGATTTATCGAAAATCCGCAGAGTCGTCAACTCCGATGTTCCATTTCTGCTGGAATTATCCTAAATGCATAATTTATTTACGAGCTGCAATGCAAAGAGCACCGTTGTGCTCTGTTTTGGACGTTCTTGACGTTTCAGTGAGTTTATCGATCGTGAATAAATACGTGTATACAACAAAAACGAACGTGCCATGCGAATACTCGACTAGAACCAATCACAGAATTTTTCCATACCTGTGAAATTCGCAGCGAACGTATAAAAATAAAAAACAAAACTCTCTCGACGCGCCGGCGTTAATTTTTCAACGCGTCACTTCGAAATATTTATTCGCCCCCAAATGGGGGTTGGTTGAGGGGTGGAAAGGAAGGAAATTCGATGCTAACGAGAGCCAGACAGGAGTGGATATACGTAGGAAGTTTGCAACCTGCCGGGAGCGAGAAACCGAGCTGAAAAAAAAATATATACAAACGAGGGAAAGAGGGAAAAAAAGCATTTCTATTTGTGGAGAACGAGACAACGTGGGAGAGTGCAGCGAGTACCTTTATAGCCTGGAGAGAATTATTTGTCGTGGAGGGGAAAAAACAGAGAGACTCTGAAAATCACGCTTTATCCGCCGCACGATGAAACTGACCGGATCGCAATGGTTATCTCCTCGTAATAACGATGCGGAGAAGGAAAAACAACGATTTCCACGCGCGGGATACGTGAAAACCGGAAATGGTCGCATAAAAACAATCGCGCACTTCGCCGCGATTCGTATATGTGCGTGGAAAAGCATGGCGGAGTACCGTAAAAAAAAAAAACGAATCTTTTCCCCGAGATTGGAGATTTTTCTCCCTCGTAACCCCTTCCTTTATTTCTCCTCGTTTTCCTCCCGCTTTCCTGACTACCCTCTTACTCGCGTGAGAGGTGTGGTTGGCTCGTTAGGAGGAACTTAAAATCTGCGTTTACTCCGTTCGTTCCCCAAGTCGGACGTGCGGGATCCAGCGAAGAAACCCCAGAAAAATTAGAAGCGTACGCGGCTTTTCTCGTCAAATCGGTCAATTTTCAACCCTTGGCCCTTCTGATTTCAGACGCTGATTTATTCATACATTTTTATCGACATTTCAAAGTATTTTTCTTCAATTTTTTCCGTGACTAAAAATTGTAACATTTTCTTTTCGTTGAGTATTTTTGTCTTGGTGTAAAAATTTGACAAAGAATCCAGGAAATAGGGTCGAGGATGACAAAATTCGACTATTTTGAACGTTAACCAAGATTTTGTTCATTTTTTGGATGTTTATGATTTTTTTTAATCACTGTGAAGAAATTATTCCAATATAGGAGAAAACATGAAACCAAACGGTCGCCTTATTTTTCTGAATTTTTTAAATGTTATCAAAAAATGTTAAGATTTTTTAAAATTATTTTGTTTATTTTTTAGATGTTCACTTTTTTTAAATTACTGTAAATGCTTTAATGGAGGAAAACTTTAATCGAAACTGTCGCCCTATTTTCTAATTCTTTTTACATTTTGAAATTAAAGAAAAAGAGTTGAATTGAAAGAAAAATGTTATCAAAAATTTTAATATTTTTATAATTTTTTTTATTTTCATGATTTTTTTAAAATGATTGTCAATGCTGCAATGAAAGAAAACTTTGAAAAAAACGGTCGTCCTATTTTCTGAATTTTTGTTTTCATTTTCAAATTAACCTTAAACAAGTTGAATTAAAAGGAAGAATTAAAAAATGTTATTAAAAATTTGAAGGATTTAAAAAAATTATTTTGTGTTAGTTTTTGGATCATTATGATTTTTTTAAATGACCAGAAAATTTTGAACACTGAAAACTGTTTCCCTATTTTCTGATTTTTTTTTTAAATTCCGAAATTGAGGCAAAAAGAGTAGTATCGAAAAAAAAGTGTTATTAAAGAATCTTAAATGGAATAAAAATATAAAAAAATCTGTCAAAAATTGCACGGAGAGAAAAATCTGTTAAAAATTACCGTGCTGTTTTGTAATCGTGATGTAAAAGACACGTAATGCAGTATTTATAGATGCGTGTTAAAAAAATTATGGGTTTTTATGAAAAAAATTTATAAAAAAATGACGAATTTTTCTGATGCAGCACGGTAATTTTTCTGATGCGGCACCGTAAAAATGCCGTGTCGTATCTTTTACATCACGATTATAATACAGCACAGTAATTTTTAACAGATTTTTCTCTCCGTGTGCTCGGTATAAAATATTGATTTAAAATGCCTCACGAATGAGATTGCCTCAAATATTTGGAGGTCTAGCGAAAATAAAGCCTCGAGTAATGAAACTTCACGTCCCAAAACTAAGCAAATGCGAGGATTCGCTGACTTTTTATTCCCTTCAGGCGAAATATGTGCATGTGGCAGAAAGAACTACCCCTATATTTATGTCGCCATGTGAAAACGAAGCTTTTCCGCTTCTGTAGGCTCTTGGCCTCCGTTTAGTACAATATTTTTTTAGTATTTTTCTTTTTTTTCCCTGCCTTTTCTCGTGCACTCGGTATTTTTTTGTCGGTTCGCAGAACCGCTTGGAATGGCTTGGAATACCAGACGATGTGGTTTACCCCCAAGTAAACCCTTCGCACATATATATGTGTGCAGGTTTTATGTACTTTTGTTTGAGTGCATATGAACGATGCAACGGCCATGTTTCTTCACACGCACGTTTCCACGGGCAATACGCTCGCCTCGGACGATAATTGCAACGAGCTCCGAGCATGGCGTGTGCATCGTGACTTTCGTGTGTTTTATCCCATACAGCATATATTTCGATGTGTATCGTCGAAGGGTCGACGACGTTGCGATGAATATCTAAAAAACGCGACACTTCGTTATACGACGCGACATTTTATTTATTTTTTCCATTCCCCGCTCGTCCCTCTATTTTCTACGCACGTCAGCCATTTTATTCGGCTTCGACAACTTCAGCAAAATTTACGGTTTCCCCGAAAGCAAATTTAGTATTGTCGAGAACGTTGAAACGCTTCATCAGAGTGAGTTCAAACCTTTATTGAAGCTTCCAAATTTTTCACATTCAAATTATTCAAATAGATTTCTTAATCAAAATCCTCCCTTCATAAATATTTCTACCAACAATTGCCAAAATTAAACTGATTTGACTAAGGTTGAGCGCGTTTTTAGAATCCTGGTTTCAGTTGATCGATATAAATATTCAAATTGAAATGAAAAATAAATTTTTTCATAAAAATCCTTCCTTCATCAATATTTGTACCAACAATTTCTAAAATTAAACTGATTTGACTAACGTTGAGGGTTTTTAGAATCTTGGTTTCAGTTGATCGATATAAATATCCAAATTGAAATGAAAAATATATTTCTCAATCAAAATCCTCCCTTCATCAATATTTGTACCAACAATTTCCAAAATTAAACTGATTTGACTAACGTTGAGCGTTTTTAGAATCTTGGTTTCAGTTAATCGATATAAATATCCAAATTGAAATGAAAAATAGATTTCTTATTCAAAATCCTCCCTTCAACAATACTTGTACCAATAATTTCCAGAATTAAACTGATTTGACTAACGTTGAGCGTTTTTAGAATCTTGGTTTCAGTTGATCGATATGCATATCCAAATTGGAATGAAAAATAATTTTTTCGTAAAAATCCTCCCTTGTCTAGGGGTGGTGTAGTCAAAATTTTTAGAATCTCCAATAAGGACCCCAAGCCAAAATGTCGCAGGTAAACAATACTGAAAATGGATAGAATTTTTTTTATTGCATTTGAACGATGCGACCCTTGGGTTGCATCATTAATGCATCTTATATAAGGGTGTGAATCATTGTTACGTAGTATTACGATGTATGCACTTGTTTCCCGCCGACAAAAAAAAATGTTTTGCAGTGTGCAACGCGTGCATCGACGACGAGGGAACAAAAGATCGTAACTCCGCTCACCCTTGGGCGTTAGATCACCCAACTCAGGCCCTTTTGTTTGTGAGTGATCGATACGTGTACGCCTCGTTGCTCATCCAACAAGCGCACCAATGTGCCCGGGGGAGGGCATTGTAAATACCTGCCGTTATTGCAACGAGAAAGCGCGATTCGCGTACATTCAATACACATAAATGTGCGCATAGTGTGCATATTTTCGCGGCGCAGCACGCAACAGGAAACGCGGAATCTGCTCTTCGCTGTTGCTCCCGTATTTCTCTATTTTTTACAGCTGACGATATGGAAAAAGTACAAATCCCCGCGTGCAAACTTCGAACAATCATTACAGAATTGCATAATAGATCTGATAGACCGTATTTTTTAATTTGAGCCCAGTCAATCGAATACTGAGATTTCAGAAAAATTTTGTACATGCTTTGGAAAGATAATAATCCAAGATGGATCTGGATTAAACAATCCCTTCTCATGTGAACCAAAATATTTGAAAATGATTTTGCAGAAAATATTATAATTAATGTATAATTTTTTTAATTCATAATTATAATTTATTTGATTTTATATTTATTTTAATCTTGTTTCTCGATGGACCCTTCATCGATTAACCGCTAAATATTTGTAATGCTGTGCATCGTTTAAAAATTAAAATCATTTGACCATAAGAAAAAAGAGCTACAAATCTAACCAAACTTTTCTTTCGGTTGAGAATCTCAAAAATAAAAATAACTCTCACGAATTCGTGGAATATATTTCAACAAACCAGTGATCGTCAGTATCGGTTTTTTCATCAAAGATATTGATTATATTAATCATTTTTTCGAAAAATTAATAATTAGTCAAAAAATAGTACTAATTTTTTATAAAAATTAGTAATTAGTGGAAAAATATTAGTAATTTTTTTTTTTAATAGTAATTAGTAAGAAAAAATTAGTAATTAGTGACAAAATACTTCTAATCTTTCAAAACAAAATTAGTAATTAGTGATAGTTTTTTCTAAATATAGTAATTGCTAAGGAAGATATCACTAATTAATTTTAAAAAAAACAGTAATCTGTAGAAAAGTATTGTTTATATTTACGTACTTGTGTGTACGGATTGAGTCATGGTTATAAGCTCAAACAACTCTATTAAAAAAGTTGTTTTATGTTTTATAATAGCTAGATCTTTTGAATATTTCACACATTAATATTTATTGTATCCAATGTCATACGATATCGTTATCACATAAGTTATTGCAATACGAATATTTAACCAGTACTTATTAAAAAATGCATTAGTAATTTTTTTTATTTATTACTTTTTTCAAAATTAATACAAAATTTCTCCACAAATTATTGATTTTTTTTTGGTTATTTAGCAATATCTTTTTCGCTAATTACTAATTCTTGGAAAAAAATTAGTAATATTTTTTTTGCTAACTATTAATTTTTCGAAAAATCTGAGCCATAAAAATAGATAGATTTTTTTGCCTATTACTGCAACAAACATACATGAGCTCTCACTAATCAAGATTAGTGAGTGCTTAAAATTAAACTATAAATTTCATTTTAGAAAATTTTTCACAAATAGCTTTCGAACATTGATTAACGTTAATTCAATGATTTATTATCAATCTATAATTATATGATGCAGAAATGTTCATCCTTCCATTCCATTCGACTCCATTTAATGCAACGTTGATAGTTTATTTTTTAATAAAAATCATTAAAATGTGAAAAATCATCGAAATCTATTTTGGGCTCTTGATTAAGGTCTTGAAATTTGAAATGGACAAGCAAAACCTAAATCTCACTGAAAATAAATTGAAAAAAAATTATTTCCATTACGCTGTAAGGATGCAAACTAATAATCATTCTCTCTACATTCTTTTCAAATCTTGAAATTTGTTTCAACTGAACCATTAATTTAGCTGTGCCGCAAGGATTGCCCCAAGGCTCTCTAATAATAGACAAAAAATGGAAAAAAAATGTTGGAGAAATTCTTGATATTTCATGATAAAAAAAAGGCCAGGCAGAGGGATAAGCGAAGAATCTTCATCTCTGGACAAAGGAGAAATGGAGGAAAATTTTTGAAGTAAGGCGCAGACGCGCGATTCCCCGTGTCGGGTCTCGTGGTTAGAGGGTACAAGGGGTGGAATTGTAATCCTGCTACTGTTGGCTGTACAGCCAACCCCTATATGCACAGGGGTGGTCGTCGCGACGCCTTTCTGTCTCCCGCTATCTCACCAACACAATTTTATCGGCTGACAAACACAGGCAAACACGTACATCCCCTAAGGCATAAAGTACATTGTTATATAGATATAGGGGGTGGTTTATTCTCGTAACGATTCCGCTCGCGCCCCTTCGTCCCTCACGCGAACGCGCGCAACCCCGCCGCCATATTCACTACCACGTCGACGTCGACGTCGACGACGACGACGACGAGGGTCGACCATATGTATATGACGACGACGACGACGTCGACGCCGCCGTCGAGTCTGTGGATGCAACGAGACGCACAGTACAGTCGCTTTTCATTCACGGTACCGCGCTGGCAAAGTCTCCCCCCGCTTTTCCACAGTGAAAACTAAGCAAGCGCAAAAGTTAGGACCAGCCAAACCTCCTCGAGGGTTGTGTCACATCTTCTCGTTGCACATATACATGTATACGAAGCTTATAGTTGAACTCTGATTAAGTGCTGACCAAAAAGCCATTTTTGCGATAAATAAACAGTGAAGACACGAGGAAGTGGCTTAAAATCATGCTAAATTCCCATTTTGGTCCTTATGGAAGGTTTAAAGCCATTTTGACGATAATTGATAAGTGAAAGAGACCAGGAAACTTTGAAATTACTCCAAATTGAAATTTGGACACCATTTTTTTACTTGAAAATTGCCAGAATCTGCCCTTGTTCGCAGATGGAGGACCATTATCGAGCGAAATTGTTGCAAAATAATTCCCAACTCCGATCTTGGCGTTATAGTGTGTAAATTTGTTGGAAATGACGGTCTGAACGATTTCCCAGCGTTTCAAATAGTGTTTCTCGTAATTTTGGAGTTAAAGATGTCCATTAGACCATTTTTGGTCCAAAAGTTACTTTAGTGATAAAAAACTGCTCCAGTGACAAAATCAGTTTTCCCAGAACGATTTCCCACCGTTTCAAATAGTGTTTTTCGTAGTTTTAGAGCTAAAATTGACCCAACGTAAACTGGACCATTTTAGGTCTGAAAGCTAGTTTGGTCACAAAAAACTGCTCCAGTGACAAAATCAGTTTTTGGGCTCAATGAAAAAATGAGTTTTTCAATTCTAAGTGTCAAAACAGTATTTTCCGAACGTGAAACTCGATAAGTGTGTTTTATTGGTATTGTAAAAGGCGAGAAGGTATAAGAGGAGTTTCAGCATCCGCAACCCCCTTAAGACGAGGAATCTCCATCGAGACTCCCGCACGACGCGATCTCTCGGCGCCGGCGTCGCCTCCCCTAAATTCAACCGAGGAATAAAGAGAGCGAGAGAGAGAGAGAGAGAATTAGAGGGAGTAAAATCCAAAAGGCTTCCCCCAAGAATTATGGGACAGAAAGAGAGAGAGAGAAAAGCTCTCTCGGAGTGTGTGTTTTCGAGACTGTATCGTGAAAGCAACCCGCACAAGCGTGTTCGAATGCATTGAACATTTTGTGGACATATATATATGGATTATAGTAAAACGACGCCGTGTCAAGTTTCGGCGGAATGCATATCGATGTAAGGAAAAGTGTCCGCTAGAATCACAGCGAACAGGTGACACGTGCAAAAGTGAGAAAACCAGAAATTTGTTTAATCAACAAACTCCTTTGTGCTCCGTTTGCAAATTTCGCTAAAAGAATCTTCGAAAGTGGTAAAAAAAAAAAATAATTTGGCAGAATGTAACTTTGGCGATTCAACATCGATTGAACTGATGAGTCTTGTGAATGATTTTTGTGGACAAATTAGTCATTAAAATGAGTGTTTATTTGGGGAATGCATAATTTGACGAATCAACCAATCGATTATCTTCAGGAATGACTTTTTTCGATTTTTCTGCGCAGAAATTTATGAGGCTTTTTTCTGTGCTTTATATTTGCAGTAAATGCACATAAATTATGCATGTTTTGAGTAAAGGCGATTTCCCTCGACTCCCTTTTTTTTTGCTATTTCGTTCATAAATTTGTCTATTTTTTTCATTTCAACGTTTGGAAAGTAACGGATTTATCATCATCAAAGTCGATTTTGTTTTAATTTTTTTTTTCGAAAGAAGTTTGTCTTTTTTGGGTTTCTTTTATGTTGTGCATTAAATGTATGTGCATCGTGAGTGAAAATGATACTTTTTGTAGAAAACCAAGAATTCAGCCCTTTGAAGGCCTCTAAAAGTTTTTTTTAGACGGCAAGATTTCTCTCTCGAGTCCCTTTACTCTTTTCAACTGTAATTGTTTTTTACGTCTATTTTTCTTTGCATTTTACTCGAGAAAAGTGCATTGTGCTCAAGCAGTGAATGAGAATTTTTCTCTCGCTGATCCACCGGCGAGACACGCTCGAACAGTCGTGAAAGCGTGTCTGATATTAGCGAGTCCCTTTTATTTCCTTCTTTGGCTTTTTTTTCGTAGCCAAATAGTGCGGAAAATCTTTTTTTTGCGGCAAATGGACCGAAACAGAGCAAAACAGAAACCACGTAGTTCGCAAACTCACATCAGAGCTGCCGAGATCGCAGGTTTTTTTTTTTTTTATTCGTCGTGGAACGCGGCAGAAATTTTTCGAGCCTGACCACGTCGGACTTTCCATTTTCCTTCCTTCGCTCTCACTCTCCTTCGTAAACTTTTCCGAACGTGCATATTTTTAGAATCCTCGAAGGTACCTCTCTCAAATGAATCTTTCCACGATATATAAATTAAAATTTTTTTTTTTTAACCAAACCCTCTATTAATCTAAAATAATTTTCTTTCTAATCGTACGGAACGCTATAAAATAGCGAACAAAGAAAAAACCTTTAGTGTGAAAGAAAAGTAAAAAAAGGATCTCAAAGGATTAATTTTCAGTAAACGATGCAGATATTTAAGACAATTAAGATAAAATTTTTTAATATTTTCACTTTCGATTTTATCCAGTTTTAACCAGAAAAACTTGAATTCCATTTTTCTTTGTTATTTGATAAAAACAACTCCACGGAATTAATCGAAGAGCGGTAAAATATGGACAAATCAGCAAACAAAAGGAACATTGACCCTCGTCGGTTGAAACTTTATAACTAGATACGTAAAAATCAGGGGTAGGGGTTAATTGCATAAGTTTTATTCCGCCTCTCGGGATGTCATATATGGCCTTTATGCGGAATAAATTTTTTCCTCATGCATATCGCATGTGCTGACAAATATATATATATATAACTATGCATGCACAGAAATCTCGCGTGTGGGTAAAAAAAGTAACGCGGGAAAAGTTGAGAATCACTGTTGAAGAGAACGGCGTAAGAATTTGTCGCGTGGGCGGATCGGGTCAGGATCGTTCACATTTTTTTTTTTTTTTTTTTCATTTTGTATACATCACACGCTCCACGTGAATTAACGATAAATTTAATAAAACAATCAATTTCGTTGAATTTTTATTAAATTGATTTCTCGAAAAATTTTCAAGTAAAAATAAATAATCGAATAATTAAACATGATTATTTAAATCTCTCCGAATTGGTGCGATTGTTGTTATTAATTTTTGTTGTCAAATAAGAAGTAAATATTGAAATTTACCAAAAGTTGAAAAATCGATATTTAAAAATAAAAAATTGATATTTGGAGAATAAGGAACATTAAATAATTAAATAATCAAAAACAATTATTCAATTCTCTTCGGATTCGTGCAATTGTTGTTATTAATTTTTGTTGTCAAATAAGAAGTAAATATTGAAATTTACCAAAAGTTGAAAAATTGATATGTAAAAATAAGAAATTGATATTTGGAGAATAAGGAACATTCAATAATTAAATAATTAAAAACAATTATTCAATTCTCTTCGGATTCGTGCAATTGTTGTTATTAATGTTTATTGGCAAATAAGAAGTAAATATTGAAATTTACCAAAAGTTGAAAAATTGATATTTAACAATAAGAAATTGATATTTGGAGAATAAGGAACATTAAATAATTAAATAATTAAAAATAATTATTCAATTCTCTTGGGATTCGTGCAATTGTTGTTATTAATTTTTTTTGGCAAATACAAAGTAAATATCGAAATGTACCAAAAGTTAAAAAATTGATATTTTAATAAAGCGGGAGAAAAAAATTGGACTCATCAATTATTATGCATCAATCATTATTATTATCGATGCTGTAACGGTTTCGTACTTATGGAGAATGAATTGAGAAGAAAAAAAAAATTTTGAATACCACCTACTGAATAAAACACCTCGATCGTTGTAAAATCTTGCCTCTATTACGCCCACGTTTCCCTGCGATAAAACCCATGAGGGAGAGTGTAAAGGCTGAACAACCTGCCCGGCTCGCTTCTTTTCCTCGAGGTCTTTCCTCCCGGTTGTAGACGCGAACGCACACAGAGCACGAGACCAGTGTGTCAGCCGTAATAATGCCGAGAAACGACAAAGACTGGTAGGACATCACGAAAGAGAGGCGATAGCGTCTCGGTGCTCGAATACAGCGTGCGCAAACACAGAGGGTGGAGGACAAAAAAATAAAGGAGAAACGCGAGTGCAATACTGAAAAAGAAAGAGTACCGAAACGCCACTGTCCTCTCTTGGAGTGACTATAGTCGAGTGCCGGGAAATTCTACATGCAGAAAATGCAGAAACACGTAAACCATAAATGGAGCATTTCATACTCCAAACAGTGGTTGGAAAATTTATCCTAGCAAAATCCTCGTGAAATTTATGCTACGTTCTAAGTTCTTTAAGTAGTAAATTTCGCTGGCAAACTCTGGGAGAATTTGCTCGAAGAAAATTGCTAGGAAATGATTTGCAGAATTTATTTTAAGAAAGTCACAGGACAATTTTTTGGAGAATATATTTTAAGGAAGTTGTAGGATGATTTTTGGGATAATTTATTTTAAGGAAGTTGTAGGATGATTGTTGGGAGAATTTATTTTGAGGAAGTTGTAGGATGATTGTTTAGAAAATTTATTTCAGTTAAATTTATTCCAGGACAATTGTAGGAATAAAATTTATCTCAGTTCAAAATATCTTGAGATGCAGGGAAATTGAATTCAGGAAAATAATTGGAAAATTGAAGAATTAAAGGAAAATTAAGGATGAATGGCTCAAAGAAAACGATTTCCTGCAGGAAAATTGTTAAATTATGATGAATTCGCGATTTTACGTTTTTAGAAATTTTTATTTGATTTTTTAGGGGTTGCCAAACCTAAAAAATCATTAAATGGAGGGAAAACATAAAGGGGAGTCTTTTTTAATTAATGAAATCCGAGGGGCTCAGGCCTATGACCGCGTGATTTGACGTGGAATGCCCCGTATATGTTTAAATATATGTGAGGCATTCTATCCGGTTTCGAACGGTCAAAAAGTTGTCCACTCTCAAAAAAATTGAAATTTTGTCAAATTATTTACTTATATGAAAAAGAGTAGTGTAAATTTTTTCAAAAGTTTTAGATCACATTTCTTTGAGTTTTTCAAAATTTCAAAATTTTCGAAGTACCGTTATATCTTGAAAGCGTACGATTAAACAGAAAAATGTTTGAGACAAAAAAGTTGCACTTTTACATAAACTTTGTGAATTTCTTTTTTTTGAATTTTTTGTTTTTTAAAAATGACCATTTTCATAAAAAATATACGAAAATAATTTTTGTTGATCGGTATGTCAGATTCGATTTATCTCAAAAAATTCCAGAGAATACTCTGAAGTGTGTACAATAAACACGTATTTTTTTTTAGATGGCTCGATTAGTTGTTCCGAGGCTATGCTTTATTTATTAGTAATATTTTTTTTGTTTTTTTAGAAAAATCAATTATTATGGAAAATCATACTCTCCCAAATTGTTCTCTCAAATTTTTAGATAAAAGAACATCTACAATAATAATATTAATGTTTTGGAGCTTATTGGAGCAACAAAAAAAAAAAATATTATTAATAAAACAAAGCATGGCTTTGGAACAACTAATCGAACCATCTAAACAAAAATACGTGTCTATTGTACACATTTCAGAGTATTTTCTGGAATTTTTTGAGATAAATCGAAACTGACATACCAACCGAAAAAAATTATTTTCGTATATTTCTATGACAATGGTCATTTTTTAAACTCAAAAAATTTAAAAAAAAAAAATTCCACAAAGTTTATGTACAACTGCAACTTTTTTGTCTGAAACATTTTTCTGTTTAATCGTATGCTTTCAAGATATAACGGTACTTAAAAAATTTTAAAATTTTGAAAAACTTCAAAAACACGTTCCAAAAATTTTGAAAAAATTTACACTACTTTTTTCATATAAATAAATGATTTGACAAAATTTCAATTGTTTTGAGAGCGGACAACTTTTTGACCGTTCGAACCGCATAGAATGCCTCATGTACATTACGAAAATAAAATTGAAAAAAAAATCGATTTTTTGAAAATCCCGACTGCGTATAACCCCTTAAAGCGCCGCAAAAAGTCCAAAGATTTCAAAAACTCGAGCAAGATTTTTTTCGCCAACCAAGTGGAGGAATTGCGGGTGTCGTTTTGTCACGGTGTCATTGTCGTCGTCTTCGCCGTTGCATGGCGATAGTGAGAGCCAAGGCAGAACCCCGGTGAGTCTCTTTGACGTGGGAGAAACGCGCCACCATAGAGGAGACCTAGCCCACAAAACGCTTGACCGAGCACGCCGACGACGACGAGAAGTCGATGTAGTTGTCGTCGTCGTCGTCGTCGTCGTCGTCGTCGTCTCGGTGCATAACTTTAACGTGGGCGAATGTACGGGCAAATCGTCGACGTTTCTTCGAAAGAATTTCATGCACACTAAAACGCATTTTTCAAATTGTCCTGCATATTTTCTGCATTGAAAAAGCGTTTGCAGAAATGATCGACGTGGTCTGAATGAATTTATTCGAAATGAATAAATTCATATTCAAATATCACTCCACCGGATCATTTATTACGCCAATATTCAAATTAGAAAAATTTGAATAAATTTTATCAAATTTGACATTTCCGTTTGAAAAATATGATCAAGGGCGAAAATGGAGGGTTACATCGAGAAGAAGGTACATAATTTATTGGCACTTCTCTCGGTTGCATGATTTTGGTTAAAGATATTTCAATTGAGGAGAAAGAATGAATGAAATTTGAAATTTAAAGGGACAAAGCCAAATGAGAATTCTCTTGGGGTCGTTATCGCTGACCAAGCTGGAGATCTGCCAGGTGTGATGGCGCCTCCGCATCTTGATCTCCCTCTCTCTCTCCCTTTCCTTCTCTTCTTCTCCCTCGATCTTCCAACACAAACCTTTTCATTGTGCATACACGAAGGCTAATTTACCTTCTGGAGCGCAAAAGACGCAATCCTGTGTGTGTAAAGCAACGAAAATTCCGAGCTAGGCAGTCGCGATTCTCATCGCGTACCTCTACTATTAAAACAGAGAGTCTGTCTGACGAGGGAATATGTCGCAGCCTTGGCTCAATTTGGCTCTTGGCTGATATGTATTTAACCGAGAGTAACAGCGAGAAAGAGGCCACGCGATCTCGCGAAAGAGTCCACGATGTCTCCACCATTTCGTTGTATTTTGTCACTCGTGGGCTTCGCTCCAAGAGACATAATTGCAAAACCCTCTCTCTCAGCCGGATTCAGGGGTGGGTTAGAAATTTTACGGTACATCGAAATACGTAATGACTTACGAGGAATATAATATTAGGAATAATGAACTTCGGAGAATCGAAATAATTGTAGAGACAGAGGGAACGAAATTTATCACGCAATATGAAATAGGGGAGACGCCGGACGATAGAATGAAATTTTCGGAGCCGACCTTCAGAACCAGTAATTTCCACGTTAAAATACTTCCAAAAAGCACTGAATTATTTGACTAATAATTTTTAAATATTGATTTTTTGTCATAGATTGTAGATTATAGATTTTTTAATTCATCACCCGTAGCTTAAACTTTTTTGGAGCCGAGATATAACTTCCAAACTAGTAAATTCCATGTTGAAGTGCTTCCAAAAAGCGCTTGATCATTTAGCTAATTATTTTTAAATATTGATTTTTTATCATAGATTATAGATTATAGATTTTTAAATTTAACTTTTTTGCAGCCGAGATATAACTTCCAAACTAGTAATTTCAATGTTGAAGTGCTTCCCAAAAGCGCTTGATTATTTAGCTAATCATTTTTAATTCTTGATTTTTTATCATAGATTATAGATTATAGATTTTTTAATTCATATCCCGTAACTTAAACTTTTTTGGAGCCGAGATATAACTTCAGAACCAGTAATTTCCACGTTAAAATGCTTCCAAAAAGAAGCGCTTGATTATTTAACTAATAATTTTAAAATATTAATTTTTTGTCATAGATTATATAGGTAATAGATTTTTTATTTCATAGCCCATAGCTTAAATTTTTCGTACCAAGTGCTAAGGGAACGGAAACTTAAGTAATCGAGCAAAAATATAGATTATTTAGGTTTTTCACAGGTACTTTCAGGATTATTTAAATTTTGTATCCTTTAAGGAATACATTTGTTGATTTTTTTGTTCATCCAAACGTCCAGAACTACAAGTATATTATTAACCATTATTTTTCCAAATTGAAGAAAAAAAAATAGTTTCAATACCATTTTAGCGTTGTTGACTTTGGAAACTTTGAATGTAAAACAATATCCTGCAAGAATGGATCCCAATTAAAAAATAAAAAATAATTCAATCTGCATTCGAGATATAAAGTGCAAAAGATTGATTAATCTGATCTTATTGATTAATTTATTGATAATTCATTTATCGATATTATTATTGATTAATTATAGATAGCGAAAGAAGTGATTTCCATTTTTCGAGTAATCAAAAGAGAGAGAGAGAGGATGAGAGAGTATAAGGGGGCATTATTGATTGTCGAAAATCTCGTGAAGATATGGTCCAGAATTCCGCAAGGAGTGGGCGTCAAGAAGATTATATCGCATATATAGTTGCATTGTCACCCTTTTGCTCCCTCGACGCTGCTGGAAGCTCTTATCATCCCTCAGAGGGAAAGGGCAGCGAGAAGGGGAGGGAGAGAAATAGAGAGCGAGGGAGAGATGGAGGAAACTGTGTGCTCTTCGCATTTCTCCTCGCAAAACACTCGCCTATAACTAATCTCGAGAGCCTGGCAAGCTTCTCCTTCACGGAGAACCGCTCTCAAACGTACGAGCATGTATGAGGCATTCCAGCTATAACCGAGCGGCCATTGCATCGACATTTTTTTTCGGGACGCCGATTTTTTTTCAGTTACTTTTCGACAAAAAAAAGTATACGTATGTCTCAAAAAAAATTATTTTTTTTTGCTTCCGTTTTAACACGTTTCAAAGTACAATTTTAACTTTTTCGATAAGCGTGTATCCTTCGATTTTTTTCAAATAAATTGACAAAAAAGTACATGTAAAACCGCATCTTTTGATACATCCCATCATGGAGAAATCGTTTTTCGATTTTTTCTATGCATTTTTCGATTTTTTCTATGTGTATGAAACTTTAAAAAATGTGTTCGTATTCCTTTGTTATTTATTAAAATGTGTTTTTATTCTTTTTTTATGAATCAAAACACATTTTTTAAAGTGCCTACACATAGAAAAAATCGAAAAATGATTTCTGATTCGTAAAAAAGGAGTTTCATACACATAGAAAAAATCGGAAAACGATTTCTCCATGATGGGATAGCGATCAAAAGATGCGGTTTTAAATGTACTTTTTTGTCAAATTATTTGATAAAAATCGGAGGATACACTCTTGTAAAAAAAATAAAAATTTTACTTTGAATTGTGTTAAAACGGAAGAGGATGAAAAATAATTTTTTTTGAGAAGTACGTACACTTTTTTCAGTTACTTTTCGACAAAAAAACATACGTATTTCTCAAAAAAAAATTATTTTCCATTTGCTTCCGTTTTAGCACCTTTCAAAGTACAATTTTTTTTTCTACAAGAGTATATCCTCCGATTTTTTTCAAACACATTTTAATAAATAACAAAGGAATACGAACACATTTTTTAAAGTTTCATACACATAGAAAAAATCGAAAAATGCATAGAAATAATCGAAAAACGATTTCTCCATGATGGGATAGCGATCAAAAGATGCGGTTTTACATGTACTTTTTTGTCAATTTATTTGAAAAAAATCGAAGGATACACTCTTATCGAAAAATTTAAAATTGTACTTTGAAACGTGTTAAAACGGAAGCAAAAAAAATAATTTTTTTTGAGACATACGTATACTTTTTTTTGTCGAAAAGTAACTGAAAAAAAAATCGGCGTCCCGAAAAAAAATGTCGATGCAATGGCCGCTCGGTTATAGCTGGAATGCCTCATATACATATATTGGGCAGACCACCCGGAGGAAAGCTCATATTCTAAACCTGCGAGAAATGTCGTGCACGTTCGCTTCTCTTGTCCCCTCATCACGAAATTGGAAATGGAAGCTATATGCCTCGTCCTTCTCCATCCTCTTCAATCTCTTCTCGTTATTCGTCCCTCTCTCTCTCTCTCTCTCTCTCTCTCTCTCCATTATACATGCTCCTTCACATAGATTTCTGCAAAAAGCTCAGGCGATTTCCCGAGACACAATGAAACTCGTTAGTGCGTCTCCGCCCTGACGTCTCCCGTGAAAATCGCTCTCGTGTGCCACTCTCATATAATCGCGCAAATTTTTTTGTTCACGACGAGTGAAGGAAAATCTTGTATGGCGCAAGAGCTTAGGAGGGGACGTGAAATGATGTCTGACGCCAGATGGCATCGGGTTATGAAATTTTGCGGTGAAATAAATAGTCGTGGAAATGGAGTTGGCCAAAATACTTCACCTTCGAAATGGTTGGAAGCATATCTGTAAAAGTAGGGAAATGATTAAAGTATGTACAGGGTTGAAGTATTTCGTCCAGAAATTAAAAAATCGGCAGAATCCTCTTTTAGCTTGTCTTTGATACTTTGTGCTTTCAACACCAAATAAGTTGACGGACTACTGTCCAACTCCCGACCTTTTTTTTAATTACTCCAAAAGCTGTGAAATTCTAGTTATTGAAAAATAGGTCAAAACTTTTCTCATCGCGAGGTGCACTTGGCAAACTGTGCGAAAAACCTTGAAGTTTTTCCATCAAGAATCGTTCTCTTTGATGATGATATTTCGGAGGATGGAAATTCACACGAGCCTCAAATTCATTTATTTTTTCACCAAGAAAACAGATCATGCACATTAGACTGACCCAAATTGAGACGCTTCCTATTCGATGTAATTCTAGTTTTTACTATAATTTTGAACAACGTGAAAGGAGGGTTACTTACAATTTTTTAGAGGCATTGCAAAGTGTTTTTCGTTTTAACTTTTCATTAACACATGAAAAATCTACGACTAGACAGCTCTCCCATTTGAAAAGAATACTAAATTACAAGTCTCTGACTTGTTAACTCGGCCAGTCACTTTCCGACCGAGTCCGGCAGTCGGTAAGTAAGGGATCGCAGAATTAAAGATCCGGACACTTGTAAAATGGGAAAGCTGGCAAGTGGCAGATTTTTTTATGGTAAAAAAAATCTCTACCACTTTTTTTGTGTGAAAAAAAAAATTATTTTTTTTTTCAAACCTTATATCGATGTATATTGTTCCCCTAAACACGAATCTACTGATAATTTTCTCAAAAAATCCAAATTTTTATGAATTTTCATCAAAAATATTTTTGTTCAATTTTACCCCTATTCTGAGAAACCTCAAAATCGCGAAATTTCAAACGCTCATAACTTTCGATCCGTTAGACCGATTCTGAAATTTGTTGTTCGTACGTAAGCCTTGTCACTAAACTTAGAGATTGCCGTTGGTTGATTCGGATTTATAAATTTTTGTAGAAATGACAGCAATTTGAAAAAGGCCGAAAAAACCGAAAAGGGGCCTTAAACAATTTGCAAAAATCGATGGTCGAACTTTAAAAATCTGCCAAAAATCGAAAAATCATCAGAATCGGATGAAAAAAGCGGCGTTTCGAAGATTGAATGATTACGAAGAGAATGAGCGCAGTCAAAATTTTGAGTAGAAAAAAATTACACCTATTTTAGTGGACAGATACAATTTTCGCCAAACTGCAAAAAAAAATTTATTTAATTTTTTGTTCTCAAACGTGATATCGATGTATTTTGTCTCCCTGAACACGAATCTATCAATAGTTTTTTCAAAAAATCTAAATTTTTATGAATTTTCAACAAAAACATTTTTGTTCTTAGCCCCATTCTGAGAAAAAATATGAAAATAGGTTTTTATCAAATAGGGGGTATATTTAAAAAAATTTCACTTTGGGTCTGTCTAATACGGGTCGATGGAAATCTCTCACCCGGATATGCATTGCATCATGGGAATCTATTGATTGTTTTTTTCCAAAACAGAAACAAGAAGGAAACCTTATTCACGCTCTTCATCGAGGGCCTTTCTTTTTTGCCTCCTTCCTCAGCGCGAGGGCGCCTGAATGATTCAGGACGCGTTTCCCGTACACTCAGATGCACCCTCGCGTAGTTTCCCCCCTTAATACCACATGCACCCCTCGTGGTGAAACGACACCCTCACGTGCACGAGAAAATTTCACGAAAGCTCTCGTTCTCGTAATACAAATCTCGAAGGAGAAATCCTTGCTGAGAGAAAGAGAGAGAAATAAGCTTTTGGAAGGGCACGTACTCCCGCGCCTAATTTTCGTCGAGTGATTCATCCAACTCGTCGAAATGGCGGAAGAACGAGTCAGAAAGCCAAAGAGAAAGAAAAAGAGAGGTGAAAACGTTGAGACGTCACAGAGACAAACACAAAGAGATGAGATGAAAGTGCAGAAATGGGAGTCCCTTTGAATGAATGACTAACTGTCACGCTGACTAAACTCACATATTGGGAACACTAAATCTGTATACGCGCTTATATATTTGTATTATGGACACGTGTTGGAGTCTCGAAGTGTGGAGGAAAAGAAAAAAAAGGGGGGAGGAACTCGTTTAATTGGTCCCCGCACACCAATGACTTTCCTTTGGCTCTCTGACTCTCCTTTTGTCGTTATACGAGCAATTATTTCCTCGACAAAGTCGTTAAAGGCGTTTCTTCGTCGACCCTCCTTTGGACCTCCTCCTAACTCACTTCGCGATAGGCATTTCATTTCGTGTTTTTCCTCGGTACAATAAATTTGTTGCTCCGCGCAGAATATCCACTCACGTATATATGAAGCTCCTTGAAACGAAGAAAATTTAATCGGCGAGCTTTACTATATGGGTCTTTACATGTCAAATCGACCCAGAGTTGAAATCGACCCCCTTCAATTTCGATGAAATTTGGTCAGAAGTCTTCGTTTTTAGTAAAACGAAGTTCTACCAAATGAAAAAAAATTAAACATTTTTGTTCGAAAGTTATGCAAGATTCAAAATTTCACAATTTTTTAAATCTTTTAAGTTAATTTTTTACATATCTCGAAAACTATTATAGTTAGGGAACAATCGTTTTGGGTTCGTCTTGAAGAGTATACTTGTGGCTACGAAACAAAAATATTCCGAAATTTTTCTTTGAAAAATGATGAATTTGGAGAATTTTGATTTTTTTGAAATCGTGCACATCCACTTTCGACATTAAATTTTTGGTTCTATTTTTTTTTATATAATACCTTGTACTGATTTCAAAAGATCCCGAAATTTTCAGAAAGGTGTTTTTTGTTTTTTCAAAAATATGAATTTTTGAATTCTTAAAAATGGTTCAAGTCCACGATCAACATTAAATTTTTTTAAAAATTTGTTTTACATAACACCTTGGACTGATCTTAAAAGATCCTGAAATTTTAGTTTTGTTTCAAAAAAGTAAATTTTTGATTTTTGGTTAAAAAAAAAATTTTTTACCAAAATTAAAAGATCAGTCCAAGGTATTATATAAAAAAAAAATTCACAACAAATTTAATGTTGATCGTGAATTTGCGGGATTTTTAAAAATTCAAAACTTCATATTTTTGAAAAAACAACACACCCTTCTGAAAATTTAAAGATCTTTTAAGATCAGTACAAGGTATTATATAAAAAAATTGAACAAAAAATTTAATGTCGATAGTGGATTTGCACGATTAAAAAAATTCAAAATTCTCGAAATTCATCGATTTCGGCATATTTTTTTTTAAACTTTCGAAATTTTTTTTTTAATTTTTTTCCTTTCGTAGAACTTCGTTCTATTAAAAACAAAAACTTCTGATCAAATTTCATCGAAATTGAAAGGGGCCGATTCCAACTCTTGGTCGGTTTGAAATGGAATGATCCATATATATATAGATACATTTTGTATAACTTATTATTCCATCCTCGTTCCTCAGCAACAATTTATCCTCGTTACAGCTCTCTTCTCGCGTGAATCTCGAAACTTTTCATTCGAGCGGGAACGAAAGAAACTGAGAAAATAAAAGTCTCGGATGAAAAGCGAGGAAGAGCGAGATGGTCGTGAAATTAAATCCCACGGAGCTCTGCAACGAAAAGTTTGTATTTCTTGGAAATACGAATGATGGAGATGTACAAATTCCGAAAATATTTCGTTTTGCAGAATACACGAAACGCGATTGAGTCAGCAGAGAGCCACGTAAATTTGATCTTTGGAATGATCTTGACGATTTTTTAATTCCATTTCTCTGAGGGGGAGTCTAAATTATAACGCTGAAAAACCGTGATACTTGCGATTCTTTGCGTGTCCAAATATTAATGGGAGATTTTATTACAGATCTGGTTATTGCAGAGCAATTTTTATTAATGTTGAAATATTTTTTATCTATAAAAAATATTTCGAAATTTTTGGCTTGAACCGATACTGAAATTTTTTACCGGAGTGCAATGTTAAGTATATAATTAAAACCCAAATAAATAGATCATTTAAAATTTGTGCACAATTTAAATAATCCAGGCCGCAAATATCTTGCAATATTATTATTATTATTATTGAAACATATTTTATCAAAAAAAATATTTTGTTGCCGCAAAAACAAAATTGCAATGATTACACTTTATGAAGTGTTTTATTCTTACACTCCATCAACTGTTCTAATTTTTACAGCATGAAAAACTGAAGTAAAAAAACCAAAACAAAAATATTTAATTTTGTATTTAATCTAAATAAACTAGGCTTCAAATATCATCATTATTTTATTTAAAAAATATTTATTTTATCAAAGAAATTGTTTTACTGCCACCAAAAAAATGCAATGATTACACTTCATGATAACGTTCCAACTATTTTAATTTTAAGAGCATGACAAAAGTTTGCTTCCCATAAATTGAGTACGAGGTAATCGAATAATTTTAAAAAACTTCATCGTAACATATTTCTCCATTAAAATGGTAAATCTGTGATTGCGAATGGCCGTCCAATCCAGAGCGGTCATTGAGAGAGTCGTAAAAGTTGGTAACGCGTGTCGAGACTCGCGGGTAACTATAAAGTTCAACGTCCAGACCTTCGATTCAGATGGAAACCCAATTTCACGAACGTATTTCATGTTCGCCACTGTATTTCCCGGGAGACGCACTTTCATTGCCGCCTTTTGGCCGCCAACGTTGAAGGCATCAACGCCGAGAGACAGAGCGGAGTAACCTGCAATTTCCATCGCCATTTTGAATCTCAAAAATCCAAGTATCACCACCTAAACAGAAACGTGTCTTCCTGCCGTTTTCGTATATCGACGATGACGTCATTTTTTCGCACACACGTGTTTTTCGCAAGTTACGCGATCGTGCAACAGAGCTCAGAGAGACACGCGGCCAATCCGTGCGTTTCAATCCATAAACGGAAAGTCGTTCGTGCTATCATCGCGTCCTCGATTAGCAACTTTTTTTTATTTTTTCCATCCGAACGACCGTCTCCGCCGTTTCGCTCGTATTTTTCGCATTTCTCTTCAGTCAAGCTCGAGCTTTGACTCGCGAAGCTCTGAAACGACCGCGTGGCATCCCAAAGCGTCAACATTTTCGCGATAAATAATTCTCAGACCAAAAATATCTAGATCGAAATAATGAGTGATTAACGATTGAGTTGAGTGATTGAAAAGTGATTAAATTTGTGCTTTTGAGGAAATGAAGCCCAAAGATGAATTCAAAATCACTTTTGTTAGCCTTGGGTCAGTATTTTTTGAACTTTTTTTTAACAATTAGGGAAATATATTTCTCCATGAAACTTCAGCCTACCTGAGATAGAATTTTTCTCGATTCTTTGTTTGTTTTTGAAATTGGAAACTCGCGAGGCTTTTCTAAAAAGCGCCCTTATGGGCGCTTCAGGGAAATTCAGGGCTGCGCATGATAATATCACTCTCCGGTGAGTTTCAATCTTCATGGTGTAATAAAGCGTCCATACGAGTTTAGCGTTCTTGATGAGAAATTGGCAAAACGTTGGACGGTGCTTCTGGCGGAGGGTAATAACGTCATTCGACGAGCCCTCGTGTGCGAAAACCATCCCCTCGACCTGCAGACTCACCGATGGCCTCTTCCCCCGTCGAACCAGTCGCGTTTACAAAATATATATACACCCTCTCACTAAGGGTGAGCATTTCCGACTCTACATATGGGATGTTTTACGTCAAATGAATTGAAGTCTGGCCCTCAGTCCTTCGAAGTCGATTTAGTACATTTTTCACCATTGTTTCTATCTTTCTATCATCCCCCATTATTTCAAAATCTTTTTTTCATTTTTTTCAGCAGAAAAATACTCCGACAAAGCATCTGTAAAAATTGTCTGAAAGTAGCCATTTTATGGAAAAATGACAGAAGCGCCTGATTTGAGTTGAAACAATGTTTCAGTTCCCAAAACAATTTTTTATGACAACTCCTGATCCCAAAGTAGGATTGTCATCATTGAATTGTTTGTTGAACTTTTTTTTCTCTGTTTTATCAGTATGAGAAATAGAATTATGAATTTGTTGTGAGTATTTTGAAGTATTTTACAATAGAAGTAGGAACAAAAAAGTTTTTAAGTATTTGGAAAAATGTGAATTGTTTTCATGCTTTGTGGCTTAAAATTCGAATATTAGAATAAGGTTTTTGACAATTTTTTAGAGATTTTTTATTCATAGGTATTAAAAAAAATTAAATAAACAGAGACTCATCGAAGAATCTTTGAATAACTATAATTGTCTTTATTAGTCTCAATACAATCGTGCAAAAAAATCGTGAAGCAGATTCAAAAGGGTGAGGGTCTGACATTGATAGGAGTTGCCATGGGATACCCCATAAGTAACGTAATCGACTTAACGAAAACAAAAGGGCTTCGATTTCATCAATTTCCTTATTAAATTGTACAAATTGTGTCCTTTTGTTTTTCACAAATCCATATAACAATACAATCCACCAAACAAAGCACTCTCTGTCAAATGGCGCCATTTTTTTTTAATAGACATCGCCTAATGTTCTAAAATCCCTCGAAAATTTTTCTCATATTTCGATCAGATGAGAATTGCTTGTTGTCTCTTTAAATCAATACAGACCTCTTTGAAAAATGAATTTTTAATATATCATATACTATATGATATTTAACATATTATATATATTATATAAAAATTTCTGTTACGTTTTTTCAAACATTTTTGGCCGAAAAAAATAATCTAGTTTGACAAAAACTAAAATCAGCTCAACTGGTGCAACGAAATAAAGTTAAACAAAAATTCTCCTGAATTAAAGTGGAGGGTTGATCGCAAATGCTTGATATATAGTGTTTTATACGTGCAGGGATATATATATGTCGTACACTTTCGTTTTCGAGGGTGCGTAAACGCACACGAGAGCAACGAGCGCCGACAACCCCATAGTCCTCGTTTCTCCGAGGGTTTCTCTCCCCCTCTTCCTACCTCTCTCTCTCTCTCTCTTTCTCTCTTTCACAAGCGCTTTTTCCCCGATGGTTGTCGGGGTGAGTGGACCGCTCTTCTGCACCGCTGCCTCTGCCACACCAAAACCACCCCCGTCCCGGCACGGGGTTATTATTGATCGCGAAAGGTTTTACGACCTTAACGTTCGAGTTCTCCGAGCGTACGAAAAGCTCTTTTCCTCCTCCTAAAACTCACCATCCCTCTTTTCCGCACCCGCCCTTCACTCAGCACTCGCTCTCCCCCGAAATGCGAGTTTGATGCAACGAAATTGATCCGTTTTCACGAGCGAAAAAGAGAGAGAGACAGAGCGAAAACCACCCCTAAATTCGCAAACTGAGTATTTTCACTTCTGGAAATTCAAAGCTTTTTCTCGCATCGAGCAAAAAAAAAAATCTCATCCGTTTATTCAGATATTTTGCAAAATTGGTGTTAAGAAAATGCCTTGTATTGGTTTCCCTTTTCATGGTTTTATCGTCAATATTTTTTGCTAGAGTAATTTTTTGTCAGAGTAACGGGTTATACGAAGTTAGGAGACCGAAAGAAGCGATCTTCCAAGAATTTTTTCCACAGAGACATTTTAATTTATTAACGTAAAGATTTATATACATATTTTTGTAGCTTTTAATTTCATTTTGAAATTTTTCTTTTTAAAAAATATAATGATTCTTGAAGTCGCTGTAGCCAATCTCCGGCAGGTCCTCTGAATTGGGCCATCAAAAATTAAAAGAATAAAAAAGATTTCGTTAATTTAAGGTATAATCTAGTATCTAATCGAAGGACTGAGCAAAATATTTATTTTTAACAAAATGGCGGCTTCTCAAAAAGCAGTTTGATTTTTGATGAAAATGTTTGCCTTAAATTGTTTATAAAATGGAAAATATTTATCGGTAAAAAAAACCTTCGATTAATTACTAAAAAATATATTTACGAAGCTTATGTAAAATTTTAAGACTGATTGGTTATCGTATTTCTGAGAAATCTTGCTCTTCGACTTTAAAAACACAGTTTTCAGAAAAAGGCGTTCAAAGTTTCAAAAGCACTTTACTTATAGTTTACATGGGTTTACAAATATGCCCATAACTTCAAAAATATTTGTCGAATTGACATGAAATTTTCTGTGTATATATACTTGAATATATGCACATTACAAACTAAATTAAAAAAAATCAATTTTTTGAAAATTCTGACTGCGTATAATCCCTTATATTTAGATTGAGGAAAATCCATGCTTCACGTAACTCGCTGTGATAATCCTCAAGCTACGAGGATTTCGCGTCGGAAGAGAAGGTTTGCATGTGCGGTAAACTTGAGTAGCTGGTTGGGTTATAAAAATTAATGCGATAGCATTATCTATGCATGAAGCACACACGCGCAAAGCGCCTTCAACGCTTCGCGGTCTGCACGGTGGGCGGATAATGATTTTTTTTTTAAATCTCAAACGCCACCGAGAGGCGTGAAATTTCGTATCAAGAGCCGCGTCACGACGTCCCCGAATCAATAAAAAAATAGCGGTCGATTATCGTCGCTCTTTAGAATTCATCGATGGCGAAATTAATCGAAAAAATTTGCCAGAATCAGATTTATCGATTAATTGTGAAGGCTTTTTGCTCGAATTTGTTCGTCCTTTGAGGTTTTTCGAGTCTTTTTTTTCGTCCCTACGCCATTGCCTCAACCCCCTTAACCCTGGTCTCCGCGTGTCCCGCGATACCCAAAACTTGTTTTAGAAAAGAAAAAAAATCGATCGTAGCTTGACGAAGAGTGGCCTGGCTCTCTTTAAACGAAATGGGGGCCATCGGGGTTACGGGAACTCGTTTCACAGACATAGTTTTTTTTTTATTTCTCTCCTTTTAATTCTCTCTTTTATTCGCGAGTCTCTGGACCAAAGCTATCCCTCCACTTCTTGTCCCGCGCATCAACTTTTTCATCACTGTCGCGTTTCGGCGGGGATTATAGATGTGCAAACTTCGCGATATATCCCGGACCTAAACTCCTTTTATTTACTTTTTGCACACTATTCGTGTTCTCGGATGCCTTTTTTAGGAGGGATTTGTAGTTTGATGAAAAGAAACAAAAATGAGAGGACGTGGAGAAGCAATAAAAAATCCGCGACGTTTTACAATTTTTAGTAAATCTTTCAGATTTTGAGGCTCTCAATTTTTGCGACGATTGTGAGAAATGAAATTTTGAATAACTTATATTGATTATTTTTTTTTTAATTCAATGGTCTGAATTTATTCGTTTTTTTACGATGCGCATTGACTATGTTATTTTTTTAAATTTCCTTTTTAGTCATTGAACTTGATTGACCTGATAGTTCAGAGATCTCAGGAGGAATTTGTAGTTTGATGAAAAAAAAAGTAAGAGTAAGAGACGTTTCACGATTTTTAGTAAATTTTGGGGATTTCACGGTGACTCAATTTTTATGACGAATATGAGAAATGAAAATCTGAATAATTTTTGTTAATCTTTTTTCAAATTAATTTTTTAATTGAATTAATTTTTCCTTTTTTTTTCAGTGAACTTGATCGACTTAATAATTCAGAGTTTTTAGGAGGGATTTGTCGTTTAAGAAAGAACAAAATTAGAGGATGTGGAGTAGTAATAAAAAATTCGTGACGTTTTACAATTTTGAATAAATTTTGAGGATTTCACGGCGACTCAATTTTTACGACGACTATGAGAAATTAAAATTTGAATAACTTTTTATTGATCATTTTTTAAAATTCAATGCACTGAATTTATTCGTCTTTTTTTACGATGCTCATGGACTATTTTGGTTTTCTCAATTTCTTATTTTATTCATTGAAATTGATCGACCTGATTGTTCAGAGTTTTCAGGAGGAATTTATATTTTGATGAAAAAAAAAGAGAGAGAATGTGGAGAAGCGATAAAAAATCCTCGACGTCTCACAATTTTGAGTAAATCTTGGGAGTTCTATAATAATTTTTGTTATAATTTTTATAATAATAATAATTTAATAATAATAATTTTCATTGATAATATTTTTAATTCATTATTGGACTGATTTTGATTTCCTTATTTATTCGTTGAACTGAATCGACCTAATCTTTCAGAATTTTCGTGTGGAAAATCTTATTCGGGATAATTCGTTAATTATATCATTATCGTGAATCGATAATAGGGTTGTTATCATCGTTTTCCCCTCTCTCATATTCCCTGTCCCTCTCTCGCTTATTTTCGTTCACGCTTGTCGAACACATTCTCCTACCGAGCAATTTTTCTTTCTCCTTGAGTGTCTCTTCTTATCTCGATCGTGACGCTCGAACCTCCCAAACGGGACTGATAAGATAAAAGAGATCCGGAGTGTGCGCGACTTTAATTTGTATTCGCGAAGACGCGGTGATCGAGACTCCTCTTCCATTTAACAGATATATATATATATACATATACACATGCATATATATATATATACATATATTATATACATATATATTTATTCATTGTATCAGATCTGTATCTAGTATTTTTCATTTATCAATCGATTTAGTGTCCTCGATCGAATTTTCATAGTGCGCGACTGACACACAAAAGAGAAATCCGTTTAATCGAAATTAATTATGTATTTGCCCAAGTGTTTTTTCGTCGATAAGAAAAAAAAAAGAGTCGATGCTCTTGTAATTTGAAGTTTTCATGACTGAAATAAAATAAAAATTCATCAATGATTGATTTTAAAATGTGCATCATGAGGTTTTTATGCGCTAAAAATAATTACAGGTATGCTATGAGAGTTGGAATATTTTTTTTCCTCCTAATCTTCATCACCGATGATCAGATATGGATTATAAAAATCACGATCTACCGGGGCCTTTGAGTTGAGCTTCTAAATCGATCGCCTCGATCGAGAGATAATTTATATTAATAGATTTAATCGATGAGCAAAAAAACCGTTTTACTGGCTAATATTTTTTAATCTATTGATTGACCTCGATGAATTACGATAAAAAAGTTGAATTTATTTTTAGTTACGGAAGGATGGATTTTTCTGACAATTATTTTTTTTTCTGTTCCAGGTGAGTCCCAATAATCCACAATCATTCCATTATGTTTTCGATGAATCGCTGCAAATACAGGTAAAAAAAATTCAGTCTAGAAAATTTATTCCTCAATTTTCGATGAGTCTCGATTCAAAATCAATTTTCCTTGATCTCAAATGGAAATGAGCAATGTAGGAAAAATTTTCAAACACGAGGTTCGTGATTTTATCAGTAAACAAAAGGGACATCGTGATATTATAATACACGCGATTATTTATGCCTTTCTCTCGCTAGAAGGGAAAAAATGTATTTTTTCTGCTCCCTCAAAGATCGCGCGTATTACGCATTTATAATTTCGTGGGAAATGCGGAATTACGTTCTACGCGCTTTTTAATTGCTCCAACTTAACATATAATGTCGCTTCTCCTGTCTTTTTTTATCCCCTCAACCCTCCCAACCCGTTTTTTTATATCCATACAAGTGTGCTCGTAAGATTACAAGGAAACTGTGCGTAGAACAAACGAAACTTTAATTGCTGGGAAATTTGTAACGCTCCAGTCCGCCCCTCTCGTCGACTTCAGCTTGTCTTGAAAAACAAGATAATGGTAATCATGATCGGCGGAAAATTTCCGATGTTTTCAAGGCCCTGAAAGTTTCACAAGGTTTGAGAAAAAAAAACTTGAACTATGATCGGCCATTTTGTTGGAGACCTCAAAAAGACAAATTGGATGAAAATGTCTCAAAGTCCGTCCGGAATAGAGTTGCAAAAAAATGCATTATTTTAATAAAGCATTATCGATTTCATTAATGATTATTTTTGCACTTAATAATGGGGCTTAACTTCCATTATACATTATTCATTCAATGAATAATGTGATGAAAAAAATATTGCATTATATTCTTAGTTAATAATGCAAATGTCAGACCATTAAGCATTACATTAGTACTGGAAAATGAAAAAAATGAAACATTATGCATTACGTTGTTAATAAAGATTTGGAAAAGCATTAGATTATCCGTTGCTGAAGTAATGGATAATGTGGAAAGAGTTACATTACTCATTACTGAAATAATGAGTAATGCAAAAATGTTCCATTATCCATTATTAAAGTAATGGATATTGCAAAGTAACATTAATTTTTCATTATTATAATACTGAATATTTTGAATATTGCATTATTCGGAATAAAAATATTTTATGCATTCGTAGTCCAATAGGATAATGTGATAAAATCTTCCTTTTATTTCCGAAAGTGGAAGATATGGATTGATGAAACCGGTTCAGGGACTCTATGGTACGGGTTTATGAAATTTTTTTAAGTAAAAAAACCCAAAAATGTAAACATCGGAATGTCAACAGAACTAATAATCCCCATTTTTAAATTTGAAATTAGAATTGAAAATTTGAGTCGAAAGGGAATAAAATACATATATGCTGCGCATTTCCCTTTGATCTAGCAAATAAAAAAATGCACAAGTGGAAGATGATTTTTTCTTTTGGTTGATTCACAAATTTAAAAAAAACATGGAATTATTCGAAAGTTAAAAAAAGTAAACAATCGTATATGAACAAGAATTATTATTCTCTTGACAATTTACGGTCAAAGATAAAAAAGAAAAAGATGCTGTAGGTTTAAATATGATCTAACAAATAAAAAAAAACAAAACAAACTACCGAATTATATTTTCGAAGTAAAAAATTAGGAATCTAAACGAACGAATTTCCATAGAGGGAAATCTGAACAAACGAATTACCTTGTAAAAAATTTGGAGGAATAACACACACAGTCTGAGATGTATCATTCTTACGTATTATGATTAGAAAAAATCATACGAAAAGAAAGATTTCATTGACATTGCTTTCTAAATTCAGAAATTATTTTTATTCCTTCAAAGCTTTACTCAAAGTTATACATTATTTATAGATGTAATGCATTATTCGAAGTAATGCACTGCTCGATGTAATGTGTTACTCAAAGTAATGAATTGTTCAATGTAATGCATTACGGAAAGTAATTCATTGTTCAATGTAATGCATTACTCAAAGTAATGCATTGCTTAATGTAATGCATTACTCAAAGTAATGCGTTATTCTTCGGTTTTGTACCGTTCATTACTACAGTATTGAAAATTTGTTTCTACTTTGAATTATCCATTACTGTAATAATGGACAATGGCAGCTTTTAGCATTATCTATTACTGTTGTAATGAATAATGTTACGTTTTTTGCATTATTTATTATTAATTTAATGCATAATCGTTGGGTTTCACATTTTTCATTACAAAAATAATGCTTAATGTTTCTATCATAGAATTTTCATTATTTCTAAAATAAATAATGCATTATTTTTAAATTATAATTTCCGCAACTCTGGTCCGGAAACAATCGAAAAATCGTTGAAAGATTACCGATTGGTCAACATTCTCCCAAAAACGTGCTCTCTTTTATTTTTGCCGTATTGTTTTCGTCAGCTTGCAATAAATATAAATATTCACAGCGATAAGTTTCCAATCGCTCGAGGCAACGTTTAATTTTATTCCGCATTGAGCTTCCTCGTTCAACAGACCTCTCTTCTTCTTGTTTACACTGTTTGCTCGCACATTCAGTGATAATTTTTCTCCAAAAACTCTCGAACGATTAAAAAATCTCTTTTCCTGAATTTTCTATAATTTAATTTGCAATTATGTGAAAGAGTCTAAAATTAAAAAAGATAGAAAAAACTACTTTAAATCAACCAAACTTTTTTTAACATTGAAATGTTAACAATTTAACGTTCAAAAAAATTATTAAATGGTATTAAATTATTTTTTTAATACTCAAAAAGTTCTTGGCTGTGACGAGGTCAAAGGATTATAATTAACCTGTTGAAAATGTCGGTCACGAGGATATCGTTCCACGTCTCTTAATCGAATTGTTTCTCTAATGAAATTTCGAGCCAAGCTCGGGTGAATATTAAATCTGATCCACTAATTATCACTTCAGGTTCGTACAGAGTCCCGGCAAAGTTCGATAATGTTGCAGCAAAATCTTGTCAGAAACTATTCCCAGCTTTCGTGACGTAGATATATACTTATATATATAGGCTACATCGTCTCAACTCGACGAACATCCAACTTTAGCTCTCAGGGATTAATTTTTGAAGTTTTTTCGATTCGGCCATTTTTGTTCGTCAAAAACAATATTCCAAAAATAATTGGCAATAGAAAATAATTTTAAATAAAGCAGACGTTGGCCTCAATAAAATGATAAAGAAATCATGAACCAAATTCGAGTCAGACGTTGGTTGAATTTACAAGGAGAGACCTATATATATCTACATTCTATCGTGTCTGTTCACTCCTCGACATTTATTGCCTTGGTTATATTATATCTGTATCCCGTATCTTCGTTGCATACTGCATGAAAAACGTGCGGATGGAAATACGTGACGTTGTTCACATCGATTTTAAAATACGATTTTAAAGTCACGATGTGGAGGCTCGATGTGGAAAATAACGTCCTCTCACGTACAGTCAAATCGCACGTAAAGAAAACCTCCGAGCGAATGAATAAATAACCATATTCATTCAAAATTATATTCGTATGAATCGAACCAATCTGCAAATCTCGAGGCGCAAAAATTTTCATTGATAAAAAAAAATATAGTCTCTCAGTTATTCCTTATACAATCAAATTGCACCGAAAGTAAACCTTCCGTAAATCAAAATTATCTTTTTATCAATCGGATCAATCGGGTCTTGAGGCTCAAAAATATTCATTGATAAAAAAAAGATCTCTTAATTATTTCTGGTATGAAATCGCGCCCAAACATTCCAGGAAATAAAGAAATAAAAATATTCATTGGAAATAATTTTATCCATCGAATCAATCACGTCTCAAGGCTTGAAATTTTTCCATTAACAGAAAAAAAAAATTTCTACTTAACAATTATTCGTACAGTCAAGTCGAAACAAAACTTTTTCAGAAATAAACAAATAAAATTTATTTTTATCAATTGAATCAGTCTCGTCTCAAAGCTTAACATTTTTTATTGATAACAAAAAATTATTCAATTATTTTTTCAACAATTCAAAAAAATAGCTGTTAAACGAACAATAATATGAATAAATAAATCAAATTATTCATTGAAAATAATTTATGTATCCATTGAATCAATCGTTTCTTAAGGCCGAATATTTTTTTTTATTGAAAAAATTATTTCTATTCAATGATTTTTTCAACAATTGAAACAAAAAGCTGTTGAATGAACGATACCAAGAATCAATAAATCAAGTTATTTATTGATAATTATTTGTCTATCAATTGAATCAATCGTGCATCAAGGCTTGAAATTTATTATTGATTGAAAAAAGTAATTTCTTATTCATGATTTCTTCAATGACTCAAAGAAATAGCGTCAAACGAATGATAATAAGAAACATTGAGTCTCGATCGTACTGGATGATTCTCGTGTGCAGTGTCGAAACGATCGAGGCGGTGAATGGTGTACGACCGCGTGTAAATCCCACTCGGACTAGGTCACTCCTATGGACGTTGCACAATTACCAAGCAAGGTCGTTTCCCCGTCATTGCACGCTTCTCGTTGCACACAGTTGCGGATAAAAACATTCGAGTATATATAAAACTTGGGATCCTTCGTTCGGGCCGAGTATAGCCCGCAGTGTTTAAACCCTCTTTGAGGCCTTTTATGTTTTAACGAGGGTCTTTGAGATTCTCTCTGTCGCGTGTTCATCGAGCAACCTCGAAAACGCCCACGTTTGATCGAACGAGCCAATGATACTTTTATCAAACGAATCTATCGTCCGATATTTTGCCCTAAAAGCTACAGTCTAGAACCTACCTTTTTAATAAATAATAAATAAATGAAATAATTTTAATAATAATTCAAATAATAAATAAATAAAATAAGTTTAATAATAATTCAAATAATAAATAAATGAAGATATTTCAATTTATTAACGTAAAAATTTATATACATATTTTTTTAGCTTTTAAATTTACTTTGAAATTTTTCTTTGTAAAAAATAATGATTCTTGAAGCCGCTGTAGTCGATCTCCGGGAGGTCGTCTAAAAAAAGGCGTCTTGCGGTGAGCACGCTATCTCTGGATTGGATCATCCACAATAAAAAAATAAAAAAGATTTAGTGTATCATGTATATAATCTAGTATTTGATCGAAAGAATGAGCAAAATATTTATTTTGAACAAAATGGCGGCTTCTCAAAAAAAAATTTCGATTTTTTATGACAATTTTTGCCTTATATTATTTATAAAATGGAAAATATTTATTGGTAAAACCTTCGATTAGTCATTAAAAAATAAATTTATAAAGGTGTAAAAATTAGAGACTGATCGGTTATGCCGTTTTTGAGAAATCTTGCCCACCGACTTTGAAAACATAGTTTTTCGAAAAGCGCGTTCAAAGTTTCAAAAGCACTTTACATATGGGGCATTCCAGCTATAACCGAGCGGCCATTACTCGACATTTTTTTTTCGTGACGCCGATTTTTTCCAGTTATTTTTCGACAAAAAAAATATACGTTTTTCTAAAAAAAAAATTTTTTTTTCATTCTCTTCCGTTTTAACACCTTTCAAAGTACAATTTCTCTTTTCGACAAGACTGTATCCTCCGATTTTTTTCAAATAAATTGAAAAAAAGTACTTTTAAAACCGCATCAATTTTCGATTTTTTCTATGTGTATGAAACTTTGACAAACGTGTTTTTATTCGTATAAAAAAGGAGTAAGTACACAGGTAACGTTGTTGATGCTATTATTTATTAATACACTTACAATATTTATACATAAATAAATAAATAAATATATATATTTTTCATCCTCTTCCGTTTTAACACCTTTCAAAGTACAATTTTTTTTCGACAAAAAAAATGATTTTTCAAAAATCCTGACTGCGTATAACCCCTTAATGGAAGACCATCAATAAGAATTATTGATTTTTTGCGATTTGGAAAATCATGGATGGAAACTGTTGAATAAATCTGCATTAAAATTAATGAGATTGATATCGCAAGATTAAGAGAATCGGGAGAGTTATTCCAATCAAAAGAGCCTCGAGAATTCAATGACTGTTGTATGTTTCGATTAATCTTATTTACATGTCACAATGAAGTGTCGTAATCCACACTTGAGTTGCAACGCTTGAACAGGTATTGATTTAGTAATGGAATAGAAAAATGTCACTATTTGGGCATGAATTACGAGAACCTTGAGTGTCGAGTAGATTATCAACCTACGAGCATTCTCGGCTTTGATTATCCGTGGGAGGCTGTAATTAATGATGATGAGGTAAAAGAACCGCGTAATGGCTTTGAAATTTTATGTCACAACCTAAGAAGGAAGGGAGCAGAAGGAAACGCTCAAAAATCACACTTTCCCTCTATTTTCGTTCTCCCCATCGTCTTTTCACTTTGGCACTCGTGACAATTTTTTTTCGCATTCCACGTGACGACTTTTGACACGATGAACACGCGGATGTGTACTTGATGGGCTCAGTGAGATCCGTTGAGAACGACTCAGTGTCACGGGTCGAGACCTCCTTGGACAGAAGAAAGTTTCCCAGACGCTTTCTGATTTATAAATGTACTCTTCGCAGTGAAAGAGAATAATTCATCGGCAAACACTTTAACGGAATTTTCCATTTCTCGGGGGACTCGAAAATTCATCAAGAAGCGCCTTCTCAGAATCTTCAGGCAAATAATTAAACAGCGTTTCAAGTGTTGCAGCAAAACGAAAACTATTTTCATTTAACTGGAAATATAAACGAAGAGATAACCACGTTAAATTACTAAAAAAAAAAGATTATGCAACTTATGTACCGATATTTTTTTTTTAATGATTCCTTTTTTGGTTTTAATTTTCAAAATCTATAACAAGTGGTTCTGTCTTTTTAACAAAACTGTGAGAATAATTTTTTGTTCGAGAAAACATTAAAAATCCCAAAAGTCACCAAGAAGAGTACTATAGCTTTTTTTAAATAAATAAGTAGCTCACTACTTCGCTCAATAACTTTAGGTTTAAAGATTTCTTCACCTTTTTCTAAAACAAAAACAACTCTGGTACTTTGGAAGAAAAGTTATGATAAGGTTGGGGCCTTAATTACTTTTTGATTAATTCGAATCAATTTTTTCTGTATCACTTTCCTCCCAATGCTTGATTTTCTCTCGACTATCCTCGACGCACAATATGTGCGACTATTATCGAGCTTTTCGCTGACAGAATTCACTCTGAGGTATCTTACATGATACCTTCCAATTTATCCGATATGTCTGTCAGACACGTACATAGACGCGGTATATAAAACATAAGCAGTGTGTTTAACGCTCATATATACAATTGCCCACCACAATTCTCTTTCGTTCTCACATAGACGCAGGAATGGAAGTGAACGTTCCGGGGTTCACGTCAGTCCACAACGTTTCATGCAGCTCCTCTTTATTCGCTGCACGTGCGACAGCGCAGCATCGCGACGCCTCTCTGTATTGTATACAGATATTAGGGTGGTCCTTATTTAAGGCTCGGACGAATTTATTATCAGATGCCCCCCAAATCGACCCCAAATAATTAAATAACAATACCCTATTTTTTTCAGATTTTTATCTAGATTTTAATCGATTCCGAAAAGAGTTAGATTCCCCCATTTGAAATACACGTGTTTCGGCCATATTTTCAGGATATATTTTATTCCAAGTGTAATAATTTTTTTAAAATCTGTAACTGCAAGATTTTAGTGTTCATTGGTGCTACTATTTGAGGAAAAATTCATATTATCTTACGGGTCAATCAAGACGAATTGCAAATCGTCTGGATTGACCCGTATTAGAGTTTTAGATGATTTGCAATTCATCTAGATTGACCCGTAAGATAATGTGAATTTTTCCCCAAATAGTTGTACCAATGAACACAAAAAACTTGCAGTTACAGATTTTTAAAAAAATTATTACACTTAGAATAAAATATTTATATCCTGAGAATATGGCCGGAACACGTGTATTTCAAATGGGGAAATCTACCCCCTTGGTGAGAGGGGTTAGAGTTTAGATAAAAATCTGAAAAAATTAGGGTATTGTTTTTGAATTATTTGGAGTCGATTTGGGGGGCGTCTGATGAAAAATTCATCCGAGCCCTAAATAAGGACCACCCTAATAGATATACATGTACTGTACATAGTGATTTGACGGTGGTAATGGTGAATGCGGAGTTTCCAACGAGACCTTACCCGAGTATAAAAGGAACATCCAGGCCTTTACGTTTACTACGATTTCCCATCCATCGCATGTTACTTTACCAACACATCGAGCCTTTCCTCCCGCTTTTTTCTCTATATACCTCCTATTTTCGAATTTCCAGCACGCTTTTTTGCCACACGCTGACGATTTCCCGTCTCGTTTATTCTTAATCCTTTTTCTTGATTAAGAGTTCATCAATTCTTCATTGTAAAAAGAGATCACAATCGTTTAATTTCAGAACATCTATTTTTATTTAATTTTTTTTTTTAGTAACTATTACAGTGGGTAAAAAGTTTCTTGGTGATTCAATATATACTAACCCTATTCAGATCTAAATTTTAGTAGTGAAAGAAGAATCGGCTGCGATTCGGCCAGTGGGTCGAATGACAGTGGACAATTTTTTTTTTGGTATAACGTTTCGATCCTTATTCGGATCCTCTTCAGATTTATTATTTCTGAATTTGTATGGGTATTTTTTGATCATTTGGTGAATCTTGGATAATATTCATTATGAACATAAAATTCAGACACCAAGGATCACAAAAAAACGACCCGTCTTGATACAATAAATTCATAATAAATACAATAAAAATAAAAACATTCAAAAAAAAAAATTTTGATTTTTTTTCTTTGGTAGAACTTCGTTTTATGATAAAAGATAACTTCTGACTAAATATCATCGAAATCGAAAGGGGTCGATTCCAACTATTGGTCGATTGGACATGGAATGACTCATATTTTTCGAATGGTTAGAGCCCTTTCAAGTTATACCTCATACGCCATGTTAATTAAAAAGCATTTTCTTGAATTATTCAAATCTAAATTTGAGCTTTAGAAACCTAAGAGATCAGAGTAGGAACGAAAAATCATTTTCAACAAATGACCTTTTCCTAACCCCCTCCTTCCATCTAAAATCATTTTAATAATTCTAGCGATATTGAGAAGCTAAGAAACATCCTATTTACCGTCAAGCCGATCAGATGCTTGAAAAACTCCAAAGGGTGAATAAAATCTAGTTTTTTCTGGATTTTCTTTTCTTTTTTCTAAAAACAGGTTGGAATCCTCTCAGCATTGATCCTCTCGTTTCGCGTCAGTTCGTGCGACATTTTTGTCCCTTATCGGCGTGCAGCAGGTTGCTGCTCCCGATAAGGGACGACGGCAGCGACTGGATCAACGAAATATATTCACAATGGCAAAGCGAGTGATGCGAAAGCTCTCTCCTCTCTCGTTGCAGATTGCACCTTGAATCTGCACGTGGATTAAACCACCCTAAGCTCGTTTCACAGCTCGTTCGTTTTCCACCCTATCAATGTCTCCGTGTTCGGAGCAGTTCGGAGTGGCTCTTTCGAGCTCGACGTCCTAAATTCTTCTCTCCCCGATCGGACTACCGACCGAGGGAGAGTGGACTTCCGTGTTGCAGCGTCAGGTCCCGCGTCTCCATTACTCTTCTCATCCTGCATCACCGTGAATAGGATTGGTCTGGGGCAATTTGGAACACGTTAAAATGATACGATTTACACGAACTGAGTATTTCCAGCTCAAACCGTCCAGAGTCATTTATAAGAATTGGAATGGACAAAGAGTGTCTTCTCTTCATTTTTTCGCTCGATGAGACTGCAATATTCAACCTGAAACAAAATCCTCGAAGCAAAGATTCAAAAATATAATTTTTTACGTCCTAATTAATTTATAAGCCAAGGGTATCGATATTTTGAGACATTCTAAATCCTTCACCAAACCAACCGAACAAAATCAATATTGCTCTTTTATTTTAAGAATCCGTGCAAAATCGCTAGTAAACTCAACGTGTAATTTATATCTCCAGTTTAACAGCGTGTCGAAATGAATGCGTGTGATACTTCTGATAATTTTTTTTCTCTTTTTACATTTTTTATCACTACTTTTTTGTACTCTAAATTATACACCAGAGCTTATGTGTGCCGATTGTACAGCGAGTGTCTATAACGCATGAATACCCCGTTATGTATTTATGCCGTGGAGCAAACCGAGCTGCTAAATGACCTGTACACGTCTCACAGACTGGTACGACTTTAATCAGAGTCCTCGTTACGCAAGCGCCTCCACGAGTTCTGCCGTTGTAAATTTTTTATACTTGAAAAAATGTGTCTCCTCTTCGTGCATTTGTTTTTTTGCCATTTTTTTGCGCATCGCGAAAAAAAAAAGATTAATTGCATTGCGACACCCGGTATATTACAGTCTAACGGGTGACCCGTTTGACCCCGGTCTTGCCTCTCACTTTGCCGTGCTGATAAATTAATCAAGTACTTAATAGCAGCGACCAAGGATCGTGCATATGAAAAATGCACTTTGTATCGTCGTTAGTCTCGTTCATCGGAAACTCGTGAAACTGTCGCGAAACTCGTTGAACCGCGGGCGTGGTTTTTGCGTCGTATCATCGATTGTGTAGAACTCGAGAGGGAAACGCGGTAGTATACACGATACCGTGAAATCGCCCAAAAACTTTCTCTATTTTTCCACGATGATTCTCTCGCGTTACACGCTCGACGAACTGTCGAAATTCTCCATCTCTCTCTTTTTAGTGTTCTTCGTGACAAATAGTGATAGATAGAAGCGACGAAACGTTTACAGCTCTACCATTTACCAGAAATACATCTCTAACTTAGTATGAAAAGAATGAAATACTACCTTAATGTCCGGTCTTTAATCCTGCGATATCTTACTTACCGACTGCGGGGCTGTTTTTTCATTGGGGAGGGCCCAGCGTCGGTAAGTTACCGGCCGAGTTGACAAGCTGGAGGCTTGTAATCTTGTCGGGCGTATAAAATGGGGAGAACTGTCAATTGGTAAAAAGATTTTGTGGTAGAAATATCATTTAAGAGAGATTATTATTTGGTAGGGATTTGATAGGGATTTGGTAGGGTAATTAAGACGCCTCTGTTTGGCAGAGATTTATACAGTAGACTTGTTAATTTGTAGTGATATTACGATAGTATTTTGTTCTGGATAAACATATACACTCCCGCTCAAAAGTTTGGAAACACCAGTCAATATTTCTTGCCGCACTAGAAGTCGCATAAATCCTTAAGAAAAAAAATAATAATAATGATCGAATTTTTAAAAAATCGTTTTGACGCCAAGAAGTTCAGCTTTATTTTCCTTTTTTAAAAACATTTTTTATGTTTTTTTTTCGATCCGGTACGCATTTTTGTACGCGACAGTTTTTTGGCCTTTTTTCGACCATCGCGAATTGGGCGCATAACTTAAGGACTTTTTTTTTGTCTTTTTTTTTTATCTACGATACATTTGAAAGAGTTAGCGGACGCTCCATTTGCGTCTTATAAAAATTTTCGTACGACTTTTTCTCGCAAAGTTATTTCACTTTTACCTAAAAAAGACAAGTTTTGAAAGATGCAACGTAACTCAAAAACTATGGGGTTTGAGAGAAAATGTCAAGTATTAAAAAAGTAGCGCACATATACACGGAATCGCCTGGAATTATTTAAGAATTTTTCTACGGATTTTTTTTTTTTTACTATTTTCGCTCCAAATTCTGATGATGACGTCCCAACAAAAAATTATATCGCATTGAAATTTCCATACTTCGTGATACAATAAAAATCTGAAAAAATTCAGCAACATTGGCCTGCTATAAACAACAGTAGTTAATAATAATTATTGATCATTGTTCATAATTGCTTAATAAATTGTTTAAACAATTTGTTGATAACTTTTGGATAATATTATTATTGATTATTGTTGTTTATAGCATGCCAAATGTTGCTAAATTTTTTAAATTTTTATTATATGACGAAGTACGGAAATTTCAATCAGATACAATTTTTCGCTGGGAAGTCATCATCAGAGTTTCGGGCGAAAATAGTAAAAAAAAAAAAAAAAAATAGGAAAATTCTGAAATAATTCCAAGCGATTTCGTGTATACGTACGCTACTTTTTTTATACTTGACATTTTCTCTTAAACTCCATGGTTTTTGAGTTACGTTGGATCTTTCAAAATTTGTTTTTTTTAGCCAAAAGTGAAATAACTTTGCGAGAAAAAATTGTTCGAATATTTATTAAAAAAAGAAAATGGAGCGTCTGCTAATCCTTTCAAATGTACCGCAGATAAAAAGTACAAAAAAAAATGTTCTTAACTTATGCGCCCAATTCGCGATGATCGAAAAAAAAATCAAAAAACGGTCACGTACAAAAATGCGTACTGGATAGAAAAAAGCAGAAAAAATATTTTAAAAAAAAGCAAAATAAAGCTGAATTCCTTCCCATTAAAACCCTTTTTTTTTTAAATTCGATTCTCTTTTTTTTGACGGAGTTATGCAATTCTAGTGCGGCAAGAAATATTGACTGATGTTTCCAAACTTTTGAGCGGGAGTGTATTTCTGGTAGAGAAATAAATGGTAGAGCTGTAAATGTGCCGGATGAAATACTCTGGGAAAGCTCGCTCCCTGAAGCGTTTCCCTGATCAAAGCGGACGCCCTGAGCCGAAAATTTATTTTGCGAGCTAGAAAAAAGAACTAGAAAAAAAAGAAATAAGAACAACACGATGACGAAGCTCTCGACGAAGAAGACACGCGCGCTCGATTACTTATTTTGGATCGAGCGTATTATCGACGAAGATACGTGCTTAGAACGTACAAGCAACTTAATATGACGAATTTCCGATATAAATTCAGTTGCGTTCGTGTATTTCTATATCGAAGAACGACGCAGAGTGTCGTGTGTCTCGCTAATCGCAAATTACGTTGCTCATCTTTTTGTTCTTGGAGAAAGAAAAAAGAGCGCCGAGTGCAAAAGTCAATGTGGGAAATAATGAATAGGCAAAAATATGTCGACCGATGAAAAATACGTAGAACTCGAAAGTGTTTCCGCGCGAAGAATAGTCATTTAAAGAGGCTGAATTTAAAATTGTTTGTCGCATTTTTTTTGCCCTCTCTCGCTTTGTCACAATATAATGAGGGACCGGGAATAGAGTCGTCGTTGACAGTTTATCCTTTCATGGCTATTTTTGCCCTCGTCAGCATCAGCCGGGGCGAGTCTTTTTGCGTCTAAAACCGAGAAAAGAGCGTCTCTATTTTTTACTCTCCGATGGCTGTTTCTCGATGTGCGCGAAATCGCGAAATAAGGCCAATGAATAATCTTGGATGAGAGATCCTGGAGGCTCCTTTTATTTTCCTCTCTTTTGTCCCTCACGTAAGCCCACTTTTTTTCGAAGCACTCGAGGATGCATTATTCTCGTGCATGCATGCAAAATGTGTAAGCTTTTTTTTTCCTTCTTCATGCAGAACGATTCATTCCTTGGTATGTAGTTTTTTTTTGCACATGCACAAAAGAGCAGAAACGTTCCATTCGTATTTGGTGCTAATAAATCTTTGAGCGATGGCAAAATTTGCAATAGGAAAAATATGTAAAAAAATAATTACATTCATCTGCAATTTTGCTTTTTTTTGTTCAATATTCCCCCGTCAAATAATCGTAATCAATAATTCCATCCACTCAGGAAAAAGATCTAAAAATAAGTCTCAAATTTTCCAATTGACAACGGAATTCAATTCTTATCGTAATATCGATGTTTGTATTTTTGTAACGAGTTTATTTGTGTTTGCTTCCTGCCATGAAGCTGATAAAAGTGACAAGACCTGTAGCTATGTGAAATATCATTTTCTGGCTTGAAAATTCGTGATCGAGTCCGGAGAAACTCGAATGGACAGACTCGATTGATCGTGAACCAAGACGACGTTCTGTAAGCGCGGTATAATTGAATTCTCAATATTTCTCTCTCGCTCTATCGTTGAGTTTCGTTTGCCTCGCTCTAATGGAATTTTATTGATGAAAATCGTTCGCGAAGAGAGAGAGAGAGAGAGAGGGGGGGGGAAAAGGAAGGCTCGTCGAGAGTCCTGGCGAGAAACGTATCGAGACTTATGCGTCCTTACATATGTATGCATTCGTATATATATAGATGAATACAAATAGAACGATTATTCTGAGAGCTAGGCCGGATTGTCGATGAAATCGATCGGACTTTTCATTGTAAATGGCGAATAGGTAAAATGCCAATACTCTCTGTGTCAGAGTCGGCCTCCGCCATTCTCAATGACCCCTTATTGCAATTTTTCATCCCAATCTATACTACATATTTCAAAAATTGTTTATTTCTGCAGCCCCAAACCGAAATCAACTTTTTTTAAAAAAGATTTTCAAAAATTATTAGCTTTTGGATTAACCAAACGGCTAAGTTTATTTCTCTGTTTGTGGAATAAAAAAAGGAATTCGATCAAACCAGAGTAGATTTGAGCTTTCGGAATTCTTGTATTTTGAGGTTTCTGAAAAATGGAATTGGGTCAACAATTTTTATTTCAAATGACGCAGTTCTTTCGTCGGAAAAAATTATTTTGCAAAGAAAAGGGAACAAACAACACCTTGAAAAAATATTTTCATGATATGTATCGAAATATTGTTATCCGATTTTTAGTAAAATGAGAACTATCACAACCACATTGCGATAAACCTCAATCATAAATTCATATTAAATACAACTCATCGTTTATTTTTTTCTAAAATTCAGAATCAAGTTCCAAAATGCTAAAAACAAATTATTAACGATTTATGGTTTACGACGTTAAAATTGCGACGAAACAATAATAATTTTTTTTAAATTTATTTATAGTGATACTTAAGCTTTACTTGTGCATTTAGTTTCCCAATTCTTTAATAAAAGGCCCGAAATACATTTCAACGATTTTTTATTGTAAACTATTTCAGTTGCATTTAAACGAAGCGAACTTCAACATCATTTTTGCTTTCAACTAAAAAAATTGTACAATTACAAATTTTCTTATCCGACAATCGCTATTTACCGGAAGTAGATAAGCCAAATTTTCGGAATTTTGAAGATCCTCCTAATGTCCAATTCCTTAAATGTTAAAAAATTTTATCTTAAAATGGTATAATATAAATATAGATTCCAAAAGGGTGTAATTAGAACTTAATGGTTAAATTGCAGTGTCTGCATTTTTTTTACAAATTCACACACTCACATATATAAACATTTACACATATATATGTATATAAAAGCAGTCGAGCGCGTTTCTACCCGGAGAATCGTCGTTCGCGAGCTCACCTCCTCCCCCGTTGCTTTTTTTCCTTTTTCCCTCGAGGTGGGGCCTCCGACAGTCGTGCGACAGTAGTAACAACCATACACGGTATATTCCTGAGAATACATATATATAGGGCATTTCGCACGATTCGACCTGACCTTTTACTCTCCGATTTTGGCCGAAATTTTTTATGGTTTCGTAGTACCTCTGAAAAGCACTCAGGATTTTTTTCAGATTTTTTTAGAATAATTTGACTTGACTATAATTTTATAAACAAATTACTGTTAGCCAAAATTTAAAAATCTGAAAAAAATCACGAAAATTCCGTTTTTTATATGAAAAAATATGTCTAGAGTCGAGCCAAAGTGGGCAGGGTTTTCCCTCTATTTATAATAAGCTTTTTCGATTTTTTTTAAATATTGAGCACCCTGAATTAAGTGGGCCGTTAGCCAAACATTTCTGTATGCATCGAAGGTGTTTAAAAAAATGTTTAAATAAGGGCCTACTCAATTCAGATTTCTTTTTTAATTTTTTTGCAACGCCTGAAATTTTTCATATAAAAAACGGGATTCTTGTGATTTTTTTCAGATTTTTTGCAGTAATAATTTGTTTATAAAATTGTAATTAAGTCAAATCGTTCCAAAAAAATCTGAAAAAATTCCTGAGTGCTTTTCAGAGGTACTAAAAAACGATGAAAAAATTGCGGACAAAATCGGAGAGGTGAAGGGGTCAGACCCAGGCCGAATCGGTATGGAATGCCCCATATATAAAAGTAATAATCAGCGCGAGCGCGAGAAACTCATATACGCGACATACAAAACTTACGAGGCCCGAGCGAGGAGGAGTGAAAAATTCCCTCGCGAGCGGCAATGGAAACACACATTCGAAGTCGCGAGGCGGGAGGCCCGATCGCGGGGAAGCGCGGGCATCCACGCTAGAAACTCCCGTCGCGGACTCTCGCGGATCGTAACATCGTCGTCGCGGCCAGTCAGGCTTAAACCGCGAGAAGTGCCGATCATCACGCGGGCGCGCGCGCGCGAAAAACCGCGAAATAGGAGCAACGGACAAGGAACTCGAACGCTGGTTTTTTTTTTCAAAATCCTGTGAAGCATTATTTGAATAATTCGATTAAAAAAAAAATAAAACGTGATGCATAATCTGAAATACATAAAAATCATTGAATCAAGGATTCATTGATTGTGTGAGTTTTAACGTGTGCACAAGGATTATATCGATCATCAGTGACAAATATCAATTTTCCCACATTTTATACCATTGATTCATGAGAAAAAATATTTGGAGGGGCAATTGTGGTCAGATATTTTTGTATTTTATTATTCGCGTTTCTAGGATCAATATGTATGACTTGTGAAAGCTAGGACATGTATATATAATTATATATAATGAATATATAATAATATATATTTATATATATATAATGAGAAAATGGCGTTGCAGGGGACTTTAAATATGTTATATATTATTAATATATATGAATAATATATATTAATATTTATAAAAACCTCACATATATATATCCGTATACGATGAGGATGACGTATAGCGCGCGCGTGTTTCTCTCATGGTGGCGACTGTTACCAACGTCAGGGTCAGCTGTGCGCTCTCTCAAAGTTTATCCTATATATAGCGATACGATAAACGCCTGACTGTAAAAAGGGCGCGAGTTCGGAGATTCAACTCGTTTAACGAATGTTCGACTGGCGCCATTTTGTTTTTCAACATTTTTTTTTCGCCTCTGCACGATGTGGCTTCTCGCCCACCACGAACACATTTATCTTCCAAGGCTACTCTTCTTCTTTACTTTAATTTTCGATAATCGTTTTCCCAGCTGCTTCGTTGCGAAACGACGAATTTTTGTCTCACAGCTTCGATGAATTTTTAGAACGATTTTCATACGTTTTCTTATTTTTTGCTCCCGAGGCGATGAATATTAAGGGATAAGAAAGTTTTGAGGTCATAATTTTTTTTAAATTTAATTTGTAAATAAGTGGAGAGTTTTGCAGTCGTGCTCGAGCAACTTCATTGAAAATCGCGTGCGCTACCGACTCGTTGGACCTCCTCACATCGAGAGTCTATGATTCTCGTGCCTTCGAGCTACATATCTTCTTTTTTTTCATTTTTTTTTTTTACAGCTCTCTCGGTAACTCTTTTTTTTATCAGACTGTGACGCGAGCTCTTTGAATATTTTCTTCTCGCACAACTTTGCCATCGAAACTTTTTTCCAGCTCTCTTTATACTTCGAAGTATTTTTCGACGACACTTTGGAATTACCGGTTCTCGCTTCCCTATCGTAAAACATTTTCTTCTTCGTATTCCCGCGCCTTACTTTCCCGGAGGGCAAGCGCAGTCGCCGCTGTATATCGAGGATGCACTTTCGCTGAATGTGGGAGGTGGGAGAAGGCCACGTTGATAAACGCGGTAGAAGGCCGTTCGAATGGTTCAGCACAAGTTTCCTTTCTCAGCCAAGAATGATATGATCCATTTTTTCGATTTAATTAATACATTATATCTTAAGTTGAAGATGCAAATGCAATCTTCGATTGTAGAATCTTCCATTTTTTCCTCAAGTTTTTGTCTGTATCATTGTCATGAAATGAATACTTTTTTCATGCTTTTTGGGAAAAAGCCTCGAGCATCGTTGAAATCTCAGGATGAACTTGAAGTTGTCCAATTTTTCGTTCAACCAAGATCGATATGATCCACTTTTTAAATTAAATCAATCCGTTAAATCTGATTTGAAGATACAAATGCGATCCTCGATTGTAGAATCATCAATTTTTGCCGCAAATTTTTGTCTGAATCTAAAATTGTCAAGAAATGATGGGAAATACTTTTTTCATGCTTTTTGAAAAAAAACCTTGAGCCTCATTGAAATCTCAGGATGAACTTGAAGTTTCAAACGTCAAATTTTTCCTGCAGCCAAGAATGATATTATCCATTTTTTCGATTAAATTAATCCATTAAATCTTAAGTAAAAGATGCAACTGTAATCCTTAATTGTAGAATCATCCATTTTTTCCTCAAATTTTTGTTTGAATTTCAAATTGTCAAGAAATGATAGGGAATACTTTTTTGATGCTTTTGGGAAAAAAGCCTCGAGCGTCGTTAAAAATTCAGGATGTTCTTGAAGTTTCAAACATCCAATTTTTCCTTCAGCCAAGAATGATGTGATCCATTTTTTCGATTAAATTAATCCATTACATCTTAAGTTGAAGATGCAAATGCAATCCTCGATTGTAGAATCATCAATTTTTGTCTCAAATTTTTGTCCGAATCTCAAATTATAAAAAAATGAGGGGGAATACTTTTTTAATGCTTTTGGGAAATAATTAATTAATTAATTAATTTGATAAATTTGAATAAATTCGTCGATTTTTTTATTTTTCTGAACGTTCAAAACTTCACGTCCATATTTCAGGGGTTGTTTAATGAGCAATTCTCTAATTATACATTTTGCGGTAGCAGTACCATTGAATAGCACTTGTTGCGGATTTTATAACTGTTACTCCGATTATACTTTGTACTCGTATTACCTACTCTGGGGAAAAAGCCTCACGGTAGAGCTCACGCGCGTTCTTTGACCCTTATTTCTCTCTCTCTCTCTCTCTCTCTCGGTCTCTCATTCGCTCGCGCCTTTTCATATCTCGTAATGAAAATGCATAGCTAAAACCGCGGTTTACCGCGTGTCTTTCCTCACTGTCGTGTCGCGGTTTAACCGGGTTTAACACACACACACGCCACATACCGGCTCGAATCACCGCTTCCATGTTTGTCCGCATCTCTCGTTTCGTAAACCATCGCGAGAAACCGGTAATTACACTCGATCCGGACTCATTTTTGCCTCTGATCGATAGATTTGCAATCGAACCTCATTTCGATAAGCGTATCATTTCGATCAATGTAATGGAATGAGAAATGACATCAAGCAGATTCGGATGTTGACTGTCGACTTTCAAAATCAAAAGAATAAACAAATCCAATAAAATAGAAATTGCATCTTTCGCTGGGATTTTATGATTGATCTGTTTATGACTGATGGGCAATCAAATATTTATTTTTCGATTATTGGGATTAATTAGCCATTCAGCAGGAGAATTCGTATTCCTCATCGTGACTTTTACTTTGATTTAGCTTTTGGCGCTGATATTTCAGAAATTCTTATTAATGCCCATTTAAATGCTCGGTGTGGTTTGTACCGCTTTTTCTTTTATTTAAAAAAAAAACACGGTTCGACGAGTGAATTATAATGTTTTAGTTTCTTCCGGCTCGACTTTTGAATCAGCGCCGGATAATTACAGGTTTTGACACGCCCTGTAAAATCGTGATTACTCGCTTTGTCCGGATCGTTTCTTCTCTCATGAGGCCACACAACGAGCGACACTCTCGACAGGGTTTTTTTTCGCCGTGTCGAAAATACACAAAGTCCCGGCATAGGCGATAATCACGTATGCGACTAGATACGAGAGCGCGACGAGAAAACCCGAAGAGACGGAAGATAAGAGATATTATAGAAGGAGAAAGATCGCTCGCCCGCGCGAAGCTTTCACTCGGAAACTTTTACTTTTGCCACGGGCTAGTTTATCGGTATCTCCGGTCGAGCGGTGAGCCTTCTGCCTCACTCTCGACTCTTCTCTCTGTGACAATTTATATCCTCGAATCGCCAATAATCGATAAGATATGACGAATTAACGAAATTCATTCTTACCTCAAAACTCCAAAATTGTATTCACAAGGTTTCAAGAATAATATACAAACAAAATAGTAAAAAATACATGTTTGCAAATATTCTTTTTGCAGACAATATTTTTTGCTAAATAGCAATATTTTTATCTCAAAGGTAAGGTTTTTTCCTTCGAAAAAGAATTTTTTCGCGATTTTTTGAGTCCGCCATTTATTTTTCACAAATACGGTCAACAACTCTACCGTTTATAACATCACTATCCAAGATGAAGGATTTAATATTTCTATATTAAATCACAATCCTTGGGAAAATTTATCTCTACTAAAATTACATCTTTACCGCAAAATAAGTTGCTCAGAAAAAAAGCACTTCAGTGGGGAAGTCTAGGAGAGAAACGACCGGTAAAGCTGTGTTAATTTTCCTGAAATTTAGCCAGGCTATTTCCTGAGCAACATTTCTATGAAAAAATGTTGAATATTTTTGTAGAATTATTTTCCGGTAGAGATGTCAGTACTGAGTTCTAGGAGAAAAAAGACTGTCGGAGCTGTAAATTTCCCTCAAATCTAACTAAAAAATTTCCTGAGCAATATTTTTATGCAAAAATGTTGAAAATTTTTCCGGAATTTTTGTAGAATTGTTTTCCGGTAGAGATGTCAGTACTGAGTTTTAGAAGAAAAAAGACTGCCGGAGCTGTAAATTTCTCTCAAATCTAACTAGAAAATTCCCTGAGCAACATTTTTATGTAAAAATGTTGAATATTTTTCCGGTATAGCCTTATTATCTGTTGGGGATATCAAAACACGGAGTTGTTTTCTGGTAGAGATGTCAGTACGAAGTTCTAGGAGAGAAATCACTGGTAAATCTGTAATCTCCCCCAAAATCTAGCTAGAAAATTCCCTGAGCAACTTTTTTAGGTGAAAATGTTGAAAATTCTATTAGATTATTATTATTCGGTAGAGATGAATTCCGGTATAGGCTTATTATTTCTTACGGGTGTTCAAACACGGCGTTGTTTTCTGGTAGAGATGTCAATACGAAGTTCTAGGAGAGAAATCACCGGTAAATCTATAATCTCCCCCAAAATTTAGCCAGAAAATTCCGTGAGCAACATTTTTATGTGAAAATGTTGAAAATTCTAGTAGATTATTAATATTCGGTAGAGACGAATTCCGTTAAGATTTATTATTTCTTACGGGTGTTCATACACGGCATTGTTTTTTGGTAGAGATGTCAGTACAGAGTTCTAGGAGAGAAATCACTGATAAATCTGTAATCTCCTAAAGTCTAGCTAGAAAATTCCCTGAGCAACATTTTTATGTGAAAATGTTGAAAATTCTAGTAAATTATTAATATTCGGTAGAGATGAATTCCAGTATAGGCTTATTATTTCTTACCGGTGTTCAAACACGGCATTGTTTTCTGGTAGAGATGTCAGTACGAAGTTCTAGGAGAGAAATTACTGGTAAATCTGTAATCTTCCCCAAAATCTAGCTAGAAAATTCCCTGAGCAACATTTTTGTATAAAAATATTGAAAATTCCAGTAGATTATTATTTGGTAGAGATGAATTCCGGTATATGCTTATTATTTGCCACAGATCCTAAAACACTTATGTTTCGCATAACAGTTATACAGTAGAGTTATTTTCGTGTAGAGTTATCATAGATTATCATTGCAACAACAATTTATTTCTGGTAGAGAAATAATCGGTAGAGCCGCAATTTTTCCTCATTTTTTCTAATTTCATTATTTTAACTCTCACTGAAAAAAAAATCTTAAATAAATGGAAAGTTTCAAAATTTTGCATTAATTGGAAAAAGGGTCTCAATTCCCTGACATGAGTTCGATATTTTCATCGTGCAACGAAATGACTTTTGTTCGTCGTAAAATATAATTTTAATGACGTCGTTAGTATCTTTGTCGGAAGTATCCCTGACACCGATAAGGTCATGTAACTATGAAGTCCCGAGAGTGCACACGAGCCAAGAAACGTGTGGAGGAGAGGGAGACGCGGAACAAAAAAGATTACGAGTTATGAGTCAGCCCGCGAAGCACTTGTCTCTCTGGAACACGACACAAACATGCGTGTGCATAGGAAGTGAATTTGTTACACAAGTGTCCGTTATCTTTCCTCCGCGAGATAACGATTGCAAGACTCCATGGTTAGGGTCAAACGTCCACAAAAAAGATCCAACCAAGGCCTAACAAAGTCTTTGTTTATCAAGAGCTTCTTCCAATATAAAAATCAGTCTCTCGTCGATCAATCCTCATTAAATCCCAATTTTTAGTGCTATCAAAGCCCATTAGCTCTGAGAATTAATGCGACTTCGTAAATCAACTCAACAGTCACGTCTCGAAGATAACTCCCATTTCATATTGCGCAATAAAATCATTTAAAAATACTTCATCGTCGTTATATCATTCGTTCTTAGCACTTTCGATGTTTTTACAACTGCAAATAAAAAAGCGTCGGTTCTTCTGGGACAAGAATGTAAAATAAAAAAAGGAGAACAAGAGTTTGCTATACAGTAAGAATGAAAAAAAAAAAGAATGGCGTGAAGATAAAATAAAAGGTTGCGCGAAACCTCGGGCGCGAAACCGATCGTAAAAACGATGATGATGACGCTTTTGTGTAGAGTGTAGGCCTTCGTTGACTCCACGTTGAAAAGTGATGGTTGTTGGTCGCAACCGCACGCATTTATTTAATACACCAGGAAAGGCGTGGTTCTCCTGGAATTGTAACTCGTAACGTAAGATCCTCCCAAACCTGGGTAACATAAATATGGAATGAGACAAGCGGGTTTTTCCATGTCACCCCGACCAGAGTCCAATACTCAATTTTTTGGGATTTGCTTAATGATTTCTATTCTCCGTCCCTTTTTTTAGAACCAAAAGAAATTTGCCAATTTTGAAAACAAAAGTGAAACTTGAACCTGTAACTTTGTGTCAAAATTTATCACGCATGCAGAAGCCATAATTGACAGAATTGATTTGTCCTGCAAATTGAAAATTGCATCCTGTGAACTTTGGAACTCAGCATGGAATTTTAGAGGGATTTATAGACTGACTGCATTTTTTATGCTACTGAAAAATTCGAGCTATTTAAATAACTTAGTAACCCTGTTTTATTGGAATTATTGGGAGTTTTTTTTTTTGAATAAAAAAAGGTCTCGTTATAATGAATCCTGGAATACCCCATACACATGTAATGTAGCTAACATACTGCGAACCATCGTTCACTTTACAATACAAAACTGCCACCGCAGTGACCACTTTGCAATTCTTCTGGAAATCAATACGTTTGCTCTGTCAGTGCAAAACACGTTGGAAAAAAAAACTTGTTTTTTTTCGACGCAGTAAAATATTCAGTCGACTCGCCAATATTTTCCCATTCTGCAATTCGATGCCTCGGGCCTGTGGAATATTTTACGCGCTGATTTTCCGAAATAAAAAATGGAATTTTCGATATTTCATTTGGATGGCGTTAATAATAAAATAATGAAAAAACCTTTTTGTATTACATCAATGTTGATTTATCAAAATAAATAATAAAAATTTGCTTTTTAACATTCAATAACACAACATAAATTACAACAATTATAATGAAACTCATAAAATAGAAAAATCGTTTAAGAAAAATTGGATTTTTTGATATTTATTTAAAATAAATTTGTAAATGAAACAAAAAAACTCTTTTATATTACATAAATTTTGTTTTCTTGCTTTTTATGATAATACTTCATCAAAATTTGCCATTAAATATGTAATACAATATAAATAATTACAAAAATAACAATTCAACTTCTAAAATGGAAAAAAATTGTATTTTTCTAAATCCATTTGGATTAAATTAACCAAAGAAGCAAAAACTACTTTTTTATATTACATAAAATTTATTTATCACTTTTTATAAAAATAAATCATCAAAAACTGCCATTCAATAAGTAGTACAATATTAATTACGACAATAACAATTATATAAAAATAGAATGAAAAATCGAACGAAAAGAAATCCAAGTGGAACAAAGTTTATCGATCGGGAATGTATTTCAGTTCTTTTTTCGCGATCAACGTTTTATGGAGAATAAACATTCGATTCGAATCTTCTTTTCCGCAAACCTCGTTGCACACCGGTTCTCTCCATCCTGTTTGATCGTTAAAAAAAAAAAGCCTTTCTCGTATTGCTTCTGTCATGTTGACACCGGGCGATGCACAATTCCAACGACAACGCGACGACCATTCGACGACGATTATGGCCACGTTATCGTCCTCTCCCTCACACACGCGAATACTTGCAGTGACGTGCAAGCGTGAGTTGTGTCTCACGTGACCCGCATTTTCAACTCACGCTGATAAGTCCAAGCGGTACTTTGGGTTAACCGGGCTTATTCCACCCGGGTTTGCTTGAGAGAGAAAGAGAGAGAGAGAGAAAGGGGCAAAGAAAATCGACTTGTTTCTCCTCGAGTAGAAAAAGACAGTGCGAGGTAGACAGTCCTGTTTATAACCCATACACTCGTTATAACATACATACCAGTACATTGTGCCCATGTGTAACCATCTCTGTAAGATAGTTGTGCGTAGAAACGACACATTTACAACTCTACCGGTTTTTTCTCTACCTAAAAATGGACCTGAAATTCTATCATGATATATTTAGCCAAATAAAAACTCTACCGTAATAAAATCTCTCCGAAATTAAAGGATTTCGAAAACCTCGGCCGAATAATAGTTTTTCCGCATTATGAAGCTAAATTACTTCAAATTTAGGGGATAGAATTTTTGTTTCCGAGATTAAAGATCTTTGAAGTAGACGATTAATAAATTGAAAAAAAACATCTTCAAATTTTGAATAATCGACGGTTTGATAATTCCAAGTCATTTCAATTTCTACCTCAGAGATAATATTTCAATGCTTTTGTGAAAATTATCATCCAAATTAAAATTGGCGCTGTCAAATTTATAATTATTAACTTCCTTACTAATTATTAATTAATATTAACGATTATTACTAATTGTCATTAACACCCCTTATTGAGGATGTTGAGTCCCAAATCGCAAATGATGAGAAAATTCTGAAAATTTGGTATATTTTTGGATGAATTATTTAAGAGGTCGTGTAAAAATTTCACGACGATTAGGAAGCTCGTTATCGAACAATTAACATTAACAAATTAAATTTAATTAAATGTAGTCTTATGGAAACTGATATAACTTTGCGACAAGTCTTTTTTTTATCTTTCAATTTTTTAATATCTACACTATATTGAAAGCAACGAAAACAGAACGAAGTTTATTGATAAATATTTTTTTTATTTATTCAAAAAATTGTTCTTAACAAAATGTTAATATTTTAATAACGAGCTCCCTAATCGTCGTGAAATTTTTACACGACCTCTTAAATACTTCATACAAAAACATACCAAATTTATAGAATTTTCTCATCATTTTTCATTTCAACCCTTAAGGAGGTTGAAGTAATGATGATAGAATTCTGAAAATTTAATATGTTTTTACATAAAGTATTCAGGAGGTCGTGTGAAAATTTCACTACGATTAAGAAACTATTTATTGAACAATTAACATTAAAAAGTTTCATAAGGACTCAACATCCTTAATTATTGAATTGAAAAAAAAAATCTTCAAACTGTAAACAGTCGACGAATGGCAGATTTTAAGTTATTGTAATTTATACCTCATCGTGAGAGATAGTATCTCAAATAGTGAGAAAATTGTCATTCGAGTTAAAATTGCCGCTGACGCATCTCTAATTATCAACTCCCTTATAAATAATTAATTATTATTAACAATCATTAGCATCTCTTACTAATGATTGAATTGAAAAAAAAATCTCTAAATTTTCAACAGTCGACAATTTGAAGATTTTCAGTTATTTCCATTTCTACCTCCGAGATACTATTTCAATGTTTTTGAGAAAATTGTCATTCGAATTAAAATTGACGCTAACGAATTTCTAATTGCGACTAACGCGCTTGTACGTGCGAGAGCGAGTTGAGCGAAATTCCTCGGTAGAGGCGCGTTCAAACTCACGGACTTTCATCGATCGATGCAAACATAAACTCGAATCGCCGCGTCAGCTTTTACACTAGGCAAAGTTCTTCTTCGTGTATTTCGACGATTTAAATTGGGACTAAATCCAATTTAAACGAGAATTATCGCCGGATAATCCGATAGGTCATTAAACGAATATTCTGCTCGAGGGAAATATAAATAAAAAAAATCTATACATATATATATATTTATACATGGATATAAAGATCGGTCGATGAATACGTGAACTGGAGAAAAAATTCTTGACCCACTTTTACGCTGGTACTTTGCACTACTTTCTTGTAAAACGCTCTCCGTGCTAATAATCTATGACTAATGTGAATTAGTCTCGAGGCTTAATCATCGTGGACTTCTGGCACTTGTGCATCGCGATGCATTTTCCATTGTTGCCTGCCTACGGTCACGATACTCTTTTTTTTTTATTCTGCCTCAGCCTTTCGATAGCAAATCAGCGAATATAATTGCAGATTGACGCTCAAATGGAAAAAAGCACTCTCAATTTTTTCTTGCACGGGATAACAGTGAGTTGAATACGAAATCTGTTTAGAAACCTTTATTACACATACTTTAGAGTATCGACAGATTGCAATTTACTTTTCTCAGAAAATGCAACATAAAGTTTCATCTTTAGGTACAAATTTCAAGAAAATGGCGTTTGAAATTTGACTTACGTCAAATTTCCATTCCCTCAAGACCATTTCCTCAAGATTTTTCATTCATTCAATTTTTATATTTTCATTAAAATATAAAAAAATATTTATTTAAATATTTTTTTTTTTTCAAATTGCAAATACGAAATTCCTTTTTGCTTACTCATAAAGGAACCTTTGTTTTCGCGAAAAAAACAATTTTCGCAATTTTCATGTCAGTATGTTCAAAATGTCCCAAAACGTCGAGAAATCATATTTAGAAAAAATGTCCGGACGCGCGCGCGCGCGTGTGTGTGTGTGTGTGTGTGCGTGCGCGCGTGCGCGCGCGCGCACTTTGTGCTTTTCTTAAAATGAATATGTCTGGAGAACGCTTTGGGCGATCGACTTGAAATTTAGTATACAAGTAGACTACGTATGTCCCTGTTCCACGTGCATTTTTTTTTATATTGCAAAATAATTGTCTATTTGGCTGGATTTTGTTTTCTCTGTAAATTGTTTGTTAGTCGTCTAAGTTTCGTAATTTTGCAATTACCACCGTGAAATTTTATGTGCAGATACACTTTATCATAAAGACGGTTAGAATTGAATTTGGGAAAAATCGCTCGAGGTTCGGTTTGAAAAAAAAATTTAATTTTTCGCAACAAATTTGTAAGTTCTCTAAATTTTGCAATTTTGCATCTATCGAGCTGAATTTTTTCGTGACGATACACTCAATGACAATGAAAAATAATACCAAATTTCATAAAAATCGCGTGAGGGGTTGGGTTACAATTTTTTTTCGAAATTTCCATAAAAGTTTTGTTAACGCTCCAACATCCGCATTTTTAGAAGTATCGAGCTAAAACTTTTTGCACAAATACACTAGATGATAAGAATGGTTAGAGTTAAATTTGGTTAAAAACGCTCGAGATGTTCGTTCGCAAAAAAAAAATTGAAATTTTCGAAAAATACTTGTTCACACTAAGTTTCCTAATTTAGCAGCTATCGAGTTCACTTCTCTAGCACCAATACACTGGAGGACAAAAACAATTAATAATGTAATTGAACGGAATTGATAAAAAATCATGCAAATTAGAAATTTGCACATAGCTTCTTTATTTGTTTCCGTCGTTCGTGAAGCTTCCTTTGTGAGGAAGCCATGATAATAAACATGTCATAAAGATGGTTAAGGAGATCGTCATAAAGGAGGGTTGACGAACGACGGAAAAAAATGAGGAAGCTATGTGCAAATTTCTAATTTTTTAAAAAATCTATGGATTCCTTTTTTCCTCACATTTTGTCAATTTCAAAATACATCGCTGGAAACGTTCACGCAAAATGAGCACTCAAAACCTCTTCCTCCCCTGATAAGACCTCATTTCCAAGACCCTGGAGGCTTTCTATTTTAAAAACGATTTTGGAGCATTTTTCCAAAATTCCTGACTTTGAAGCTTCAAAAGCTTCCTGGCGTCGCCGTCGTGGCTCCCGGACTGTTGCCATTCAAATTCTGTTAGTCTCGCAGTGGGAGTTTGGTTTGGGGGGAGGGGGACTTTCCCACTCTTGTCTGGCGCGCAAGTTTGACAGTTCCATTACCGTATCAAAGCCAACGGCCAAAGCGTAGAGGAAGCCGAGGAGCCGCGCATATAATACGAGGTGAAGGCATCGCGCGAGTGCTTAGCAAGCCGTGGCAGCGAATACCTCGCTCCTTGTGAAACGACGCGTGTGCAATTTTTCGTCTCTCCCCGAAACGAATGGTGAATGGAAACGAAACCCCCTGTTTTTTTCCTCGCGAAAGCGACAACAATCGCTGTTTTCACTCTCACACTTCATAACGCGTTTAATCAAATTTTACCGTCTCTCATTATAAATCTACAAAATGTGTGCGTGGATAGTTCACTCGCCGTTTGCACGAACGTTTAATGGATATCAGTGAAAATTTCGACGAGAAGAGAGCGACAATTCGATCAAGATCATCGACGCATAAATAATTAAGCGTGAAAGCTCCACAATCGATATATCTATATCATATTTTTGTAATTTATTCAAAAAGATCTCCGAGAATGTTGTTTTGTTTTTGCAGCATTGGCAAAAATTCCCCTCCGAGATAAATCAGAGATTTTGACGGTTGAAAAGGAACGGGATTATCGTTAAGAGGTTACATGGGTTTGAAGGTTAACAAAAATGAACTTGGAACATTCAAATGAACGAAAAATCGACAAATTTATTCTTTTGAAAAATAATTTTGAGACTTTATTGAAACTTTGAAAATAATTCTTAAAATATCTTTGAATTTTTTGAATTATTGTTCACCAAGTTATTCGCAAGCTCTTCTAATTTTCCATTAAATCAATACTTTTTTTTATTTTTTGTTCAACTGAATGCTCAAAACTTCAAGTTTTCAAATCTTCAAGTTTATCTACATAAAAAAAAGGTTTTTTTAAATAATAAATAAATTATTTTATTTAAAAGTCGAAGCACATAAAAAAGCAACATTTAAAAGTGTCCTCGTAATGGTCAGAATGACTTATGATTGCTTTATCCAAAATTAAAAAACCAAATTTCAGCTCTCAATAGATAAATATAGCTCGTGATTGAACGAAAGATTTTTAAAAAAATTGAAATTTGAATCTTTGGCAGAGTCGTATGCAAAACAGTACAATTTTTCGTATAATTTATTTATAAAACCAGTTGTAATCGAAAATAAAACTCGTTAAAACACTAATCAATCCTTTTTTGGAGAAGTGTGAAAAATTTCAATAAGTGCATTAGTTTTCAAAAATAGTGTTTTGGAAAAAAGGCTCTCTCTCCTAAATTTTTACTCCGATTGACTTGAAACTTTGGGAAGATATTGTAGACACATTGCAATATTATAGATTAAAAAATAAAAAAACGATTTTTTTGAAATTTTCCAACCCACATAACTCCTTATAATTGCCCGAAAAATTTCTCGCGACCATTATTGTTCTCGCTTTGGGTAATCGTGATATACCGCGTGTTGATGAACGCCATGATGAATATATATATATATATATGGGCCTGTTCGAAAGCTTCTCTTGGCATATCGGGTCGGAAAGCTATTTAGTGGTCATTACTATTCATCGGGTTTGACGTTTCGTCGATGTGCGCGCGATCGCCTACATTTGTATGTATAACTCGTACGTGCGGCCTCGTTGCGCTCGCGTTCCCTCCGCCCCGATAGCATTTAAAGAGCGAACAAACGGTACAAAATACATACGCACATCGCACCGTGACGAGATTGACATATACGGGAATCAGTGTCGTAAATATTGCTGCGAAAACGTTGAAAAAAAGAACGGTGAAAAGAAAAAAAACGTCGAGCAATCGATTTTGTCACGCATTAACGTTCTGTCTGATACTTTGACCGTACGTCGTAAAAAAAAAACCAGACGAATCGAACAAAATCACGGCTTAAAATAAAATCGTTGTACTCCATTTTTGTACGATTACGACGATTCTGGGATTATTTTTATTTCGACTGCAACTTTCGAAATATCAATTCCGGAATTCTATTTTTTTCTACATTATCACTTTTTGGATTTTATCAATAACTGGGATGGAAATCTGCCTCGTCAGTAAAAAAATTTATTGATTCTTTCCGTTTCTCAATATTGTTGATTTAACTCAGTTTCCAATACTCATTTTGACTCATTTGATAAATTTGTTTTATTTTTCAATTTTTGTCCGCAACTCAAAAGTTGTTTTAAATCTTTCAAACAACATTTAAGTTTCTAAAATCAGTTGATTAAAGAAAAAGATACAATCTTTTACTCCCATAATTACACCAAGAAAATAATGTACCATGATTTTTGAACTGTTAACAAATGTAAAGTTGAATATGGGGAAACGAATTATTTCTTAACAGTTAATAAATTAAATAAAAAAATTTTAACAGATACTAAATTATTTTGACGCAAATAAAATATTTTTTAACGACTAAAAAATGTTGTATCAGTCAAAGAATATTTAAGTAAAAGTGCCAACCAAATATATTTCTTTACTACAAATAAACTGTTTTCTCAGTGTAAGTTTTTGCTGATTCCTCCCGATTGCTGAACTCAACTAATTTTTCAAAGACTAAACTCGAATCGGATAGAATTTATCGGTTATCATTTCATTTCTAATGTCAAATCGAAGAATCTTATGTGAAATTAAGGTCCTCCAGTTCTGCAGGATCAATTTTCTGATAAAATGAAACCCGAGTTGGATATTCACCTCAATCATACCTTAAAATCTTTTGAAAAAATTGCCCATAACTTGCAAGGTTCATCCATTAGCATCAGAATGGATCGATAAAAATTTCAAATTTTTAGCATCAATCGAATCGATCAATCAAATTTTTCCAATCGACGATGGTTTCCCACCGTCTATATTTCGCCTAAAATATTGCTACTTTAGTTCAAAGAATACGGAAAAATAACAATTGGAGGTTTAACAGTGAAAAAGTAACCCGGAAGTAAAACCGGACACGGGGGGGGGGGGGATGAGCGCGCGGTCAGTCAAACGCATTTATATGGCAACAACGTTCTTTCTCTCTCTCTCTCTCTCTCTCTCTCTCTCTCTTCTGCATATCTGTACACAGTTCGTGTGCGATTACGATAGGAAAGTCACCGGATGTGTGCACTCTGCTGCGCTCGCGGGGTTTCGCGTTAAGCCCGCTGCCGCGAGTTTTGTCCTTTTCAAGCTTTGATGCGACGAGTTTGTTTGTTTTTTGTTTTTTGTTTTTTTTTTCTAAAGAAGCATCGCCCCAGGAGACTCTGATCGTATCGTGCGTTACCTTGCAATCCGGGAAAGTAACGCGATTGGCCGCCTTGCCTTTCCGACCGTGAACGCACGCGGATTCGCATCGTTTCTCGTGTTAAATCAACATTGACAAAAAGAGAGAAAAAAAGAAAGAGAAAGAGGGACAGATAGTGCCAGAAAAACAGGGGAAACGATACGAGGCGTAATCGAAATTCTAGGAAATAATGTCGTGTTCAATGTTTATAAAGCAAGAAAAAAAAGGTCTACAAAAAAATGTCGGCACGAAATTTAATGAGGAAATGACGTAAAATTTGCGCCATCATTGTATTTGCAATTCTTGATTATGAAAAACTGAGACAAGAATGGAGAATAATCTTTTTATCAAAAATATCGAGTTTGATACAGTTAAAAACGCTTCTACCTTCATTCTCGATTGGAACTCAAATCCATTTCACACTTTTATTCGAATTTTCATCTCACCGTTGATAACATTTTATCGAATTGAAGAGAAAAAAAATGTATCTTCTACAAGATTAACGACGCTGGAGAATAATCCGAGAAGATTGAATTGAAAAGATGATAGAGCCGATCGATAATGATTATCGATTGACTAAAGCCTCGAGCTCTCGATTCTCGGTAAGGAAAGAGACGAAAGATTTTCCATCATTTTCCCCTCATTCCGTGGAAAGTCTTTTACGGCTGATTAATTATCAATGGGAAATATTCCGTCTCTCGTTTAGTGCGAATTTTACGAATTGATCGAGCTGGAAATTTTCGCGTCAAAAAGCTTTAATCGATAACGCAATGTATTTTGCATTAAAAACAAATATCCGGTGTGCTTCGTACGGTCAAATTTATTCAGCTAGGAGATACCGCGCTATAATCGTCGAGGCTTGTAAGGGGAAATAAAATTCAAGGCCAAAAGTGATCGTGTCGATTATTACGACAGAAGATAGCGTTTGTAACGGAGTGAAGAAAAAAAAATATATCGCCCACGTCCGTGTGTATGAATACACCGATGACATCGCGCTTTGAACGATGCGAGATAATTTCTTTTTTAACTGGTGTAAAAAAAAATTTCGGCGATCACTGGTCAACACACGTCCGTCTGGACCGGACACGATTTATTCACTTGTCATGCACGGAAATGAAATTATCAGGCACCGGAGCGTGATTTCGATCGAGCTTAGGGCCCCGTTTTGTCATTCAATTTTGGTACCGATCATAATAGGCCCGCCTTTTGACTCTCATCACATTCGCCTCCTTCACGTCCCAATATTTTTTTCAGTTTTTATATACATTTTTTTCGACAAAAACTCAGCATGATTTGCAATGAACGGTGAATTTTTCATCGAAATAATGTTTGAAAATGATAAAAATGAAAATAAAAATTTTTGCTTATTTTTAGGCCAATTTTCGAAAATCTCAAAATAAAGAAATTTCAAGCGTTTATAACTTTACTTCGATTTGGCCGATTCCAAAATTTCTTTTGCGTACACACAGGTTGTGACTAACGAAAATTTAGAGAATGCCGTTTGGTTCATCTCGATAACTTGATTTTTGTAGAAATGACAGCAGTTTGAAAATTGCCGAAAAAAAAACGGAAAGGAAATCTTAGGAAATATGCAAAAATCGATGGTCAAACTTAAAAAATCTGCCAAAAATTGAAAAATAATCCAAATCGGATGAACCAAATGGGGTTTTGTAGCTTCGATGATCAAATTTTCATGAATAGTCATGAAAAAACACTTGCTCAGTTTTGGCCCCATTTTAACAAATGTCGACATAGCGAAATTTCAAAAGCCCATAACTTTACTTTGGTTTGACCGATTTAAAAATTTCCTTTCCGTACACAAGCTTGTGACTAAAGCGAAAGCCGTTTATTTCATCCCGATAACTCACTTTGTGTTGAAATGAGAGAGCAGCTTAAAAATCGCCGAAAAAAACGGAATACCTTAAAAACATTTACAAAAATCAATGGTCGAACTTGAAAATTCTGCCAAAAATCGAAAAATTATTGTAATCAGATGAACCAAACGGCATTTTGAAGCTTAAACAATATACATATAGAAGCCGAAACTTCATTTTTTTTTCTAAATTTCAGCCATTTTACCGAAGCTCTATTCAATTTTAGCCAAAATGCGAAAAATAAAACAATTTTTTTTTTTAAGCCTTATGTCGATATATTTTTTCTCACTGAACACGAATCTACCAATAATTTGCCGAAGAACTCAACATTTTTATGAGTCTTCATTAAAAAAACATTTTTCAGATTTTCCTTGTTTTTTATCATGAATAAATTTTTTTTCGACAAAAACTCTGCATGATTTGCAATCAGTGGTAAATTTTTCATTGAAATAAGGTTTGGAAACGATAAATTGCCTTTGCGCAATGCTAATAAAAAACTACGGTAGCTTTTTATGCGATATACAGAAATCTCGAAGGTCATATATTATTCTTACAATTCTGGTATATGAATCACAAGTATTAATTATTAAAAATATAATAGAGTTTTTTTTGCCATGGGAATTCGAAAATCCACATCCAAATTTATGGGGGACCGCAATAAACACTTTTTTTCAAACTGATTACAATTATTCAGGTCCACTGAATACAGCGATGTATTCCTGAAAGACGGGACTTGTTCAATGATGAAAATATAACGATACTGCAAAACGAAGCTGATTTGTAAAATTTGCGAACTCGGCATTCTCGGAATCGCTAATAAAGCATCGTGACGATAATCCGAGTGACTATTGAAAAACGTGATGCCGGATGGAAAGGCTAACGAGAAAAATCAACGAAAAACGACGAAAGAGTGTTTGACGTTGGGATCGCGATAAAAGTGTTCGCGACAAAAAATATGTTCGGTCTGACGATGGTGGAGCCACGTGAAAGGCTCGTTACCGGTGCCACGGGCTCTCAGCAGCCCCATCCTCACTATCACCAAGTTATCAGAACCACCAGAGTTCATCACAGCTCGAGAAGCCGAAGTGTCGTGACAGTTCAGGAAAAAGTCATCAGATCGAGACTACAGCTCGGATATTCGACGCCCACTTCGTTCATCAATCGGTACTTTTCTATTTTTTCACATTATACTCCCATTAATATACATCCTGTAGTTTTTTTATTAATACGATGACATTCATCGAACCAAGAATTTCTCGTATAATCAGGTGTCAGTTTAAAAGTTTCAATATCTATAAATATCGAGAACTTCAGTTGTGCTAAACGAAACGTGAAAGAAAGTGTCTTTCTCCTTACCGGAAGTACCTCCGTCATATATAGATTATTATATATCTATATATATTATTTGTATATCTATATATTTATAGATTTTACAACTAGTGAGAGGGAACACGGCCAAACGTGCCTCGAAGTTGAGCTCAAACTACGCTGAAACACGAGAAGTTGGTACACACAACTTTCACCGGGCGTTACCCGATAATACTCCTCCGTACTCTCGGTACTCTCGTCATTATCGTATACGTTGCCACTCCGTAACTACCGCATTGAAACATCGCTGTCACGAAAATGAAAGATGCGCCAGTCCTGAAAATGATCTGTTTGCATCGTAATTGTTACCGGAGGTTGGACTTTTTAATCCGAAATTACAAAACATATTGAACGTGTCAGCTGATTCCAAAACTTGCATATTATACCAATTATTACTCTACCAGGAACAGATCTCTGAACGGAAATAAATAGTTTACTGTATTTACAGCAGATTGAGGACAATTTTTCGAATAGTAACTTCAAATGATTATCCGCAGCAATCACGCTTTTTAACTGAACTTTTATCGCCTTGGAAGCTTTCCTAATTTACAAGCTTACCAGTTTTTGGATTTTCTATTCGGTAGCACATTCAGCCAGAGCTGAAGACTTATAATTGTGTTAGATTATTCGAAATCTTTAACATTCGACCAATTATTGGTCTACTAGAATAAATCTCTGAACTGAAACACATTTACTAAATTTACAGTAAATCGAGGAATTCCCAACATTTTATAGTAACCCAGAGTAAAAAATGGTAGCATCGTTTAGAATTGTAATTTAAACCAAATGATTATCCGGCAATCACGATTTTTACCTGAATTCCTATCGCCGGGAAAGTTTTCGTAATTTATAAGCCTACCAGTTTTTGACTTTTCTGTTCAGTAGCACATTTAGCCAGAGCCAAAGACTTGTAATTATGTTGACTTTTAGAATCAGAGAATATTTATGCGGCCTAAAGGTCATAAAAAAGTGGAGACATTAGTTTCTGGGAGAGTTGTCATGGGAGGCTGATTATTTGGTAATCAATTCTAATAGCCTCTCTAATTTGATGGGAATAGCATAACATTTGACGGTGGTTACAGAGTTGTTATTTTATTGGTAGAGTTTTATTGCTATAAAGATGTAAATACTTGGCGTCGAGACGCTGACACGTCTCTTGATTATAGGAATAACTGATGAAGCTCTAAATGTGCTAGAAATGTGCCTATAAAAACTGGTAATTTGGAAAAGAGATTTCTTTCACTGTCCATTGCAGAAGTTCAAAGTTTTGCTTTCAAAATAGGGATGTTCGATTCCGATTCGATTCTTTAAAAGATCGATTCTTTTGTTAAAAAAATCGATCTTTTGAATGGATTATTTCCTTTCGATCTTTAGGTGAATCGATTTTTGACCTTAAAAATCGAGAATTCGATTTTTTTATTAAATTCATTATCTATTGAAGATTAGTATTTAAATAAAGATTGACAAAAGTCTAGAAACATCAACGTCAAGATTAAGAGAAAACAAAGTACGTGAAAATGTGAAAACGTGAGAAAAAGAGCAAACAAAAATTGATAGCTAAAATATTGAAAACATGATCCAACGAAAAAAAAATCTGATTTGTTAAATATATTCATAATATTGGTAAGAATATAGTAAAAAGGGCAAATGTCTACAAAAATCAAACTATGTTCAGCCTCAATGAAAACTGCTTTATATTTGTTATTTTGTATTCATAATTTTGTATTAAAAATAAATTAATACAATTTAATCATTTTCCATAGCAAAAACTTGATAAATTAGCAATTATTTTTTTTTACGATTTTTAAAAATCGACTATTTGGATTCGATTAGAGAATCGATTCTTTCCAAAGAATCGAACATGCCTATTTCAAAATCACAAAAAGTTGAATTTGAATGAAGCTCCACAATTTGCGATATCCATTTTTTTCGAATGAACTTTGATTCGTCAAAAATTTTGAATAAACTTTGCATGCACAGCTGCGCACTTTCCTCGCGGTGTTGCCCAATAATTTTGTGAATAATGAGACACAGCCTTGGGTCTCGCATGATTCGACATCTGTCGCTGTATCCAGAAGCAAACAAAGCGACTCATAGAGCATAAGACTTCGCATCTTCGGCTCCATCTGTCTCTCGTGATTATGCAGAAGGCCGACAATTTTGTTCTCTGTACACACGCAAGAGAAATCGCACACTCTGTGTCTCTCCTCGGTCAGAATTTTCAGACAGGAGGGATGCAAACGAGCATTACGATTTTACAGCGAGAAATGTGAGATAGACTCACGCTTGCATAATCGCTGAACACAAATCTTCTCTTTATTTCCAATTAATCTCACTCACGCTCCGTTGTAAACGACCACTTTTCTCTTTAGCATTTTCCCTGTCCAGCTGTCATTCGAATTTTCCGGATCTCGGTCACGTCTTTTCGAATGAAAAATAAATGTCCATCACACTTATCCTTTTTCTTCTTCTCAGCTTTTATATTTGGAGCCAAACATCTAACGATAAGTTGAGAAAAAGGAATTTCTGACGTCTCAGCATTCCACTAATTCAACTGTACCGCCAGAAAACTATAAACCAAAGATATTATCATAATATAGAATATCTTTTTACAATCTTCCTCGTATTTACGATTGCAGCATCATTGTTTTCTCGCCTATCGTTGAGCGCTCACAAAACGAGTACAACAAACGGAATACCTCATTCCTCGTCTGTGTAAAATAAGCTTCCGGAATTTTCCTTTATCATTCATGAGCATGCCAAGTGTTTCGCGATCCTTTTATCGCGGATTTTCCCGAAAGAAAATCAGGAGGGAACGAGCTTTTCGCGGCTCAGTGATGAATAAAAGTTGCATGAACAGCGGTGAAAAAATTATAGAGTACAGGAGTAAAATTCGCTGAGTGTTTATACGGTTTCAAAGGAGGAATCTCAATTTCAGTTTACGGTAAAGAGCGACGAGAGCGCGTGCTTGCACTTGGGCAGCGTTAATTAACATGTTTAAGAAGGCGTAAATGTCTTAACGGAGCGTCCATTAACGGTTTGAAGCATGTTCTTTCTATCTTTCTTGCTTCCATGATAAACACACCCGCGAATGCTGTATTATGATACAGATGTTTATAACGATAAGCTTGAAAGAGTGTTGTCTGGATATTTCATCATAGATCTGTTACTATATCGCCCCCTTAAGCCACGGGAATCTCAACTCAGCTACCGTACGTTAATAGCAATCAACGGTTGTTAATTACTTGACGATAATTACGCGAGGAGGCCACCATCATCGCCATCGGCAGTCTTTACCAATATATGTATCTATATATCTATACGTGTGTTTGCGCGGAGAAGCCAGAAGCGCCCCCAGCGGCCACTTTTGTCCCTACGCTGCTGTGCTATAATAAGGCACGCTTTAATAATTCCTCTAATGAATTCGTCCGCTTCCCTTCCACCTCCCGACTACACATGTGTAAAAGATATACACTACCGTCCAAAAGTTTGGAAACACCTCGTCCCGATTCCTCGCCGCACAAAATTTTTTACTGCGCTTTTAAAAATGAAGATATTTCGATTCAACAAGCGGCGTTTCAAATGGGACATATTCAGCTTCATTTCGCTCCTTCCAAAAAAATTTTGCGATTTTTTTTAACCTGGTACGACCGTTGAAACATGGTCGTTATTTGGATTTTTTTTGGCGTTGAAATTTTGGCACACGAAATTTTGGCATGTAAAACTTGTCGGGGGAGTATTAGCTTCAATTTCGTTTTTTAAAAAGTTTCGTAAAATTTTTTTCCCCAAAAATATTCAGATTTTCGTAAAAAACGATCATGTTTATAAAATGAAGCGTTACTCTAAAACTACTGGGTTTTCGTAAAATCTCAAAAGGGCTAAAAAGTTGCGTACGATTATTCTGAATTCAATGAAATTTTTTCAGAATTTTTTTTCAAATTTTTTTTTCAAATTTTTCTTGTTAACGAGATTTTTTTAATCTTAAATAATCGGGTCTCCTACCTCATCTACACGAGTTTTCCGATAAAAAAAGCCATGTAGATAAGGTTTTTCGATTAAAAAGCCGTGTAGATGAGATAAGAGACCCGATTGTTTAAGATGAAAAAATATCTCGTTGACAGGAAAGAATCTAGAAAAAAAATGTAAAAAAAAATTCTGTAAAAATTTCATTGAATTCAGAATAATTGTATGCAACTTTTTACCTTCTTAGTAATTTCCCAAAAATCCAGTAATTTTAGAGCTACGCTACATTTTATAAATATGGTCGTTTTTTGCGAAAAATTGAATATGTTTGCGAATAAAAATCGTACGAAAATTTGAAAAAACGAAATTGAAGCTCCCCTCCACAAGTTTTTCATGTGAAAAACAGTTGTAAAATAGTCCGTGCGCCAAAATTTCAACGCAAAAAAAAAACGAAAAATGACCATGTTTCAAAGGATGTACCGGGTTCAAAAAAATCGAAAACATTTTTTAGAAAACGCGAAATGAAGCTGAATATGTCCCCTTTGAAACGCCTTTCGTTGAATTGAAATATTTTCATTTTTAAAAGAGCAGTGCAATTTTTTGTGCGGCGTGTAATCAGGCGAGTGTTTCCAAACTTTTACACGGCAGTGTACATACTGAATAGGCCACCATTTCTCCCTATGCGATTTACCGCACTAGTCTGCGCTGTTAACGCCGTTACCACAGCCGGTACATTACTATTATCACAATTACCCACCTGCGCGCACACCTTCCGCGTTATTCGCACATTTTACCCCGGGGAAGTCCCGGAGAGCGGATTTCACTTCCGGTTCGTCGACAAGTGAGGAAGAGAGAGAGAGAGAGAGGCAGAGGGGCACGTCGAGGACTTTGGGGACTTGGCGAAAGCCCCGGAGCTTTTAACCAAGTTATGGACCAACATTAGAGCATTAAACGGGGTGGTTTGAAAAAAACCTAGCAAACGGCCCTTCTGAACCCTCAGACTTCCGGCTAGAACCTTTGAAAATTTTTCAAAAGTTTCAGAGACTCCAAAGACCTCGGCCTCAGCATGCTTTTCAAGTGTTGCTCGTTTTGCCAAGTTTCTTCATTTTTTTCTGTACCAACAAAATTCAACCAGCGATTAGAAAATTAAAACAAAACTAAGCCAGGCTACTATAGAATATTACAGATATTAATCGACTATAAATCGACTTTTCTTATTGAACGCTCGTTAATAAGCGACAACTTTGCGATCTCTCTCGCTTCGCCACCGTTCAATTTCATTTTCTACGGAATTTTCACATTGCGCAACGAACAAACTCGTTTATCCCGTTAAATATCATTTCTCTCGCTCCCTTAACTCCAATAAAATTGATAATAAGTGTTGGTTTCAATGTTCCATAATGATTGCAGCTCTATGTAATTCTTGTAAATTTGTAAATCCGCCGAATCCCCGCAAAAAGCACGCCAAGATGACGCGGATTGACTAAAAACATTATGCGGGAAAACTGAGGATCAGTTTTTTTGATGCGGCGCCAAAGAAACGCGAGACAAATGTGCGCGAAATGCGAGCTCTATCGAAAGATCGCGAAATGGAGACACATCGATTCTCGTGTCTCTTTTCCCGACGCAAAGCCTGATGGATGAGGGGAATTTTTCATTGGCAGAGTTATTGGAAACATTTCTCTTTCTTGACGCCCTCTTTCGACGGATCTTCCCTCAGTCAAACATTTTTCTAGTCCCCTTCTTTCGTTGCTTCACGTTTGTGAAACAGACGATGCAGAACGTTGTAAGTTCTCTATCCTTAAATTCTTGAATAACTTCCAGAAGCTCGTGTGAAAGCGGAGATCACGAGACACGAAGCTGAAGAAGAAGCCGAAGAATCCTGAAAGGCATTAATCGCACAGTGAAGCATTAATTCTGATGGAGGAACATTCTGAAGCATTAATTAAGAATTGCTCTTCGTCTCTCGGTTGATAAAGCTTCTCTTATCCTCGCTTCTAGTCCGGATCTACATATCGAGTTAACACAATGAAGTCGGTTAAATCAGTTGTGCAATCAAAATGCTCGGTGTTACGAATGACAGTGAGGGTAATAATTTCACTTCCGCGCGCATCCGGGACGTTTCCTCGGAGGATTCACTCGGCTGTCTTGGATCTCCTCTTTCCTATAATTACAAATGACTCCGGTGAGAGATTGGAAATTATACCATTGCGTCGTCACACACTCGCAGCTTTGAATCATCCCCTAATCAATCCCTAACCATTTCCTCGAATAATCAAAATATCTAAAGATTCATTCAGAGTCAAAGTCACACGACGCTTTTGAAATGGGAGAAAATTGTGGAAATTCCGGCATTTATTCTGGAAGAACCGCTTGAAAATCTCGCTGACTCGGGAGGAACTTTATAAATCAGCATTCTCGTCATTTATTTGACCAATTATATTCTCCTTACGGGGGCTTTGTAATCCGTGAGTTTTTGCTCGGTCGTATTAAATAGCCCTCCGGGCCGACAGTGAGACGGACAGAAACCGAGAGAAAAGGCACCATTAATTGGCCAAACAACGCAATTAAAGTTTGCGTCGTTTGTGCTGTTGAGCTCTTGACGAGGAGGAATGAGAGGAGAGTGGCGAGGGGGCGGCTAAAAAAGAGGAATCTGACCTTGTTAATTGACCCCCGGTTCTCTCGTGTCCGAGGATAGCCAGTTCGAAAAACACATGACCTCCTCGTTTTGTGCATGCCCAAACTCTTTCTCACTCTTTGGTCGTACATCGGACGTTTCGCCATTAACTAGAATCCCATTAATTAAGCAATTTTAGCGAACGGTTAACCCCGATGGTAATCAAACGGAGGCCGTTATAGCCTCGCAACAGTGAGCCGAAGAGCAGTTTTCGTTTTATTCTTCGTTCTTGATCCCTTTCTTTTGTTAACTATCCACGCAAAAAAATATCACTCTATGAAAATATCACTGTTAACGTCTCGCATCTCCAATGTTGAATACCAGTTTATCAAATTTTATACGTTTGCAAAAATATCGCGTTCATAATTTTTTGTTTTCTTCTGGAGGGTTGTTTCGTTCCTTAAAGTCCAATGTAATGACCAAAATTCCGACGTTTTTTCATTAATTTTTTAAAATATCAAAATAAAATGCGATCGTTTTGAAATTCTTACATGTTGTTATTTGTATCTTGAAGAGTACAAAACAAATTTTGTTTACTGATTACACCAATTTGTTTATAATTTTGTACGTTAAAGTGGAGTCCTCAAAAAAAGGTGACTTGTTTCGGGGAAGCACAAGCCTTCCGTAGTAATCTGAAATAAAAATTCCAAAGAGATTACTGTTTTGTAGGCTTAATTCTAGGTCTATAACCTATAATATGCATATTTCAAGAAAAAAAAACGAAATGGCGGACTTGTAAACAAATAGGTCTTCGAAATTGATTTTTTTTTAAATAAATTGTTAAAAAAAATTCATTTATCATTAAACAGATGAATGTTTTATAAGTTAGGTATTTAGCTATGTATGTCTAAAATAACGGGTACGATTTTTAGCCAAATCGGTTGAATAGTTTTTAGTCAGTGCTTCCCCGAAGTTTCGAAAACGTAATTTCAAGAAAAACGCGTTTAAAGTTTTGACAACAGATTTTGTATAAAAAATTATACTTACATTAATCAGCTATGCCTGGTGCATAGAGCAGACCTTCCGTTTCCTGAAAGTTAGTTTAGTTTAGTCTCCTGAAGTAGTTAGTCATTTTTAATATTAACTTATTAGTTAATTGCTCTTTTTTTGCTATAACTTTAAAAATATTTTAAATTTCGATCTGAAACTTTTACAGTACATTCTTAAGATGTTTATCTTGCGAAAAATGTTAAAAAAAATCAATTTTTTGAACCCGTCACAGTGGGCTACTACCTTAATCAAATCAACGAATAAGTAAGCAAATAAAAGGTTTCATCGAATTTTCGAGATATTTTGGACATGGTTTTAAAATGTATTCTTTTTATTAATATATTAAAAGATATACTTCATTACTTTTTCAAGGAAGAATACTATCCGCTGAACTTGCTTACGAGAAAATTTGTTCAGTAATAAATATATTTCTGGACCAAAAAATGCAAGAAATCATTTTTATTTTTGTTGCAATTGAATAGTTAAAAATATTGTTCAACAGTGTATAATTCCTCACAGATCTCAAACCAGTGAATGCAAAAATAAATAAAATGACCTCAATATACTTCATCCATTTTGCAGGATATTTTGGACGTAGTATTAAAACATAATCTTTTTCTTGAAATATTAAAATATATTCTTCGTTCTTTTTTAATAGTCTGTGCTGAGCTTGCTTACAACAAAATTCGTTCAGCAATAAATACACCTTTGGACCAAAAAAAGTGTAGAAAATCATGTTGATTTTTGTTGCAACCGAATAGTTGAATATTGTTAAATATCGTCTGCATCTCCAAAGGTTTAAAATTCCATACGAAGAAAATTGGAATTGGTATTAGTGTGACAAATTCAGAGTTAAATTTCCCACCTCCAGATTCCTTGTGAATGAAATTTAAATTGAAAATTCATTTCAAACAAAATGTCTGTACGAGCCACGCCACGTAAAAGTATTTGATGCATCTATATTGGCCTCTTCAAGCCTCAACGAACCGTGCACAAATAACGGCAAAGTGCGGGTACCTACATGGTTTTTTTTCGTATAACGTGCCTAAATAATACGAAGTTGCGTGTGTGTGTGTGTGTGCGTTCAGTATGTCGCAAGGAACTGGACTGTGGCCATTCAAGAAAATGGAGCACACTGGATTGAATACGAAATTTATGCGGACCTCAACACGTACTCGTACCAGTATAAATATACAAAGCGATAAACACACGTACACAGACATGAAATTACACTGCACTCGTGGAGTTACATTTTCTCCACGCTCGCTTCGGTTACACGAACATGCCCATTGCGTATAAAATTATTGGTCACGATCTAAACCGGAGGAGCTCAATTAACGAATTAATTTTAGTATCGTGGTTAATTCAATTTGATCCTGTAACTCAATTATTCTCGTTAGTATACCAGTGATGAGCGTTTGTCCTCGAGTCTGAAACTTTTCCATCAATTCTCGAGTCGGAGTGGTTCGCGAGGACTTTATTTGTTCTCTGGAATGGACAACAGAGAGTTCGGAGGGAAGTACATTTTCCATTTACCACGGGATGAACAAAGTGTCGCACAAAGACCAAAGTGCTGCAACTGTTGCTTTCACACGCGCTCAAAGTCCGGACTCTCCGACAAAGTGCGATTATTTCGAGAGATAGCAAGAGCCGTTGAAGGAGACCCAAGTCTGAAAGAAGAAAAGCGATGAGATAGTGGCTGATCCCCTTCTATTCGGTCGTATCTTCTCACGATACACACTCATTGATACTCCACTGTACTCGGCTACTGTTTTTTGTTCTATGTTTTCTTGGGAAAACATTAAGATAGTCCAGTTCATTCGAGTCGAACGGGTCGATCGAGAAATACGATTCAAAAAATTCTTCCACGTTTTCCAAAGAAACTTGAGCAATCGAAGATAAAGCTAGCTTCAAGAGTTCCGTCCTACAATTAGTATAAAAAAGTATAGCTATAGCTTACAAGAAAATAAATCAGATGTCCTGATAAGTTGTTTTAATCGTTGAAATGGGCTTGGAAATTTGTCTAATAATTTCAGTTCCCTCTCTCTTTTCCTAAACATATGGTTTTTATTTTTCAATCAAATTATTCTTAAAAATAAATCAAACTAAAATTCTTAATCGTCTTAATCACCAAATAAAGCACGTTATTTGAAAATTTTGCAATAGTTGCAAAAACCGTCTTTAATGTTAGTAAGTTTGAAAAGATTGCAGCATCGTTAATCTAACAACTTCGAACCAATTTCATCTTTAAAATGATGATGAAGTTTGGATCGCTACAACGAAAATCAATTGTTTAAATTCATTTTTAGTGAGATTTACGTTTTGCCAGTGCATTTAGAATTTCATGACCTCATTAAGGACCGCAAAATATATTTCAACCATTTTTAGTCTGAAAGCTTTTTGGGAAGAAGTAATATTATTAAAAAATAAACTATTTTCGTTATATTCAAACGATGCAGGCTTCACATCATCCTTTAGAAAATATAATGGTAATACTTGATTTACTTGACTACAAGAAGTACTCTAATCATTCAGACGAATCCTGTCTTCAGGATGTGCAATATTCGTCGTAGAGAAATATATTTTGTTAAGCAGTTGGGACGAGCATTTGACAAACACAATTGGTAACAGTTTTGTCTACCAATGCGAAAATTCGAATTTCCAGCTGAAGCGAATACTTTTCTCTCTGTTATCAACTACTCCAATCGCAAATATTACATTCCCAACGCCAAAGATTATTCACAAGATTGTGCTGACTCCGCAAAATCTGGATCATTGTTACTCAACATTTGTTTTCAACAGCATCATCTTCGACAAAAGTTTGCCATTTTTTTCGCACCGTTCATCCAAGTAGAATTCTCTTCCGCTTCCTCTCTGTCGCTCATTCGAGGTCTCTTGACGGTTATCTTTCCTCTTGTCTCTCGACTGCCAGACGTCTTGGTAATAGAGAACCAACGAAAAGTGTGCTGGAGAAGCGACGAAGAGAGAGGAAGAAGAAGAAGGGAAGGAAGTGAGGATGGAAGATGATACGGTGTGTGCCGGTGACTTTTGTGACGTTCTCATGTGTACCAGAAAGTGAGTAAGCTAGTGGAAAGATAAAGGTGTGCGAGAGGGAAGAAAAATATTGGGAAAGGCACGAAGGAGGAAGGAAGAAGAGACAGAGGGAAGAAAAAGAAGGAGAGAGAGGTATAGGGTTGACGACAGGGGCTTCTGGGCACTTTGCACGAGGGATGAAGAGAGATAGCTCAGAATGGCGCGTGTCCAAGTGGCAAGTGATGCTCTTCAGGAAAGAAGAAGAAGCCACATTGTCTGAGGGCAGTCTCGAGACACTCTGTGCAATGGCCGCGCGATGAACGAGCGATGTATGCGAGAAACACTCGACTTCTTTTCCGCCCTCTCGCGGAAAACAAAACCTCCCTTCGACATGTGTGTGGCTCATATACGAAAGACGATGTACCCAATCCCTGCCAGAGTCATTCTGTATCCTCTCAGTTTATTGCACGATTTTCGAGCATCAGCTTCCTGCGTTTGCCACTCTTCGAGCATTTTGTAATTCAACACACTGTGCAGAGTCAGAATCAATTTTTAAGATAAATGAAGTTCGATCGCGAAAACGAGAAAACGAAATTTGAGCGACTACCCAGAAAATTTGACTTTCAGAAATCCTCATGGAAATCAGTTTTTATTCTTTTGGAGTATTTTTTCTTAATAATTTCAAATTTACTTTGAATTGAAGATTGATATTATTTAAAAAGAATTTATATTAAAATATCAAATTGGGCACCCGTGCCTAAAAGTATCGTTTTATTGGGACCAAGGACGAAAATAGCAAATATTGCACTTTATGGATTCTATTCCTCCTTCCCTCTTAACAATTTGAATAAATTTTTTTTTTTATCCTGACGTTAAGGTCCACTGTGACGACCGAAATTTCGATGTTTTTTCATCAATTTGTTTAAATAACAAAATAAAATGTGATCGTTTTGAAATTTTTACATGTTGTTATTTTTATCTTGAAGAGTACAAAAAAAGTTTTGTTTACTTAATTGTACATGTATTTGTTTATGATTTTGTACGTCAAAGTGGAGTCCTCGAAAAAAGTGACTTTGTTGCGGGGAAGCACACAGCCTTCCGTAGTCATCTGAAATAAAAAATCCAAAGAGATTATTGTTTTGTAGGCTTAATTCTCGGTCTATAATCTATAATATGCATATTTCAAGGGAAAAAAACCGAAATGGCCGACTTGTGAACAAGTCTTCGAGATCGAATTTTTTTTGGATAAATTGTTTTAAAAAATTCATTTATTATTAAAAAATTGAATGTTTTTGAGGTTAGGTATTTCGCTATGTGTGTCTAAAATAACGGGTAAAATTTTTAGTCTAATCGGTTGAATAGTTTTAGTCGGTGCTTCCCCGAAGTTTCGAAAACGTAGTTTCGACAAAAACGCGTTTAAAGTTTTGACAACAGATTTTATATAAAAAAATTATACTTACATTAATCAGCTATGCCTGGTGCATAGAGCACTCCTTCCGTTTCCTAAAAGTTATCTCAAAGCTCTCTTCATTTCTACGAGAGATTTACAGTTTCTGGTGATTGCCAAACCGTAGTAATTAGTCATTTTTAATATTAATAATTATTGGTTAATTGCTCCCTTCTTTTCGCTGAAACTTATACAGTATATTCTTAAGATGTTAATTTTGCGAAAAATAAAAAGAAATCATTTTTTTGAACCCCTTCTACTACCACCTTAAAGCCAAAAAAAATTGAACGATAATTGTCCAAGTTTAAAAATTAAAAAGCTATTTCTTATTTTTAGCTAAATTATGTTTTGCAGGAAATTAATGAGGAAAGCCAAAATCATTTGGAATGTTTGTTCGCGAAAAAGAAGGAAATTGGGTAGGAAAATCGTTGACGTTGAGAGTTTTGAGAAAATCTTCATGGAGTGAAGATTTAAAGACACGTCAACGATCGCGTGCTCGGTCGAAATGCTCGTTTCTGGAGACGTCCGAGCAGGTGATTCTTGCCTCTTATCCCCCTGGCACGGGCACGTGTCAGCTCGAAGTATATAAAAGGAGCCCCGAGAGATTCAACGGGGTAAAGAGCGAGTGAGAGAGCCTCTCTCTATCTCTTGAGTACTCCGTGAGTATATCCAATCTCGATAGGAACAAAAAGACTCGATCTTTGCTTCGAGATCAAAATCTTTTTCTTTCTTGCTCTCTTTTCTCTCTCTCGCTTCTCATTCCCTAGGAAAATAGAATAAGCTATTCGAGGCGCAACTTATATAGAAGTGTACCGCCTTAAAGGAGTCGCGAGCTGGGCAACTTTTTTCCTCATTCCTCTTTCCTCTCTCGTCCTGATCCTCTTGTGTTCGAACGGAAAATCGAGTTTTCCCTTCTCCAAAGAACTCTTCGCGAATTGCGCCAGTATCGAAGTAAATCCCATCGGTTTCCAATATTTTTCACGATTACGAAGGTACCTTTCAGCCAATGTCGTCACAGTGATCCTGGAATACAATTTTATCGATATCCTGGCGTCTCGGATTAAATGGCCAAAAAAATGCAGACGGAAGAGTAACGACAACAAAAGCCTCTGGATAATAACATGCTTTTTTATTTTTTCTCGAATTTTAACATTGTTCGAGAAAACGTGATGTTTTCGACGTTCTCTCCGTTGTTTATCGATTTCTTCGTGTTTCACGAAACATTTCAATGTTTCAACGAATATTTTCCAAAAAACTTCCTGTTTACCTTCTGGTTTCTCCTTCCAAAAACTTTTCACATGCAAAAATCTCAATGAGCAAGGAGAACTTGAATCGAAGGACAATTTCAAAGCACTACAATTTTGGGGATGAAAAAGAAAAAAATTTATTAAAAAGCAAAATTTATTAATAAATTAGCCTAGCTGCAGGATTAATTAAATGTACCTTTGTAAAGTTAGCAGAGAGAAGTCTCCAAAATGAATTTGAATCGTACCAGAATTAGATGCTTTTAAGTGCTAATTTGATGCTCTTTTCGTTCTCTCAAAAATTGAATTTGAAAACTTCTCTGCTAGTTTAACATCAAGCCAGCGGAGACCCATTATGATCAACACTTTTTCTAAAATATAACAATATAAGAATTAAGTGCTTTTTAAGTGCTCTTGAACCATATTAAATTAAACTCCAAAATTTGATCAAAAATATTTCTTTTCGTTTTTAATTTTTGTGAATACTTTTTCATATTCAAATTCAATTTCTGGAAAAACTAAAAGGGCACCAAATTTTCGAATTCGGCACCGAATTAAAAAAACTAAAAAGACACCTAATTCTGGTACAACTAAAATTCATTTTCGAAACTGGTCTCTGCTAACTTTAGAGGTATTAAATGTCAACTTTATTTTGGCAGATATTGCAGAATTCCTCGAATGTTCCTTCACATTTTTTTTTATGGTATAAACTGTGTTACACATTTGAAATGTTGGAGGCTCGGGCTGTGGCTGTTTTTCGCGCCAGGTGTAAAGCCTTCGAAGGTTTTGGCTCCGATGGGGGAACAGCGTGTGTCTAACACACTCGGGCATTCTCTGCTCGATGTTCACTCGCGTTTTCCGTCACATTTTGAGTGTGTATGCACATATATACATATATATAGACGTGAATATTGCGTGGCACGAGTCTCCGACGAGTGCAACTCAAAACGTGTTGTAGCCACCCCGAATGGCAGATGTTTCTTTCCTCGCGGACGAAGAAGAACCACCGAGTATTTTTTACCGATATATATATATATTTCCTCGCTATATATCATCATCTGCTCGCTACGGTCGTGAAAGATCGAGAAAAGGAATAAAAGAGAAGCCCGGATTGTCCGGAGCTCTTGGGGCGCGCGTCTCGATCGAGCAGGTGGCTTTACACGATTCTCATTTTTTTTCCATTTTTTTTTCTACCTCCCTCCACTTCACCGAGAAACATTCGCTCGTTCGAGAGAGATTTTCATTACAAAATAGAACTCCCATTTTCCAGGCCCTTTTTCCAGCTTCTGCGAGAACAGAAGCCGATATTTTAAGGGTTGATTTGAGTATAATAATTTTTTGCGATTTTTTTTCTTTATCAAACGTTCATGAAGATCTATTGAGCCAATTTATCTGAATTATTTTCTCCTCAATAATTATTTAGAAATTAAGCGAAAGGAATTTTATTAAATAGGCTAAAATTCTAAACCGTTCTAAAATGGATCTTAAAGATTCTAGAGACTTAAAATTAGGCTTCGTGTGTGGTTTTTTGTGACTAAAATGCTGTTATCCATCGTCGTATCGCTTTTATGATTCCCTTTCAATCAGTCTGGCAAGTTTTATCGACTGACCCGTATTACCCCGCTATCCAGCGGTACAAATCGAGTGTGTATATATATTGGACCGGATCCGGGTTGAAAGTAAGAGCAATTATAGAGCATGGCTTCGTCAATATATACCTTAAGTTCCCCGATATTGGGGCGACTGGCATTAACAGCTATAAATATACACTTTCTCGTTACTATCTATCAGCTGCTCGTCTCCGCTTCTTTGAGATTCACTCCCATTTTCGGAACACACTCCGTCGTGGCTCTGTTTACACTTTCCGATAGAGCAAGGGGAATACAATAATAAACAAATTAATTAACCAGAAGTGTAGCAAAATTTGGTTTATTTTAACTTAATAAAGAATCGTGCTTTAAACACCATTTAAAAAAGCCATCAAAAAATACTTATTGCTCATTCAAAATATTGTGCCTGATTTTCAATTCATATAAATCTGACTCCCTTTATCATTAATTTTTTATAAATTCTTCATTTCAAAGACGAACGTTTGTAATTTCAATTTAGGTAAAATAAAAAATGAATTTGGATAAAATATTTTTTTTCATCGAGAAAATTATTTTGTTGACCCATTATATTACTAAAGTATAGCAATAAAAAAATTTCAAGTACAAATACACATATTGGCGATTCGTAAGACATTACAGAATTTCAGAATGATGTGAAGAAATTGAAGAAACATCAATTACAGCGTGCATACCTTAAAAGAGAACTCTCGTGATGAGTTTCTCGTCTGATTGAGAAAAAATTAAAAAAAATTCAGATGCCACAAAAAAATCATCTTTTGAAATCCAGGGTACTTCGTCCCAATGGCGTGTGCCGTGCGTTTACCTGCTGGCACAGAGGACACGTGCACTTATATCCGAGGATGCTCGTGAATTGTGAGCGAGGTAAAGAAAAAAAAAACGTGAGGGAGACCCCACAAAGATGTATGTAGGGCCCCGCTTGCAGCCTGGGGCCCACCTTATTCTCATTGAGTCTTCTTCCTCCTTCCTTCGACCCGGCTGAGCCTTGTACAAAAATTCAACCCCTCTCGCTTCCCGAGGGCCCAATTGGACTCTCCTCGCAAAGGAGAGAGAAAAAATCGTGTACATAAACGGAGGATCCTCTTTCGAGGGGCAGCTGTTGCTTTTTTGGCCCGATGTTCCTTCTCTTCGGCACCTTCTTCCTTTTGGTCCCTCTTCGACCAAAATTCAGTCAACCATTTGCCCTCGAGTTGCACGGACGCGTAGAAAAATTCTTCTCATCGTCGTTGGTTCCTCCTCGTTTTTCTGGAAACTCAAAAAATTTTCCAAACCATCGAAAAACGCGAATAAATAATTAGTGTCCTCAAAACCATTGAAATCATTTTCTTCTTGGCGAGGACCAAAAATCGAGTTGGATAAATTCGTTGACCAGTGAATTTGAAAATTGTTTTTTGGGCACTCTCTTCGAAAGACATTTTCACCGATGACGTCCACGGTCATCCGGATGTGCATTAATGAACCTCTGCCTTTAACGGTCAGCTAAATTTAAATCCGATCGATATAATCTCCTCGTTCAGTCGGTTTGTGCCGTGTGTAGTAAACTCACCGGTTGAACTTTCTCGACCGTATCGTCGACGTCACGACGACGACGACGACGACTACGACAACGACGCCTCCACCCTCTCGTCGATCGTGACCTTTTCGCGAGGAATTTCTTTTCCTCGGACGTAACTGAGCCAGATTAAAATTAGTTCAATTTTCTGGTTGTGATGCATAACGTCTCTTATGATAATTTGTGAAAAAAAAGTGTCACCAATGAAGAGGAACATTTGAAAAAATTAAATTTTCGAATTCTACGATTGTTCGATGAAAATATCGCACCATGATTATCTGCGTATCTGGATTTCTCGTGGGGTATGTTTTCACAATCTTCCGCAGTCTCTGGCAAACGTTAAAACGTGTGTTATATATATCCGCATATTATTTGGGGGTGTTTTTTTTATGAGTGAGTCAGGAAACCAGAGAATGATTCACAATGTGTGGTCAAACACTCGCCCCGATGAATATCAAGCGTTTCTGCACACCTGGCGAGCTCTCCAAAAGCTATAATAATAACAATTGTAACGGTGACATTAAAAAAAAAAACAACTCGACCAAATGAAAAGCCCTCGAGGATCGCTGACCACCCGCTTTTAACCCTCCCACGAACGTGCTATTCGACACTGCATTTTTTTTTGTCTTTTTACGAGCACCAGAATTCCGGGTAATACGATTACAATCGTATTTCAACGACCATGTATCATTTTTCGTTGATGAGCCCAATTATGCCTTCGTGCTAAAAAAAATTCAGTAGAATACAAAAAATACATTTCCGGTGCAAACGAAATTAATTTTACCCCTTCATAAATATATTTTTTCAAATTCATTTTTCTCATTTTTTTGCAAATTAATATTCTTCAATCAATAAAATTCTTCGTTCCAGGATCCCTTTTTTCATTTCCAAACGAATCCCACAGAATGAAGAATCGATAATGTTGGATAAGATCGGACTTGAAATTTTGATGAAATATTTTCAGAATATTAAATCACGAGCAAACGTCAAAATACAAGAATTTAATTATTTGAAAATTATAACTCAAATTCCTTGAACCATCATAATTTATTTCGGTGCTTGCCACGAAATTCCCGACTGGAAAATTAACACAGCAAAATGATGCGATTTTCGTTGATCCTAGACGAAGAAGGCTCCTCTTTTTGTTTGAAATTTGAGAGATAAATTTACATAGTTGAGGCGCAAAACTTTCGGAGGGACCGCAGAGATCCGAGAGATAATGCCTTTGTATATTCGGGCATTAAATTTATTCTATTATTCGTAAGCTTTGTCGGTTTCGGGCAACACTAGTTCGCTGTTTGGACGCTTTACATTACAGAGCCTATAGTGCATTGTTATTCGGTGTAATTACCTCCGAGCAGACACGGAGTGTTCTCAAACTACGCATACAAATACAAAGCCAAACACACACATTTATACACACTTATATATGAATATTAATGTTTCTGAATTTCGCGAGCACATATCCTGCCTACCCATTATCGGACTTTGTATTTATGTCCACGGTCCATTTAACTCTCCGTCCCAATGTTTCTACCCGCTGTATTGCGAATTTTCATTTTCAGCATTATAAAGAGAGGATTACTCGTTTCGATTCACAAATTTTGCTTGTCCGACCTAAAACCCGCGATATTAATTCTCACTCAGGTTTCTGCATTCGATGCCCACGATATATGCATATAAACATGGATATACATATATATATGTAATCGTCGGAGCAACATATCAAACGTCAGACGCACTATAATACGATTTAATACCCTCTTCTGACTCTGCGGATGATGTTGCTCCTCCTCCATCGCTGCAGACTACATATACATAAATATTGCCCACATAGACTTGGTAGACTTCGTTCCAATGCCCACAACCCTCACTGACAACATCGTTCAGCCTCCACTCTTTTTCTATCTCTCCATCCCGCTCACTTTCTCTATCTCTCTCTCTCTCTCAGCCTCCGGAAATTAGGTTTGGTAATCACTCAACAGCGGATATTAAACGCTCTTCAAACACCGGCGGGTTCGTCGAACTCCCCCTGAAATGTAGTGTCTCGCCCGTCAGTAAATTTCGAAAAAACACTATTTTCAGAACGTTCGAAAAATATCTTCATTTGTCACGGTGATGTCAATAATCGCGATTTACTTTGGATTTCTCTTGAAAATAAAATACAAAATGCAGTGTCGAAGTACCATTATTAACGAACTTCGATTGAAATACTAGAATTCAATGAATTGTGAGAATTGTAGGAATCGACGGGATTTGCGAGCACGACTCTCCAGGAGAATGATTGCAATTTTTTTACCAAATATTAAAAATAATAATGGGTAGAAAGTTTGGTATTGATTAATTGCCAAGTTTCGCCAATGAAAATTGTCCTTAAGACTATAATCTTAGCGAAAAGAAGTACCATTCTAAATATTTTCTTTTCGGTTCATTTGCAGTTTTCCACAAAAGATGGAGAGGCAAACGCACAGCGCGAATCTGGGACAAAATCATGGCGGAAGCACCCACGGGGTGTATTCGTCGGGAAGTCAAACATCCCTCTCGACGTCCTACATAACGGGACAGTCCTATATGCAGGGACAGAATTACGCTCACGGATCTTATCCAACGGCGAACGTTCAGGTTTATCAGCATCCTGGTAATTACACACAGCCACAGAGTTACGGTACGATGGTCCAGGGTTACGGTGGACAGCCGCAATCGGGTTATCAACAGTCGCATCACAAAAAGGGAACAATGAGAAACGGCGATGTTCTTAAACGTTGCAGACTTCAAGCTGCGTAAGTATAATGCAATTGTAATCCACACCCATTTGCCCCACTTTTTTCCATCACTAAAGTCCCCAAAAAAAACGTCGAAGCCTAGAAAAAAGTAATTCAATTTCAAGCCTTGACTCGCACTGTCAGATTAAGCCCAGACGAATTTATTGTCAATTTCATTCCGACTCGCAACACCAAACTAAAAAAAAGTCCATTCCTCTACAATTCCATATTGTCATTCTCAAAATACCTCTTTTTGGAACGCGTCCAACTCGCAGGAATGTTACTCAAAGTATCACTTCTTTAGAGCAACCGAATAGATTTTCAGCTTGAAATATCGAAAATCGTATTAGTTATGTCGTTTCGGACAGATAAGTAATTATTGAGGTATTTCTTTTGCTTTGGATTTTTTCTTTCAATTCAATTTTATGTAAGAAAAACAGTTTATTTATACAGAAGGATGTTATTGTGATTTTTTCGAGTCGCAAACTCGAATAGTTCAACTGCAAGTAGCATTTTGGTAGTTGGGGTTAAAACAACCTGGAGAATGGAAATCATTTACTGACTGGTATTCTCTTACGATGATTGAAGCAGGTACGAGCTGTCTCAGGATCTTCTCGATAAGCAGATCGAGATGCTGGAGCGTAAATACGGTGGCGTAAAAGCGAGGAACGCGGCGTTAACGATACAGCGGGCATTCAGAAGATACACGCTGTTGAAAAAATTTGCGGCAATAACGGCGATGGCGAAAGCGGAGAAGAGACTGAGCCGAAATCTTCAGGAGGCCACGGATCGTCCTGGCAATATGCCCGATCACGACAGGATGATCTATCACAATCAGATATACATACAGCAACAGCCACAAACGACGAACAACAGCAGTACGAGCATCAGGCCAATGCCGATAAGAAGCATGTCACTGAGAGAACGAAGACACGCGGAAAATTCGCAATCACCGATGCCAAGAAGTCAGAGCGGTAGATGCGAGATTCAAGTGATGGGGGGCCATCAGGTTAATCAGATCGTTCATCAACATCCGGCTTACAATTTGCATCAAAGCGGTAGACACACACCATCGATGACGCCTAGTCCTTGCGGCAGACATCAACCACCGCCAAGTCCATGCTGGGACTCGAGCTCACAGGAAAGCGGCTCCAGTATTCACTATTACAATCCTCAGGTGAGAAACGATAAAAAAAAACACCAACAAATATCATACAAATTCAATTTTCGGTCTATAATAATGATTCGTTTAGTTTGGATCAGGGTTGCAAGTAATGCATTACTTTTTGTAATGCATTGCCATTTTCATTACTCATTACAATGTAGTGTGTAGTGGAAAAATTTCCATTACCCATTACAATGTAGTGTGCAATGGAAAAATTTCCATTACCCATTACAATGTAGTGTATAATAATTTTATAAAAAATTTTATTACCCATTACAATATAGTGTGTAATGGAAAAAATTTGCGTTACCTATTAAAATGTAGTGGGTAATGGAAAAAATTGGCATTACCCATTACAATGTAGTGTGTAATGGACAAAATTTTCATTACTCATTATAATGTAGTGTGTAATAGAAAAAATGTCCATTACCCATTGCAATGTAATTTGTGATGGACAAACTTTGATTGCAATTTTGGGAATGGAAAAATATAGATGAATAAATTATTGCAATTTTGCATTACATTTTATAGACTTAGGACTAAGATTTTTAGGTACCTTAAATTCCAAAAAGCATCTATACTATGTAGATTAAATTCTATATTATATAAACCTATATTATATATATTAAATTCATAAAAATCCAAGTCCTCAGTCAATCAAATGTAATAAATAAAATATTTTTCCATTCTCAAAATTGCAATCAAAGTTTTGTCCATTACCCATTACATTGCAATGGGTAATGGCAATTTTTTCTATTAAACACTACATTGTAATGGGTCATGAAATTTTCTTCCATTACACACTACATTATAATGAGTAATGAAAAATTTTTCCATTACACACTACATTGTAATGGGTAATGAAAATGTTTTCCATTACACACTACATGGTAATGGGTAATGGATTTTTTTTCATTACACACTACATTGTAATGGGTGTAATGTAAATTTTTTCTATTACACACTACATTGTAATGGGTAATGAAAATTTTTTCCATTACACACTACATTTTCATGGGTAAAGGAAATTTTTTCCATTGCACATTCTAAATGTAATGAATAATGCATTACTTTTACATTACAAATTTTGCAACCCTAGTTTGGGTCAATTTACTCACAATGAATACGATTTTGTTGAAATATCAGTCTACTAGGCTATTTATTAGGCCATTATTATTATTTATCATTTTGACTGCCTAAAAATTCCTCTTTGCTGGAAATTGTTGACTCTCCAAAATTTGAATTTAAGGAGCAATTTTCTTTGATTCGATATGCACCGTTAAGAAATTTGTTTGACGAAAAAATACATTATTGCAGGAAACTTTGTGCGGTCTGAGACAAGAAACACCGCCGAGGGATTTGCACAGAACGCCGTGCACGTCGCCGTCGACGCCCCACAATTTGCAAGCACCGTTGGCACACTCGTGGGCAAATACCTCGCAACTTAGCTCGTCGAGCGGTAGATCACGCAGTTCGGGTAAAAAAGTACCGCCCGAGGTTCCCAAGAGAACGTCATCGATAACGTCAAGATCGATGGAACAGCGTCACAACGGTCTGAGCAAAAGCGTGGAGAACGGAAGTCTGAGCTCCGTACAGAGTTCCGGCAGCGATTCGACAAATTGCGAAAGTTCCGAGGGCGATCCTCAGAGAGGATCGCCGGTATGGAAGCACAAAGGGATCGTGAGTGAAATTCCACTAAATTCACTTAAATTAATCCGATACTTATAAATGATCATTTCAACGTGATATCTTTGAATTAAAAGATAAAGTATAATCGTAATATTGGCAAATTGGCAATTTCCGTAAAATCGATTGGCTAAATGTGTGCGCTATTTTTGCAGTCGAGTTCCCCGGAGCATCAGGAATGTGTACACGCGACCGACAACAATAGCCTCATAAACAGTGGCAAGGAACTCGGTCATTCGCACGCGAGTTCGGGCTATCAGCTACCAATGATGGATCACACGGAAGCGCTGCCTCAGGCGAGCTACAAAGTATCGGAAACCGTTAGGAAACGACAGTACCGAGTTGGCCTGAATCTGTTCAACAAAAAGCCCGAGAGGGGCATTACGTATCTGATACGACGTGGCTTCCTCGAGAATAGTCCGCAGGGCGTAGCAAGATTTTTGATCAGCCGAAAGGGATTATCGAAGCAGATGATTGGCGAATATCTCGGCAATTTGCAGAATTCTTTCAACATGGCTGTGCTAGAGTAAGTAGACGATGAATAACGAAATACGTGCAAATACAACAATTGTACACCAATTATTCATCATTTCAACCCATTGGAGAATCCTCGACAAGCAGATAGCTTCTCAAGTTTTGGATTCTTCAAAGATTTTGTCTACACATAAAAAAATATTGAAAAAAGTATGTGCACATGTTGAATTTGCACCTGTTTGTAATCAGAGTTGTGAAAATAGTAATGTAAAAGTAATGCATTACCCATTACTTTAAACAATGTGTATTGGACAGGTTTTCCATTACAAATTACAAAAGTAATGTGTAATATATGCACGTTCCATTACAAATTACAATTCTTAAAAAAAGTAATTTGCAGTAGAGAATATTCCATTACAAATAGACATTGCACATTATTTAGGGATTCAATAAAGCGACAAATTTTGTATCAGTAACTTGTAATTTTTATCAGATTGCTTATAATTATGGGTAACAACGTGTAAAAGCCAGTTCAATATAAAGTTGGATAATTTTTGGGGTTGAGTACATTTTCGTACTTCATATTTAACGATGAACGGCCTGTTTTTTTGTTTCTATTTTTTAACTTTATGGATCATTTTTGATGATTGTGGATGAACTTTTAGTGAGCAAAATAAAATAATGAGAGTGGGATGTGCAAGTTTCTAATACGAGCACGGCAATTTTTCTATTTATAATGGAATATTCTCCACTGCAAATTACTTTTTTAAAAAATTGTAATTTGTAATGGAATGTACATCCATTACACATTACTTTTTTATTTGTAATGGAACACGCATCTATTACACATTACTTTTTTTTATTTGTAATGGCACATGCATCCATTACACATCACTTTTTTTTATTCGTAATGGTACATGCATCCATTACACATTACTTTTTTATTTGTGATGGGCCATGCATCCATTACACATTACTTTTATATTTTGTAATGGTACACTTATCGATTTCACATTATGTAGTATAATGGGTAATAAATTAAGTGTTGCATTATTTACAACTCTGTTTGTATATCTCCAGATTATTTTAACAAAACTCAAAGAATGGTATCATGAAAATAAAGCTTGCTCTCAGAAACCAACAAAACTTATAAATAGAAACTTCAATAAGATTGAAACGAATTATAAGAATTTCATTATTGAATTAACGTTATTTTGCCCGCTCGTTTGTTCGCAGATGTTTCTCTCACGAGTTGGATCTCGCTGGTATGCAGGTCGACGTTGCTCTGAGAAAATTTCAAGCTTACTTCCGAATGCCCGGTGAGGCACAAAAAATTGAGAGACTCATGGAGGTCTTCAGTCAGCGTTATTGTCACTGCAATCACGACGTTGTCTCGAGGCTGAGATCACCCGACACGGTGTTCGTTCTTGCATTCGCGATAATAATGCTGAACACGGATCTTCACACGCCAAACCTGAAGCCCGAGAGACGAATGAGGCTCGATGATTTCGTAAAGAATCTGCGTGGAATCGATGACTGCGGTGACATCGACAGAGACATACTCGTCGGTATTTACGACAGAGTGAAGGCGAACGAATTCAAGCCTGGCTCCGATCACGTGACGCAAGTCATGAAGGTCCAAGCTACGATAGTCGGGAAAAAGCCGAACATGGCGCTGCCGCATCGAAGACTCGTCTGTTACTGTCGACTCTACGAGATTCCGGATATCCACAAAAAAGAGAGACCGGGTGTACATCAGCGTGAAGTATTTCTCTTCAATGATCTTCTCGTCGTGACGAAGATACTGAGCAAGAAAAAGAGCAGCGTAACTTATACATTCAGACAGAGCTTTCCGCTCTGCGGTATGGTCGTCACGCTTTTCGAAGTTCCACGTTAGTATGATTATCGGTTTTTTTGCCATTTTGATTCTTCCCCTTTTATCATAATTTCCGAAGCTCCAAATTTTGTCTCCGCCCACTCAATTCTCGCTCTTTACTCTCACAGATTATCCTTACGGCATAAGGTTGTCGCAGCGTGTCGACGGAAAGGTACTAGTCACATTCAACGCCCGTAACGAGCACGACAGATGCAAATTCGCCGAGGATCTTCGCGAATCGATAAGCGAAATGGACGAGATGGAGACACTGAGAATCGAGACTGAGCTCGAGCGACAAAAGAGCAGTCGCGGTGCTCGCGGTAGCGCCGAAAATCGCGATTCCGGCGTCGCCGATGTCGAAGTCTGCCCCTGTCCCGGACCTTGCTCGGCGGATCGTTCCGAAACAACCGACATGGAGACCCAATTGAAACGATCCGCGCTCAGCAATTCTCTTCTCGACATTCACGAGCAATGTGAGGAACATTCCTTTTTTTCCTTTTTTTAAGGCAACATTGCCTTAATTCGATATCGCTGATCTTTAATAGGTGATCCCATGTTAATTTGATTTATTCATTGTCCTTGCAGTCGCCGGAGAGAAGCCACAACGACGTGGCAGCGTTGGCTCTTTGGATAGTGGTATGTCAATTTCATTTCAATCTACTTCCGCCAGCTCGATGAGCCAAGGCGTTAAGCATCCTGGACAAGTTCATCCGGTGCATCCAGGGGCGACGATCCCTGGTGGAGGTAAAGGTCTGGCTCAGCAGCCGTCTTTTTTAGGGAACCTGTTCGCTAAACGCGAGCGCAAGCTGTCGCAAACCGAGGACAACGGTCCGTACAGTCGCACCACCGAGGTCTAAGATCAACGGCTCCGAATTATTCAACCAGGGCACTTTTTTCACATATGAGCATTCGCGCGCTCGTGTTTACCCTTGTCCTTCAGCATCGATATCGAACGTCGACATTCACATTGAATTGTAAGCATGAGGTAAACGGATTCTTCTCGAAACGAAGAGATCAGGCACGACGTCGAAATTGTCGTTGTTTCTTCATGAAAGATATCGAGATGTGTAAGTTATTTCTCCATAGTATATTTAAAAAAAAAAAAGAAGAAAAAAATTAACTACGAAAAAAGAAAAATCACGTATATCACACGGAGAGCACAACGTTTCTCACTACACGAAAAAAAAGCGGAAAAAAGTTATAGAGGGAAAAGTCAAAAGAAACGAAAAAATGATTGTCGAGACAAAAAAAAACAAAGAAAAAACAGAACAACGTGTAATTATTTATAATCCGATTGGGCAGGATCCGATCAACAAAGCTCTCAAAAACTTCTGATAAAATCATGAAACAAATATTTCGAAATCGCATGTGTATAGTATTTATTGGCCTAACGATTGTATGGCAACGGTTTTATTTTAATATTATATTTTTTTTATTTTAATTTTTATTTCACACGTTTTTTCGTGTAAGAGGAATTCCGATGAGCCCCGAAGCGATACGATTTCTGTATAGATATGGTAATATGATTGAATTCGCGTGTCCTCATCGCTGAGGACGCAAGTTCCACGTATCGCGAGATGTATACGTAAATCTGTCTCTCTCTCTATCTTTCTCTCTATGTATGTATATCTGTAATTCTCGCGAGCGAATAAACGCGAGAAGTCGTCGAGATACGACAGAAATGATGCATAATAATTATTCTTAATGTTACTAATAACGTTACTGAGAAAATCACACGATCGAATGTTCTGTAAATAACGATTATATACGTAAAAACAAAAAACGATAAATTCACGAGTCTGCGCGAGATGGACACGTTGTAATATACAATTATACGAAACATTAAGCAATCCAATGTCAATGTTAGTTGCATGTCGGTGTGTCAAGAGGAAGAAACAAAGAAAAAAAAACAGTTCGTCGTTTCGGTAAAACGATCGAAACTTGTTTTGCGATTAAGAAAAGTTTCGGCTAGATTTAACGAATAATTGTATTCCCTGTTCGTGGGACGATGAAGTTAAGGCCGCGAATGTACACTAGATAATATTAACGCACTAAAAAAAAACGGCCTAGTGTGTAAAATTAGCGGAAGTCGGATTCATCACTACGGGCGAAACGATAATTCAGAGCGAATTTTACGTGTGAATGTGCGAGCTTGTGAAATCAATGGCGATATTTCGTTTAATCGCTCCTACCCTCACTCCAAAATGGAATTGTAACGATCGACTACTAATCATGTAAATAATTATGAATATTTGTAATACGAGATAGTCGAGCGTGGAATAATGAAGTACGAGAGAAAAGATGCAATTGATAAATGATTATCACTTATCACACGTTAATTGACTAAAGTAGGTAACAGAGAAAAACAAACAACAAATCAAGTAGCGCGTATCGAGGGATATAAAAAAAAAAAGTCCGATAAATTCGATAGAGGTGTGGATAGTCACCATCGAGCAGTGGCAGCAACGATTGAGATTTACCAAACGATTCGGGTGTTTTAAAAATATCATACCTTGGTCGATTTGTATTTCTGTATTTAAAATTTTTTTTTAATCAAATCCCAATCGTGTACCCTGTAAACTCTAGTCTGTCTTGTCAATACAGTCTCTTTTTTGTAGTTAACATTCAGCAAATAAACATTTGTGAAGTGAAAATCGTCGATTCTGAAATCGTATTGCGATTATTCCCTCTCCATCGTGTTGACGCGTCGACAAAAAAGAGTGAAAGAATCAAGATTTTGGTATTCTCGAGCATGGAATTCTCTTCGCGCGAGTGCAAATCCATCACGATCAACATCTCGAGATTCAAAGAATTTTTTTGATATTCTGTGATAAAAAAAACTATACGACGAAGACTGATTGGAACTGCGGATGATGCCTATATAAATTAAGATGGTTGAAAAGGAAAAAAAAAATACCAAAACTTTTGTACCTTTCGCCTAAAAAATAGATCTCACACAGACGCCGGCCTGTTTTTTTACAGTTGCCTTATCAACGTTGAATTTAGGAAGAAACGGCGTTTTTGAGAATTTCAAAATTAAGATATGTTTTTGCCCAATTTCAACTTGTGGGAGGACGCTTTTTTAAGCAAATTGTGCAAAAATTGTGACGAGAATTTCTTTTTTCAGCCCCCTTAACACTATCTATACTCGCTGCCTCAGGTCTAGAATTTCAAAAACGTAATTCTTGGAAAATCGGCACGCTTTTGAAAAATTCTATTAAAAAACAAAATCTTAAACACGTTGATTCTGTACAGATGAGAACAAAAATTTGTGTTCCACGAGAATTCAGACTTTAAAATGTGTATCTGAAAGACTCTTACTTTGCAAGTAATCGAGTATTTCATGAAACTTGAAAAAGTTAATGAACAATTGATCCAAGTCATATCAATTTGAATTATGATCAATGGAGATTCATATAAGAAATCATAAATGAATAAAAGAAATATATATATATATATAAAACGCAAATTATAAAAGACAATACGAATTTAATTGGGAGATTAAAAGCATAGATCTGTAAATTCTCAAATCGTATGTAAAGTAACGGCGCTATAATCTAATCTGTGTAAACCTTATGAAGTACAGCCGAGATGCAAATTCAAAGCTAACAGTATATATTAATGTTCTCGCAAAAACAATAACGAGAAAATATTCGAACAAAATTAATGTGGTTACTGTACAATCGTAATCGTGATTATCGATTATTGATTCATTGTGTGTAAACGTGTATCTATTTGTTTAAAGACAACAAAAATAAAGACTACTTTCTAGCATCGCGATAATTGTTATCGTAGAATTATATATTATATTCATGCACTATCGCTACTACAGAATTTTACTGACGCTCGGTAAGAACGGAATATTGATATCGAAAGTAAAAAACGCGGGAGAATTCGAATTCGATTCGGCCGGAATCGATCGACCGGAAGTACGACCCGAACGCCACCACCGCTGTTGCGGCTATTTCCGAAACTTCAATGTACAACAAACACGTGCGGGAGGTGTGAACCATAACCTGAAATACTAAAGTGCATTGATTAAACATTAAACTTGTACTTCGTCAAATTGTGAATTATTTTTTATTTTGTACAAAATGAAAATCAAAACATTGCGCAAAAATCCGTTCAATCGTTCTAAGGCGAAGAACGAAGAGAATGAGGTTAAACAGGAGGAAGATCAGAGCGAGGCGGGCACGAGTGAAAAGATAAAATTTCCCTCGGACAGTAACTTCAATCACATAAAATGCAAAGCAGTGAGACATTTGAAGGCCCAGAAGCTGAAAAGGGAAAAGTCAAAGGCGAAAAAGGAAGCTCGAAAAGAGAGGATCAAGGATGGCGGACCGAAGTTGGTTCCTCACACGATCGAGAGTCTTCGTGAGAAGGATGAGACGATCGTTCAGGGTGATTTGGATGCGGAGGAAAATGCAGAGGTCAAGCTTGACCTTGAAAATGACGAATTCGCCGCTTACTACAGACAAGATTACGAGCCCAAAGTTCTCATCACTTATTGCGACAATCCCCTGAAGAAAACACGAATATTCGGCCGAGAACTCACGAGAATCATACCAAACTCTCTTTCGCTGTATCGCAATCGTTCGGGTGTTAAGAAAATGGTCAAGGCAGCAATTTCCAAGGGATTCACGGATTTGATAATCATTAACGAAAATATGTCACAGCCTAGTATCCTTTGATTGATAGATTGAACACTGTTTTGTACTTTTTGATCCGCAGCATAAACAATTTCTCCAAAATGTTTAGAAATTACGAATGTTGAAATTATGAGAAAATTTTCCTCAGCTATTATTAACAGACGGTTTGCTCGTGGTCCATCTGCCGGACGGTCCCACTGCTCAATTCAAACTCAGCAATGTCAAAATCACTCCTGAGCTGAAGAGAAGTCACAAAGAGATAACGGAACATCGTCCCGAAGTGATACTCAATAATTTTACTACTCGGCTTGGCCACACAGTCGGTAGAATGTTGGGTGCTCTATTTCATCATCAGCCGGAATTTAAAGGCAGGAGAGCCGTGACGTTTCACAATCAGCGTGACTACATTTTTTTTAGGCATCACAGGTAAAAAAAACCCTGCAAATTGGACATTTGCAGATTGATTCCTCATCTTTATTCATAGTTCACACAGCTTCCTTTATCACAAAGTATGGCAATCAAATTTGACTTCCTCATGAAGGAAGCTTTGTTAACTCATGAAAAACATTAGTAATCAATGTGCAAATTTGTCAAATTCTTTCAAATTTACTTCTTGCCAAATTTGATTTTTGCCAAATTCAATAGCGAAGAATCTTGATCACTATTTTGAATGTGTACAAAATTTCATTACAATATCCTCGCAAATAGCCGAAGTTGGAGTATGCTATTTTTCAAAATAACCAAAATTTTATAACATTTTAATCGTTCGATCAATTTTCGGCAAATTTAATAACGAACCTCCTAACGAATTAGCTCTGCAAAATTTCAGTGCAATATCTTAAAAATTGTACGAGTTAGAGCGTTTACAACAAAAAATTGAAAATTTCATAAAATTTTAATCCTTTAATAGATTTTCGCCAAATTACGCTGTTTTCCGAAAAATTAAAAATTTCATAAAATTTAATCTTTCGATCGATTTTTGTCAAATTTAATACCAAACAACCTTAATAGCTATACTAATTCCGTACAAAGTTTGAGAGCAATATCTTGAAAATTGCAGAAGTTAGAGCGTTTACGCCATTGATGCAAAAACGAAAAAAGTCGATAAAATCTGAACACCCGTTAGAATTAAAACATAATGAAAGGCAATTCGTGCTGGACAAGTATGCCAAATTTCAGCTCGATATCTCGAAGCGTTCTTGAGTAATTAATTATTTACATCAGAAACTCAGGATACATATAAACACACACACATCCATCCGGACATTTTTTCTAAATATGATTTCTCGATGTTTTGGGACATTTTGAATACATTGGCATACAATCTCGAAATAAAAAATTTCACGAAAACAGAGTTTCCTTTCTGAGGAAGCCAAAATTCTAAGGATACGAAATTTTCATCAATACCAGTTCTCTGCCAGGAAGAAAAAATTTGGTAAAATCCTCTGTCTTTATAAAGTCAGAGTTGGGCAGCAAAAATTTTTGATGTAATTAATTATGATTTGAACAGCAACTCAAAGTATAAAATCTTCATTTACAGATACGAATTCAATTTGGAAACGGGAAAGCCAAGACTCCGTGAGCTTGGCCCTAGATTCACGTTAAAATTGCGATCATTGCAGCACGGTACATTCGACAGCAAACACGGAGAGTTTGAGTGGATAATACAAGGACGTCGTCACGCGATGGAGACAAGCAGAAGAAAATTTTTCCTTTAATTTATCGGCCAAAGTTTATAAAAGTACGAACCGTAAACTTTATTCAATAATCTATACAAAATCTTTCAAGTTACAAAGTTAACAGTCTTTCACGGTTTCCAATTGCGCGTCATCTGCCACGAGAGATTTTTCAGCTGACTTCGTTATGAATTGTTCGTACGTTAAATTCGTACGTTTTAATACATAAACAGCAGCATGCAAACCGCCCATATTGACTCCTAACATTTTCGTGACGCGAAACAAATCCCGGGAGACTTGGAGAGCCTGCGAATTATAGAAAATTTCATAATATAGTGATGATGGAATTATTTTTTTTTTAATCTTAGATACTCACTACACTTATACTGCGACGGTCGTATGTCAACAGTATCAGGCGACCTGTTTTAAGCCTCGCGACTCGCGCCAATTCGACAAGATATTTTTTATAGAGCACTCGATTGTCCGACATCGTTCCACTTCGTTTGCCAAACGGCTGCAAGAAACGAATCGAGAAATTATAAAGCGATTTGTGAACGTTTTGAATTTCTATTTTTTATACACACCATATCCGTGACGAATATGTCGATATATGAATCGTTGAAAGGAAGCTTAGCCACGCTCCATTTTAAAAGATCCATCTTGTGTCTTTCCGCCAATGAATCGATATTCATTCTTGTTCTCTCGACTGCTTTCTCGTGATTGTCACCGCACAAAACGTAAGTTTTCGGGAAAGCCAGAGCTGCCTAACGAATTCGAAGTTTTTAAATTATTATTGAAAATGCAATTGCAGGGTAATGCATTAATCATTGCTTTTTTAATGGCTAATGATTAATGGAAATTATTTTCATCGACCATTTCATGGTTCATGGAAATTATTTCCATTAACCATTAACATTCAATGGTTAATGGAAATTATTTCAATTAATCAATAAGAGTTAATGGTTATTGAAAAATTTAATGCATTATTTGCAACCCTGGGCAATTGATGTTTGTGATTCAGCAGGTCGAAATAATTTACCTCTATGGGAATCGAACCACCGCCGCACATAGGATCGATTATAACATCTCCCGTTTTTGGTTGAGCCAGACTCAGTAGATTGTAACAGACGGTAGCGCGAAGCGTCGTCGGACCAAAGTGGACGATATTTCTGCGATGCTTTGATTCGTGTGTTACACGCAAGTTAAGCACCATCTCGTCTATTTTTAAAAAATAATTCTTTAGCTGTGTTGAAATTCTCAACAATTGAATCCATAATGAATTATCCAGAGGGTTGATAATCGATGAAACGAACCTCGAGTCACTTTGCAAACAATTTCCAAATGATACATCGTCAAATCGACGATCCAATGATACTTATCCTGAAGTTCACCTCCAACTGCGTTAGCTACTTGACCGGATTCGAACGAATGCTTGCCTGTTCTTTCGCAAGTTATCCTGTAAGACAGAACACCGTGATCGTTTGCCACAGATGGATCACGACCTCTTTTTCGTCCCTTACTGAAAACAAATTCACGTTCTTTCGTTTCTTCTTTCTGGACTTTGTGAATCTCGAGTGCTGATTTCCACTCTTCGATAGTAGGATATATGTTTCCCGGAAAACGCGTCACGATTTTCCATGCATTCAGATATTTTTCTAAACACATCTCATCAATTACCGCACGCTTTATGAGCGTCAAATCGGATTCTTCATTGTCCGAGCCGAATGCGAATTTGCGGATATCGCCGATGATGAATATATTATCAATGGATCGCATTTCTTGTACCTAAATTCAGCAATGAAACGTTAATTATCAAATTACTTTTAAAGAATAAGTGAAACTTCAATTGTAAGCGATAGTCCCATTCAATGTTCTTTTCAAGCAATTTTAATGCTAAAATTCTTATTTAATATCAGAGGTTGGAAACAGTACAATATTTTCTAAATCCTCAAAAATCTAAATCTGAATTGAGCAATTTACTTCATGAATATGTGAGACATTCCAACAAAGTATGGTCTCATTTATCGAAACCAAACTAGAATCGCGAAATCAAATTCAAATAATGAATTCTAGCTTTAGAGAAACTGCGTTTAGAATTTGAATGCAACGATGAATAAAAGTGATTGCCGAACAGTGATTGGTACATTCGCTAAAAAAAATTTCTGATTCCTGAATAAGCCATTTGTAATACTTTTGAAAAATCACTGAGTGATATATTGAAATATATCTTGCCGCGTTCCTTGACGACATGGATACCAGGATCCAATTTTTGTTTACATTCATCGACCGCTTGCCATTCCAATCCTGCGTTCGAGTGTAAACAAAGTTTGTAAATATAATTCGAACGCCAAAAGTGAGGTTATGTTTCGTTGAGATTTTGAATAACAATTTTCTGTTGTTTCTCACCTGTATCGACGGTCGTTCCAATGGTCAAAATATCATTATCACCTTTCGTAACATTAAAGAGCTTCCGAATGTCAGAATCATGTTCTTCCGTCATTTTTTTCGTAACTTTTCAATTTTATTAACCTCCGAACCGCGGCATACGCGAAAATAACAATGTGGCAAAATCAGCTGTTCGCGTTTCTGCGATGACACCGCAGAAACGTCACGTGCACTCAAAAAGTGCCACGTGTCACTGTCACAATAGTGAAGATGAGAAGAAAAAGACTTTTTTTATGGTAAAAATAATTTATATATACATTAATGTTTTTGTGAGATATCGCCCGAAAAATCCAATCATTCTATCCATGACAATTGTGATAAATGTATCGATGTGGTTACTTGAATTTTAAAACTATCCATAGGACGAAAAAAACGGCTATGGAGAATAGAAATAAATACAGTATATAATAATTGTGTCCAGCTTTGGCCATCCTGATTACTCTAGCCACGGACGAAGTCAAAGATCCGCCCGTTCTTTCAAAATCTTCGTCCTACAGAAATCATAGAAAAATTCTCATTCGTATTTGAAAAATTCTCTGCTTCCTATCTTTGAGGAAAGATTGTAAATCGTACCATGTCCTTCAACATTTTGTCCTGATACTTGACTTCCGTTCCAATATCGATGGACAGAGACTTGAGAGCGTGTATTTTGCTCTGGAGTTCCTCGGCCGCTCTCTCATTTTCCTCTTCCACAGAATTCTGCGATGTACTTGGCAATGGCTCGTAGCTGTAACCAGCTGGAAGAAACTCTTGCTTTGGTAAAATTTTTTCATACTAACGACAATATTGTTTATAGCGCTCACCCCGCTCACCGGAATGAGAACGCCTCATCTTCGTGCTCGATGTTGGCCGGATCGGATATAATTTTTTTTTTATCAATAAAGCAGCTAGATCCTCATTATACAAGACACTGACAGTTAATTGCAGCTGGTACTTCTGTGACTTTGTGAATTAACGTTTAATAAACAATCATCGGCCAGTCGATCGTTCCTAATGTTGACGGGAAGTTACAATGCGTTTGTCAAATATATGAATACATCACACGCCCGAACTACCGTCAATTATAATCTAAAGAACTGTTGTGACGTGACGTTTCTGATGAATAATTGATAATTGATAGAAACAGAGAATAGCAACGATATTGCCGATGCTCCGCGGGTGAATCCACGATGGAGGGAAAATAGTGGTGGTGAGAGTAGATTCGCGTGCACTTTTTCATTGACATTCTCCACCGGTATTGAAGAAAGTTTGGACGGCGATTTTGAGTCGATAACATAGGGTTTCGTAATAATGTCGGTATTTAGTCTCCTAAATATCGACATTAGTACCTCGAAATTGGAATTCAAACTCGCTCCGGCACGAATGAATGGAAAACAATAAAATTTTAACAATGTCATCGGAATTATGGCACAAATGGAGCCCCACTAAAATTTTTTCGAAAAACAAAAAACCAATTACAGATCCGATTATCATCAGGAATCTGTAATTGAAAATATTAAATTATAATGTTTTTGCGGAATTTCGGCTAAAACCAAGAGTGGGGCTCTATGACGAACACCAAAGATAAATGTTGATAAATTTTATTCTCATCAGACTTCTATCCAAACTGTCTGAGCAGCTGTGAGTGGCAATTAACGAAAACGTTTATTTATGTCTCGCATTTGCATTTTGCAATGAATTCATGATTCATTCATTAAATTTCATTGATATTCATCCACCGGTATCAGAGAAAGTTTGGATAGCGATTTTGAGTCGATAATGTAGGACTTCCGAAATAATGTCGGTATTTAGCCTTTTTTGTGTCACTCTTTATAAGCTTCCCACGCCCTCTCCCAAGTCAAGATTCCTCTGACAGCTGCGCTTGGTGCCCTCGGAAACAATCTACTGAAAAAAATAGCGTCTTCGTATCCACGTCAATATAAACCAAAGTGCCGAAGTTCTTTTTTGATCCGCGGTCTCGTTTCCGCCCGAATTTATAATTATCAAAGTGTCACCGAGAAACTTGACGATGAAGAAAAAATGTACGCGACGTCGGGGCAAGTGAACGATTGAAAACAAATGTGTGTCTACGCGTGTGTGACGATAAATTGTGAATTTCAACGATTGACCCGATGACGAGAGATTTCGATCAATGGTAGAATGGAAAAATGGTGTTATTCGTGTACATCGCAACGACAACAGTATAACCATTCTATATGACGCTTTCCCGTATACTCGAAAAAACTTTTTCCAAAACATGAACGACGATTCTTTCCTTCTGGGACGCGCAACATTTAAAACATTAATGATGCAGCTTCATCATGAAGAGTGTCTATCGATGATAGACTGAATTCGATCTCATTGATAATTCAAAAAAAATATTTTTAGCACAGCCATTCTAGGTCATTCGTACATTGTGTATTTTTTACACTTTGGAGCACGACAAAGTTACTCCGAAAGTTAAAACGAGAATTTCTGAATCTCATAGTCACAATGTCAGGTGGCGAAAGAAAGAAACGAGGCGGCGATAGAGGACAGGGATGGGAAGAAGCCGGAGCGGAATTCTATCAGGAGAGTTATCCGGCAGCTATGGAAGCAGATTTGCAGCAAGCGTTGCAACGAGATCCGTCACATATTGCCACTCTTTTGCCCAGCAAGAAATCTCGCGTCGGTGAGTATTTCCAATTCTGCTAGAGCAGAACAAAATATTTTCGTAGTTATGCAGTATCCAAACTTTCCTCAACTTCACTGTGTGCACATTCATTTTTAATTGATTATTTTTGTTTTGGTCTCAAAAAAATCATCACATAGAGCTTCAAAAATTTCCAGTCTAAATTTAAATTCATTTAAATTTTCTATACATTTTTACATATTTTTATGAATTTTTCCATATATAATGCCTGATGAAATTTCTCGAATGATAAAATTTGCACAATCACATATTTAAAAATAAATTAAAACAGAGCACTTGTATCAAACCCAGAATCACTAGAAGAATTTTTTAGGTAATGTGTGAAATTTCTCAGACTGTTGTTAAAACTTATTTGCAACTCGAATGAATCCACTGTGTTATTTTTAAACATGCTAAATTTGATAAGAATTGCTGTCATTAAGACAATCCTATTGTCAAAAAATTATCATAAATATCGAAAAAATTAGAACACAAAATCTACTGAGAAAATTTTTTGTTGTTAGTGCAAAAGTTACCTTGTGAAATTTCTTTATCATGAAAGTATCCATGCAATTACTATTTTCTCGTCATCAGATCTCAAAATCAAAATAAATTTTTGAGACTTCATGGTATAACTTGAAAACAATGTCAAAGAACCATAATTTTGGCAAAAAGAATCGAATCTCCCCTTAAGATGACAAGTTGAAACAGAGAAGCGGTACAAAAACACTTGTGCGGATTTTCACAGATTAAAAATTGTCCTGTAGATATTAAAACTTTTCAACGTGAGTGGATCGTCCGAAGTGGATATAAAAAAATAACTAAAGGAGATAAGAATCCCTATCTTTACTATAATCCTGTTATCAAGGAAATGACACACTGGGAAATGAGTTTATTCGTCAGAAATATTTCTTCCATTATCAACGCGTTTCTTATCCGTTTTTTCTTTGACTTCACAGCAACGGCCAAGAGAATTCGCAACGAGCCACGTACGACACTGAGAAGAAGAACGAGTACGCGTTCGCGAGGCGCTAGCACAGCACGACGGATGTCGACTAATGTGCCAGATTCGACGGTCGCGATGTTGCCCGATTTGTCGGAAAATTTGTCCAACGAGGAGAGAACTTGGGAGGAAATAATGCAAATAAAAGCAATGCCAGTTTGCATGGCTCAGAAGATAGCACTGAAAAATCAGTTACAGGTAATTTAAAAAAAATAGCTCCCACAAACATTTTCCTAGTTATTCGAAAATTCGATGAACAAAAATATGTAATCAAACTGTCTCTATCGCAGAATGCAACGAAGCTGAGGCTCCAGGGTTTCGAGCAATTGAAGTGGCAGCGCAGAAAAGCCTGGCAGGAATTTCAAAACAGAGCGAAGGAAGTCTACTCAAAGATGGAACTGTGGAACAGCAGCCTGAAGAAAATCGGTGGTAACTTTGGAATGGGAATAGTCGCGTATTTTCTCTTCATAAAGTGGCTCATGTTCCTCAACATAATGCTATTCGGTATAATATTTTTTTTCATCGTACTGCCGTCGATGTTACTCGTGAACGAGGAGGATCAATGCACGGAAAATTCGACCGACGTGTCGTGTTGTTCGTTGATGTATTGGAACAATTCGGCCGAGTCGAGCAGTATCGTCGATATCGTTCAGGGTAGCGGTTTGCTCGAGCGTACGCTGTTATTTTACGGCTTTTACACTCACAAACCCTACGACGCGAGCGAGAATGGTATCTATTACAATTTACCGTTGGCTTACATCGGCGCGACGATAGCATTTTTTCTCTTCAGTCTCGTCGCAATAGTGAGATCAGCCGCAAAGGGTTTCAAGGAGCGCGTTGTCGAGGGCGAGGGACAATTTTATCAGTATTGCAATTTGATATTCGGCGGTTGGGACTATTGCATACAGAATGAAAAATCATCGGCGATAAAGCACAAAGCGCTCTACAACGAGATAAAAGGATTTTTGGAGGTCGAGAGAATGGAGGAGGAACGACAGAATCGCACGAAGGAGGAAAAAATAAAACTCTTTCTCATAAGATTCTTCGTTAATCTGCTGGTAATAGTGATCCTCGGTGGTTGTGGAGTTTTCATATATTCCATAATTCAAATATCGTTCGATCACGTCAACACGTCGTCGAATGTCTCGCGAGTTTACGGCATCGTCGACATGTCATTCGGCAAAATAACACAATTGGCCTTTGAATTTTTGCCCTACATTTGCATCGTCGGGCTCAATCTCATCGTACCATTTTTCTTTCGTTATCTCGTCGCCCTCGAGCATTACAGTCCTGTCTTCGTCGTACGTCTGACTCTCTTCAGAATAGTTTTTCTTCGTCTCGCCTCGTTGCTCGTGCTTCTCACGACTTTTTACAAAATCGTAACCGGCGAATCCAGCGACGGTTGCAAAAGATCGGCCGATCGACGCTATTCTAGAGAAACATACTGCTGGGAAACTTTCGTCGGACAACAATTTTTCAAGCTCTATATCACCGATTTCTTCACACAATTTTTCGTCACGTTTTTCGTCAATTTTCCACGTTCGCTGCTCGCCCGTCACACGGATAACAAAATATTGCGTTTTATCGGTGAGCAAGAATTTGATTTACCTCACAATGTTCTTGATATTGTTTATTCGCAAACGATATGCTGGCTGGGGGCTTTCTTCGTTCCTCTGTTGCCGCTTATGGCGACAATTGGCTCGTTTTTGTTGTTTTACGTGAAAAAATTTGCCTGTCTCGTCAACAGTACACCCTCGAGTCACGTTTATCGCGCTAGTCGCTCCAATTCACTCTTCATGTTCGTTCTTCTCGTTTCCTATATATTGGCCATTATACCAGTCGGTTATTCGATCGCCGAGATCGAACCATCGAGATCCTGCGGTCCTTTTCGCGGTTTGACCACCGTTTGGACCCTCGTCATCGACACATTCTCCGAATTTCCACAATGGATACAATCCATATTATTTTTTCTCGGTACAGCCGGTTTTGGCATACCCGCGTTTGTCACCCTCGCTCTTTTGCTCTATTACTATTACGCCGTTTCCATAGCCAACAAACACATGGTTACAGTTTTGAAAAATCAATTGGTACTCGAGGGTCACGACAAACAATTTTTGCTCAACAGACTGAGCGCTTTCATAAAACAGCAGCAAGATCAGTCCAAGTATCATCAAGAACAGTCCATCGACTTAGGCACATTTACATAAATTTACTCGATCAGAAGGATCTCTTGTTTTTCATGGAGTTGAAGTTCCGAATGTTCGGTTTAATGGAAAATCGACAAATGTAGTCATTTAATAAAAAATTGAAAGATCTCGTTGAGACACGATAATTAATTCTTAAAACATTTTTTTTTTTTTTAATAATTCAAAAGTTTTATTCGTCAAGCATTTTCGTTACATGATACATTTGTAAATTATTCGTTCGGCTAGACGTTAGGAACTTCAAGTACATTGTATTTCAACGCTACTAGTCATGTTTAGTTGAAGATGCAATTAATTTATGCTATTTATTTGAAGAAAAATATAATTCTCGTGCAAAAAAATTGCACGTTAAACCACCGGTCTGACAAACAGTATCGTTTGTATCTCATCAACGATATTGTTCTAGCAAAGTAGAAAAATAAACCAATGAACTCAGTTGTCATTGCTCGCTCGGAGCGAGTGCATTTTTTAACAAAGACTGTCAAACGATACGAACAATTTTTTCACTACCATACATATACTATAAATATATCTCAATGATTAATTACTGATAGTTGTCTTAAAGACATATCGTGATCAGTGGCAGTTGAACACTTTTTGTTATTTATTAAACAAAAGTTCAGAACGTTCGAGAACTTTGGGCTATGACGAAATATAATTTCTTTTTTTTTATATTCAAAGTATTACTACTATTTGAGAGTCGATATTTGTAACGCAAATTGGAGAGGGAGGGAAAAAAAAAGACCAACGATTCCGTGAATCGAAAAAGTGATCGATTTTAGTACTAATAAGCGGGGTACGTCGCCATCCATTGTGATAAATAATTTCCATAGATAAAATTATTGTTTGGAACGTGTTTTGTTTTCAATTTTTTTTAAATGAGAAAATTTCTAGTGTTTTCTCACGACGTGTTTTGTACGCGAATACTGAATTACACCATTAAAATCATATTGAGTTTTACGTGTATATCGAGGACACACATAATATGTAGATATCGCTCTATGTTTAAGCCTGTAAGATAGTAAATTATTTTGAAGCTTTCGCTGATTTGCGATCGTTGTTTCGCGATCACTGACCTGCAAATTACAGAACGAATTGAATGCTAGAAACGACAATGGAGAAATGTTACCATTCCATCCCAACGCACGATAGAAGATCATCCCATTCTCAACTAACGCTACTTTTGTACAAATTTTATAAACGTTTATAGATTTACAAAAAAATATTTTGAAAAATGACAGGCTACACCGTGATTTCGGCATTGGAGAAAAATCTTTAAATTATTCGTCGAGAATTTCGCACTCGAAAGTAACGGAAAAATTAGCGAAGAATGTTCGTACATTGTATTTATTTTCTCTTTGTTATTACAGGAAATAGATGAAAAATTCTCTAGATCTTTGGTCTTCCAACACAATCTACCTCCCAGTTATTTGAACGTTTTTTTGCCCCCAATTCGATTTATTTTTTGAAAAACTTGTCAGTGTAACATAAAATCGCTATTTGTATTATTTAATTCAATTCGGGATGCCTAAAACTTACAAAATTTAAATATCAATCACCGATGACAACAATTCATGAATTATCGGAATATCTGTAACTGCCGTTTTCAAAGCTCATACACAATTTGAGTAGTTCAGTTGAATCGCAATTCATCGTAGCATTGTAGCAAAAAAAATCTACTTACAGTGTAAATATAGTGTGAGTTTGTATCCCGCGGAAGGCAAAAATAAGGTTATCAATTTGCATTAGCAACAGTATTGAAAGTCCAAATTTTTTTGGCTGCTGTGAAAAACTATGATAAACACGTAAAACGAGAAATGGAACCTAATAAACCGATGTAACTACCAAGTATTGTGAGGAGATGATCAATAAAATAAATACCGCTATCTTTATGGCCATGAAATTCGAAAATTGCTTTAATATTCTATTTTTCGTAAATCCTTTCTTTCCTTGTATAATTATGATTTTTTTCCACCAAGGTCCAGATTCTTGGGGCGAGCACATTTGCTTATAAAAAAAGTAGAAAAAATATGTTTATCAGAGTAAATTTGTATCTAATCTATCGTTAGCTTGATTTTTCATCGGTGAGCGGAGAGTGGAGCTGAAAAAACAATACAAACTTTGGAAACTTTTTTTTTCAAACTTCTACTTCTGGTTGGATAAAATTGGAATATTTGAATGAAAAATTTAATCATTGCCGAGAACAATTGTTCCGGTACTGAGAGAAAAAAAAATACTTACCGCTTCTGCTATGTCTATCCAGTCCAAAGCAGCGAGGAGAGAATCATTTTTCGATGGAATTTTGTCATAGTTCCAATAAGTGAATTTAGTGAATATTCCAGTGGAGTATAAATTACGTTGAACATCTTCGGCATCGGGCTTTTTGTATTCGAAAAAAGTGATTCCTTTGTATCCCTCGGGGACCGAGCAATTCGTGCCTTCGAGAGGATAGCCACGGAACGACGTTTGTAATTCTGAAAATAATAAATATTGTCAAAATGAAGAAACATCGAGGAAAAAAATTTCCCGGATAGGAGAAATATTTGAAACTGGCGGTTATCGTTATAACCTAAAAGGAACGCTTCTTTTGAACTCACGATTGTCGTTGATTTTGCGAATGTAAGGATCAAAGTACGTGGATACATCGGCGGCTTCGTCACCGTGAATTTTGCATGGAATTGAGTGCAAAATCGGCTCTTTTGCACTTTCCAAATGTTCTTTCTTTACGTGCAAGCGTATAACCGCCATAATCTCACTTGTTGTTTACGGATAAACTGCCGCCAAAATTTGCTGCCGCATTAACCCTAGAATTACCCTAGACTAGTAATTTGTATCCACGATAAAGAGGGCGGGGCTCGCGAGCGTCGTCGATAAGTTACCGACTAAAGCGATCTGATTTACCGACTAAATGACAGATGTCGCGCGCGAGTTTCGACAACTTCATGTTTGTGGATAGAGGAAGCGCGCCAAAGTGTGTCTGCACATGTGCCATTGAAGATGTTGACTGTTGTGGACTGCAATTCTCAGTTTTAAAGGTTTTAAAGTGAGTGAAACAGCGCATTTTCAATGCGCTGACGTTCCGTTAGAATTACAAAATTATTTTATCAATTAACGACGAGTTAATTTGGAAATCACACGATGCCTGTGACAATAAAACCGACGCGTTACGCTCATCCCGAGGGTCACACTGGCGTTTGTTATTACAGCGGTGACAAGTATGTTCTAAATGTTATTTCGCAATTATTATTATTATTATTATGAATTTTGTCACATAAAAAAAGTTTCACGATCTTGATCTATATTTCTAACGAATATGTCTTCGCATTCACCTTGAAAACGTACAGAGGTGGCCTCGTAACCTGCGGAGCTGACGGCGATGTGAGATACTGGCTGAATTTAATGGACGATGATCCTTCCGCAAGCTGCATTGCCGAACAAGCTACCGCCGTCGTTTCCAAAGTGAGCTAAATTGGTTCCTGATACAAGGTTACCTCGAAATTGTGGCAATATATTTGAAGATTTAAAAAAAAATAAAAAAATTTTTTAGAATGGAAAGCTGTATGTTGGAAACGACAACAATACAGTTCAAATTCTTTCGTTTCCGGATCTTGAGAAGGAAGGTGTTGTCACTAGATTTTCAGCCGCTGTTTCTGCATTGGCCACTACAAAGAATAGCAAATTCATAGTTTCTGGTGCTTGGTAACTATCGCGGACGAATGTGAAATTTGTATTCTACGCAAAAGATGAAAATAATAGAAATTTAAAAAAAACGTTAATTTTATAATATGGAAACTTTGGCTATGAACAAAGCTTTTGTTGCAGAGAAGTAAATAAAAAATCGCGATATTATGACAAATATGTTATTATAGATTATTTATAGCATTCCTTAAATCTCGATTTTTGTAATCATGCAAATTTATCGTGAGAAAATTCGCGTTGAACTTTATTTAGAGTAATAAAAGAAAAAAAACTAACTAATGTCTTCAGGAATGCTGTCAAATAATGAAAAATAGTGTTTTTTGTATTATATGGAAATCATTTGAAAGACTCCATATTACGATGGATATAAGAGGCGAAGAGAGAGAGAGAGAGAGAGAGAGAGAGAGATTTATTTGTGTATGTATTTCCCTTTTTATTTCAGTGATATGAGAATTCAAGTGACCAACGTGGAGACATCGAAGAGCATAGAACTGAATGGCCACGAGGCTCCTATATTGGGTTTGTCTCTGGATCCCAAAGAAGAGTATGTGGTACGTGATTTGAATATTTTACTAAAATTAAAATGCGCATAAATGCCAAGATCTTACAACAAAAGTGATGTTTATTCAGGCCTCTTCGAGCGCGGATGGTTCGATCAGGATATGGAAGATATCGGAAAAAAAATCGATCCACATTTGGAACAACGTAGTGCCGAAGTGTAATTCATTTTTCACAGCAAAATCCTACTCAACGCCTTCGTTCAATCCGAAAAATGGCTCGACAATCGCATATCCGCTTGGAAAAGAGATTGTGATCACCGAGCGTGACACCTGGATGGAAAAAACACGCTTGACGTGTGCGGATTTGCGAATGGTTCGTAGATCATTGACGCACTGAAAAAAAATGTTTGAATGAACTGAATCGGAAGTCAAATACGTTCAAACAAATATTTTCTTTGGTCTAACTAAATAATTAGTTTCTTGAATAATTCTGCGCTTCGGTTGACCAAAATTTAATTCAGGCAAAAAAATGTTGAATCGTACCTAGATATTCGTTTGAACGTATTTGACTTCCAATTTAGTTAATTCTAAGATTTTTCTCAGTGCACAGAATTCGACTATTGGAAATCGAAATCGAATCGATCATTTGCCTGAACATATTTTTGAAAATATTGTACTATGAGAAATTACATATCAAATATGTCCTCCATCTGGTCGTATGAAATTTAATTTAAAAATAATTCCATCTTTCTATTTGCATCTCCAGGAACTCAGCATATGCAAGTATTCCGAGTGCGGAACTCGTCTAGCTGCTGCATCGGTACACGGTGAGATAGTCGTATGGGAAGTCGAGAGCGGTCAGGTTATTGGCTATGTGGAGCATCATCAGAATCCCAAAATTACGGAGTTAGTTTGGCATTTGGAAAAACCAAACGAATTCGCGTTTTGCGATAGTCTGGGCCAATTAGGTTGCGTCGATGTTGTGAGTATTCGATCGAATCGTTTGAAATAAAATCGTGACTATTCTTTTACGCTATAAAATCATCTTGATAGAGAAAATCATTACGCGATTCAGGTGGGAACTGATCGATCGCTGGACGATCTTGCTTCAGACTTACCGAACGGTCGCGACGTCGATGATGATTTGGAAATCGGTGGTGACAATCATTCCGTCGGAATAGTCAGCGACGCGGACAACGATGAAGACGACGATGACGGGAACGTCATATCGTTGAACAAAATTAAAAAATCCGTACCGCTTGGCGACGACGACGTCAAGAGCATTTCCGACGTCGTATCGAATTTTCCTCATAACGAAGCAAAATTCGCTGTACCCGAAGTAAATGTGCAAGTGCCTTTTCAACCTGGCTCGTCACCCGTTCATTTGCTCTCACGTTTTATGGTGTGGAACGATACGGGAATCGTGAAATGTTACACAACCGAGGACGAGGATGAAGCGAGCATAGAGGTTGAATTTCACGACACAACGATACATCATACTATGCACATAAATAATTATTTGCGACACACCATGGCGGCTTTGTCGTCACAGGCCTTGGCATTAAGCTGTCCATCCATCGATGGTTCACCGAGTAAACTCGTTGTTGTGGTATTGCAAGGTATGGTCTTAAATATACCTTGAGCAGTTTTGAAATACGTTATAAATATTAAAAAACCATGCAAATTAGAAATTTGCACATAGCTTTCTCATTTTTTTCCGTCGTTCGTCAACCCTCCTTTATGAGGATCTCTTTGACCATCCTTATGATATGTATGTTCATTATCATGGCTTCCTCATAAAAGAAGCTTCACGAACGACGGAAACAAATAAAGAAGCTATGTGCAAATTTCTAATTTGCATGGTTTTTTAGCAATTCCGTTCAATTACATTATTAATTGTTTTTATCGTCCAGTGTATTGGTTCTAGAGAAGTGAACTCGATAGCTGCTAAATTAGGAAACTTGGTGTTGACAAGTATTTTTCGAAAATTTCAAAATTTTTTTGCGAACGAACATCTCGAGCGTTTTTCACTAAACTCAACCCTAACCATTCTTATCATCTAGTGTATTCGTGCAAAAAGTTTTAGCTCGATGCTTCTAAAATTGCGGAAGTTGGAGCGTTAACAAAATTTTTATGGAAATTTCGAAACAAAATTTTAACCGAACCCCTCACGCGATTTTTATGAAATTCGGTATTATTTTTCATTGTCATTGAGTGTATCGTCACAAAAAAATTCAGCTCGATAGATGCAAAATTACAAAAGTTAAAGAACTTACAAATTTTTTGCGAAAAATTAAAAGTTTTTTTCAAATCGAACCTCTTGAGCGATTTTTCCCAAATTCAATCCCAACCGTCCTTATTATAAAGTGTATCTGCACATAAAATTTCAGGGTGGTATCTGGAAAATTACGAAAGTTAGACGACTAACAAACAATTTACAGAAAATACAAAATCCAGCCAAATAGACAATTATTTTGCAATATAAAAAAAAATTGTAATTAGAACAGGGACATACGTAGTCTAACTGTATAATACTAAATTTCAAGTTGATCGCCCAAAGCGTTCTCCAGACATATTCATTTTAAGGAAAGCATAAAGCGTACACACACACACACGCACACATACGCCCAGACATTTTTTCTGAATGCGATTTCTCGACGTTTTGGGACATTTTGAACATACTGACATGAAAATTGCGAAAATTGTTTTTTTCGTGAAAACAAAGCTTCCTTTATGAGGAAGCAAAACATCATTTTATGCTATAAATCTTGCAAACTCGAAACATACACATCACTTCATCTTAATTTCTTCGTATCCGTAAAGTTTGCTTTACGAGGAAGCAAAAACCGAGAAAGCTACTCAATGCTATTTTATTCTGGCATTTTATTTAAGCTATAATGCGTTATTTTATTCTTAAACTTTGCTTCAAGGTTGGGGTTCCGGAAACAAGGAATGGTCGATGGAATTGCCAGAGGGTGAAGAGTCTCAGTGTCTCGCGGTTGGCGATACTTTTGTCGCACTGGCGACGTCCCGAAGACATTTGCGACTTTTTATGATCGGTGGTACTCAGAGAGAAATAATCGCGTTGCCCGGATCGCCCGTGTCCATGAACGCACTCGGCAATAATCTCATCGTGGCTTATCACACCGGTGTCGGAACGTCGAACGATCAACACATGAATCTAATGTGGATAAGATTTCGCGGTCCCAATTTGCGAAGTCAAATTCTCGCCGTGCCTTTAGCTCCGTCCAGTGAATTAACGTGGCTCGGTCTTACCGATCTCGCATCGCCTATCGTCGTCGACGAGGAAGGTCTTGTCAAGATATACGACAAAAAGTCGTGCCTGTGGAGAGTCGCTTGCGACACGGATCAGCAAGTAAAGAAAAAATACGAAAAATCGTTCAATTCCCATTTTTTCATTATTCTTTCAGTCAGAGTCAATGAGTAATTTTTGTTTGTTTTAGTGCAAAGGTAAAATGGATCATTTCTTTATAATTGGCATGAGCGAAAATGAACGAACGATACGATGCGTTCTGTGCAAGGGTAGTCGTTATCCTGCAACGACACCGCGACCAACTGTCAACGAGATACCGATGATTTTACCTCTTTGCGAGCCGGATTCCGAAAAGACCGGCAAGGAAGCTCAATTATGGCAGATCGGGAGTCATCCGTATGAGGAAAACGAAGCTGTTCTCTCTCTCATCGCTGTAATTATAAGAATATTTTCTCTTGCCTAATTTAAAGGCGCTGCATCCACCTTAAAAGGATGTGAAAGTTGATCAGCTGATACATGAGTGCGAGAGAGATAGCTGAAATTTTCGAACAAGTCTTTCTCGGACATTTGGTTTGGCAACATAAAACTTCTTTAAATTCTTCAACATTTACCAGAAAGACTTGTTCGAAAAATTGTCGGCAAAACAGATCTTTCACGTCCTCTTAAGGCCCGAAAAAATCTCAAAATCTGGAATCCTATGCTCAGAATTTATTAGTCATTTTGTCAATTTCGCGGATATCGATATAAAATATTGTATAGTTGATCAAACGATAATATTATCGAATGAAATTGTGCTTGGTAGATTTTTTCACCGATTTAAATGGATGCAACCTCTTTAATTGAAATCACGACGATTGATGATAATTCTTTTTCCGTTCATAAACCAGTTCGCTTGTCGTGGCAATGTCGAGTTTCGCGCTGTAGAAATATGCGAGCAAATAGCATCGCAAAAGGTTCTGGAATTGGCGATCAAGTATGCAGGTAGAATTCATCGTATGGCACTGGCAAACAAATTGGAATCGATTGCCGATAAGAAAGAGGAGGAAGAACAGCAAAAGGAGGACGAGAACAAAGTGCCGGAGGAGGATGAGGACATTGACTTTGGGAGTCACAACGATGAGACTGAGATAACCGATACACAGGAGGATATAATGTTGACGCCTGTAGCGAAAAAAAATGAATTCGAGATAAAACCTCTTACACTCAGTGGAAAGCGAAACAATCCGTTTTTGAAAACCGGTCCTTCGCCCACCTCAAGAGGTAAGTTCCCGTTAAACAGAATAAAGAAAAAAATAAATTAATTTGATCCATTGTAGGAGCAGAAAATACTCGTCATGAATTGAATGGACGACAATGGTAATATTTCTAATTTTTTCAAATAGGTCTCGCGAGCTTGAATACGATGCCGGAAAAACCGCAAAAACAGAAGACGCCGACGACTACTCCGAATCCAACATCGAAACAAACCCAACGAAAAATAAGCGCCAAAAAAACGGAAACATTTATCGGCTGGCTTGCCAAGAACAAATCCGATTTGCAAGAAGAATTTCCCGATCTGAGTAGTCTAGATTTTAACAAAGTAGCTCTGGAGCGATACAAAGAAGAGACAGAGGGAAAAACCACGGATACGGGAGACGTTAAAAAACGAAAATTATCAAGTCCCGATTCGCAGGACAGTCAGATCAAACGATCAGCTCCAAACAAATTGAGCGACTTTCTCTACGATAAATCATAATTTCTCAAAATCTTTTTCATCACGAACGATAATTTATTCATCAAGTCTACTTGGTAAACAATTTTATACTCCAGATTCGTGGCGAGATGCTTTTTGTATTTTACATGTGATATTAAAAATATTTCGTACTAACTCTCCGGGAGTCTTGATATACGGGAGTCCGGGCCCGAATTCTTCGAAATTTAACTGGTCGAATTCCATTCCGCAAGTCTTGCATGGGAAGGGGGTCTCGTGGTTTGGCCTTGAAAGCGAATACAAGAGAAACTTTTGAGAGAGTGCGACAGATGCACGAAATTACAGTCACGAATTCTCATCTTCACCTTTTTCTTCAATCGCCAAAGCGCTTCGATTTCGAGTCTCATGAATCTCAGCGGGAATTTATTTATAAACTGCGAGCGGTCGTTTTTCTCACGTTAACGTGGCTTTTTATTTAAATTATTCAATGTGGGCTTAAAATGTTCGAACGTGTTCGTTGACCGATATCGCAGGAAACTTTTTTGCCCCACCGTGAAAAAAGTGCGCGCTCACTTTATTCTTTCTTTACACCGTTAGTTGCCTCGTGAGGTCCGAACCTATCGCACACGTTTAGACATCGCCTGCCTGTCGTGCTCGCACGATGCTAGCGTGAAAAGCGATCGATTTCGGGAAATTTATTCTTTACTTTGTTTTTCTTTTTTTTTTTTTTCATTGAGACGATTAAAGTTGATCAGTGAACGGCGACATTATGACGAATAAGATGAAAAGGGGTGAGTGAATTGTTGGGAGAATTTTTTTTTAAAACTCGTGCTATTTTTATTTGAAAATCTCGCGTTCCAATTTTGTAAAAGACCCCACATGCATCCTGCTGTTGCATCATCCGAGCGTCGCTTGCACCGGCGGGCCAAATATATATTTTCTACGCGCTCAATTCGACTCAAATTCGAAAAAAATTGTAATTTCTAATTACGCTAATTTTTCCTCGGGACTTTTCTCTCTGTTTGCAATTTGCTTTACATTGAAAATGAGTATCGCGTCAAGTTCATTCAAGCCGCGAGTGTCCTTCTACCGCTGTGATTATAACCAAGGAAAAAAAAATTATAATGCATAGATATTTTTGATAATTGGAATATCGCTTCTTTGACGTGTGTTTCACGATTGAAAGCTCTCGAGGTCTCTCGCACGTGCGATCGGAGTGCGTAACACTGAAAAATGATCTACTCGCGTAACATGAGACTTTTGGCCATGCAGTCTCATACAAATCACATATTATTTCGTCGACCGCGAGGTATATATATTTTTCTTTTTTTTTATCATCGTCTTCGTGCAGCAATTTTGTTTTATACTTGCAATGCAATCTCGGTGATAAGCGCTGACGCAGTTTAACATGCATGGGGGTTCTCTAAATCAGGTTTAGAAGAAAAACAAATGAGAATTGAAATTTTTCATATTCAACATTTTTTTTTTTGCTAAAAAGAATAATATTTTTATTTTCAAACAAGTAGTAACAATGTTTTTGTTTCCCAACAGATTACGAGGCGATTGATGCCGTTCAGGAAGCGATGGGAGTGATGGGACCTTGGCACATCATAATAGCGATAGCTCTGTCGTTGGTAAATTTTCCAGTTGCCTGGAATCAACTGTCGATCGCATTTCTGGCACCAAAGACAAATTTTACATGCGTCTCACCGAGTTCCGTGGATAATTCGACGGAAATGATGAGTTGCGAAGTTCACATTGCAAACGGTACATTCGAAAAATGTCGTGAATTCGAATACGACAGGAGTATTTTTTTGGAAACCATCATCACTGAGGTTCGAATGAAAAATCATCAATTGCATGAAAAGTTGCATTGGCTCGCAATTTTTATTCCGTTGAAGGAAAAAAATGGAGGGTAACTTAATTAAGAGAACGAAAATTATTTTAGTGGGATTTAGTCTGCGATCGCAATCAATTGGCAAATCTCGCACAATCCTGCACGATGGTTGGAATTCTCGTTGGTAATATGATATTCAGTATGATGGCAGATAGGTATGTACAATATATATTTATATACGTATACAAGAAAAAAATCTTAATCATTTATCTGTGAGAATAATGATATCGTATCATTAATTATGCCGATATCAAATTATGTCGAGAGATATTTGACCTATATTGTTGAATTCATTCTCCTCGATCGTGATTAATTAATAATCTATTGATGCACGCAGAATTGGTCGAAAGATGCCCTTAATGATAGCGGTGGTAGTGCAGTCGCTGACTGGATTATTGAGCACATTCGCGCCATGGTACGAATTGTTTATGATATTAAAATTCGTCTCGGCTGTGGCGACTGGCGGTACTATGCTCATTAGTTTTGTTTTGCGTGAGTATAATATAAGCAATTATAAATATTAGAATGGTTCACAAAAGTGCATTTTTTTTCTCACTGTGCTTCTTATCAAGATCTTTGTGCCTTTTTTTAAGCAATAGATCTCAAAGAATATATAGTAAAAACGTAAAAAGATCAAAATTGCAAAAATTTTGAGATATCTGGATTTTGGAATTTAAAAAAAAAATCGTACAGGTCTAAAATCTCAATGGGTAATGCAATGGAAAAATCACATTTTATTTTGCACCACCCTGTTATATATGAAACGAGTTAATATCACACTTCATTGCAGTGACCAGTATAACATTTAGAGTCAATTATGAGAACGATGTCAATTGACGGGTCGATTAAAACGATGAATTAATTACAGTTATGGAGATCGTTGGCATCGAGTGGCGGGCTACACTATCAGTTTTGTTTCACATTCCATTTTTACTTGGACACTTGACTAATCCTCTGATAGCCTATTACACAAGATCCTGGAAGGATTTCCAATTAGCCGTATCCTTGCCACCGATTCTTTTGCTCTCGTATTACTGGTGAGAAAAATATGATCATTTTTTTTAATCCTACAAATAAAAAATTTTTATATTCTGCCCGTTTTTTAAGATCCTTGTAAACGAGTGCATTGATTAATTTTGTGTCTCTTTTAAACGTAGATCCGACGCTATTGAATATAATTCGTTGGAGTAAAAGAATTTACAACGACTTCTTAATAAAGTTTTTTTATAAAAATGTTGTATCAAGTAACTTGTACATTACCTATCTAAAAATTATAATTTGATATCTCAAAGGGGACAGAAAAAAAGACAGCATTTTTTTGATGCAAATCAATTAAATGTTGTGCAGAAGAATAAATACCAATTAATGTGTTTTTTAGGATAATACCCGAATCACCGAGATGGTTATTAGCCGTTGGAAAGGTCGTTAGAGCCCAGAATATTCTAACGGTTGCGGCGAAAAAAAACAAGATACCATTGGAAAAAGTCATAAGAGCCATAGATTCCCACGAGGATCATAGTAAATCGTTGAGCGAAAGGACCGATGAAAAATACAATATAACGCATTTATTCAGGACACCAAATATGCGAATAAAGAGTATTTGCATAGCCGTCAATTGGTTCGTACTTGGAGTATGTTACTTCGGTTTGGCACAGTACATCAGTCAATTGGATGGCAATATTTTCGTGAATGTCGCAGTTTCCGGTAAGTTCCCATATGGAAATAAATTATATGAGACGTGTATCATAAATATATCCTAAGTACATTTAATATTTTTTTCATTTTTCAGCCTTTATTCAGCTGCCGGGAACGTTGATCGTTCTTGTTCTAATATCCCGGGTTTCTCGTCTCAAAATCTTGATCGGTGGTAATTTGATGTCAAGCTGTTGTCTCCTATTGATAATGTTAATCAGCGATCCGACCGCTCAAGTGTGCCTCGCATGTCTGGGAATAGCCGGTATGGCGATTAGTTTTCCCACGATTTATCTCTACACCGGCGAAGTTTTTCCAACTGTCGTGAGAAACAATGGACTTGGAATGTGCAGCGTTTCAGCGAGAATCGGCAGTACGATTGCACCCTTTATCGCGACGATGGTACATTTTTTTTGGTCAAGTTCCATTAAAATTATAATCGGCTGATTAGAGGATAAACCAGAAGAGGCATTGTTTTTTTTTTGTTTACAGGGAAATCTCGCAATTTGGCTGCCTCCTCTGATTTTTGGCGTTGGTCCACTTATCGGCGCGGGTCTGTGTTTTTTACTGCCGGAAACGATGGACTGTGAATTACCGGAAACGATCGAGGACGGTGAAAATTTTAGAAAGTAAGCCGACTCTCTCAACTCTAATTTCCGCTTTGTAAAATACTGTGACGTCCATTTTACGATTTGATATCAAATAATTGTACAATATTTATACTATATACGATATAAAAATGAAAACTCGGCGATGAAAAGCCTTTTGAAAAAATTATTTCACACATTGAAAAACTTGCATCCGCATAAAATCAATTATTTATCGAAATTTTCATCATCGTCATTGTCATCATCATTCGTCAACGTTACATTTATTTTTTATAGGAAGAAGAAGACTGTCGCTGAGCCTGTGGAGTCGACTTGACAAAACAAAAAGCAAAGTTTTAGCGATGAATGAGTCGCTGGTCGAAAAATGATGGCCTACCTCATTGAGAATTGGATTTTTAGACTGCCAACGTAAAAATGACACAGTAACAAAATAACACTTCAATATTACAAATCTTTGTTGTAACGTATTGTTCTTATTTTTTAATTCTTTTTTGCTATTCTTGCACCAAATTTCCAACAGATTTCACGGTGAATAGTTTTTTTAAAATAGTATTTTAGTTTCTCACACGCGAAACTAAATCCAGACTCCAAGTATTACAGATTTTTTATAGGATTTCAGTATTCTAGTATTTTAGTATTCGTTCTTTTGGCATATATAATTTTTGTGTGTAACATTTTGAAGCTGTGTTATTTTGACATCTACCGTTTCATTTTTAATCCATTAATATCGTTCTCGTGAGCCTTAATCGAGTATAATAGTTGTCGAATTATGATTTTTTAAAAATATTTCACGTTTTCCATCTCATCTTCACCGACAAATATACATATATGAATACATTTTTTAACGATAGAATAGGACCAATGATAATTTTGCATTAAAAAATGAAAAAATTTCTCTTCCAATTGGAGAATCGTGTTCCACGTCGTAAGTCAACAATAACGACATTTGGCAATAATTAATTGAAAAATATTATATATAAAATATATATAAAACATATAATATCAAAAATTGATAAATCAGCCTTTTTCTTATTTCGCACGAGTGAAAGATCGGCGAAATGATCGATCACACCGTCCACATCTGTTTTTTTTTAATGCAAGTGAAAAAGACAAGACCTGCGATGCTGTCGATGCACACTTGATTCCTTCAATTCCAAACCTTTTTTTAAAGGTGAATTCTTCTTTAAGACGAAGGAAATTCGAGCTGACACATTCACGTGGGCGTCTGACCCAGATAGAGCACTTTGTTCGGCAGAGCTGTGACAACTCCGTTTGTTCTTTTGTGAACGGCGTCGAACACTTGATTGCCATATTTTACTGTGCTACTGAGAGATCCGAGCCACGACGATACGATGCTTTTCGAGGGTGATTTTTCGACTTGCGACGAGGTCGAGCCTGAAATTAAAAAAAAAAAAAATCAGATCACTTGATTAAAATATCTTTGATTTATTTTTTTCAATTTGATTGATTCTCTAAATAATAGTTACGGCGATTTGTTAGTTTGGAGAAGAGATTTAAAACAAGTTGTTGCTTTTTTCACTTTTTAAAAGGTTTTACTAATATAAATGAATCTTTTAAAATTAGTATGTGTGAATTTACCTATGAGAAATTTAAGAATCGTTCGATTGACGACATCCGGCATTTCTTGATGCGGAAAATGTCGAGCATCCCTAACGACTTTTATACTAAATCTGGAGAGATATTCCGTGCTCTGTACGACGTTTTCCAACGATACACAAGGATCGAGATTGCCGACGATCAATAATGTCTGATTGCATATTGCATCGCTGGTTGTCATGTCCAAACGTGTGAATGGCAAATTACGATAATAATTTATCGCTCCTGTCCAGTCCTCTGAAAATAATGATAAAGTAAATTGATTTGTAAACAATATTTCAAAAATCAAAATAAGGCGTCATCCATCAAGATCGAAGTTAAATGCAAGATTTGATTTTACAAAAAATGAAGGTCCTCTCAAAATCGTGCAAACAACTATCCGAATTTTAGTAATTCTTTCACTTGACTATTTTTCTCAAAAATTTGAGAAATGATCGACTTCACCCCGGATGCAGCCAAAAATAAGTCAGTGGGGAAATACTTTGAAAAAAAAATGAGGAAGTCATTTTGGAGTGTCGTTATAAATACCAATAGACTGAACTTTTGTTTTTCATTCATTCCTCAAAATGGGGTCAAAGATATGATCAAAAATAAAACGTTATTATCTTCTGTCTCAATTATATCGGTTTGAGACAATTTTTGGAGTTCTTCAACTCACCTGTTCTGCTGAAAGCGTATTTGTACGCTTCCACGTAATTTTTCTCGTTCGTTTCATTGAGATGAAGATGCTTGAAGGTGTCATTTATAATAGAAATATCCTCCTTGAGGGCATCGATTTCCGGCAAAAACGGTAATCTACTGAAATGCATCCATCTGATGTGAGACGCATCAAAAATACAACAATCAGAATCGCAACTACGGTCCTTTTAAAAATATATTTGTTTGAATCTGTTTTTTTTTTAAATGTACTTCTCGTCACAGGCTGCATCTCCGGATAAACCGTGCCAATAATGATTGGGATGAGGACTCGATATAGCGACGAATTTGTGAACAATTTCACCGTGAAGGGCAAGCATGTACCAGCCAAGAAGACCACCGAGATCGTGACCGATGATATTGCAATTTTTAACGCCAAGTGCAAGCACAAATTGTCGAATCTCGTCGATGAGAATCTCGATCTTGTACGATCGTCTCGTCGATGGTTTGTCACTGTCACCGAAACCCTTGAGATCGATAGCCACCACTCTGTGGCAAAGTCACTTGAAGGTCAGTTTTTCTTTTTTTTTCTTTTCGCAATACAAATTCTTTACTTCCGCTTTTATCGAGATTCTCACCTGAAGTGCTCCGATAATACGGGAATCTGTTCCCTCCATGTAAGCCAACAATCGGGGAAACCGTGCAACAACAAGAGCAAAGGATTCGAACGATCGCCAGCCTCGACGTAATGAAATTTGACGCCCTGAATCGATGATAAATCGTGAAGATAATTGAAAATAACGAAAGTTCAACGATTCCGGGCAATATTGAATTTTCTTTTAATCGTTTAAAAAAATGTACAAATATTCGACAGGGTGTATTATAAAATTTTTCAAGAAAAGTTGCATGAAAAAGGAAGAAATAGTCAAAGAACAATTTTCTAAAGACTGCTTCCCACAATTTTTTATACTCGGATCTAGAGATTGTTTTATTATAATCACGTTATTATCATCTTAAATAATCGTGGGAAAATTTTCTTCGCGATTTTTCTTCTGCGATAAAAAAATGAAATTTGTAAATAAAGATTTTTTTTCGATGGTGCCACTATTTGGAACGTCACGTTGATGATCACGCGAGGCAATGATTTAAAAAAAACCTCTATTATCTTCATGCAAAGCTTGTGTTATCGTTTTATCACGTGGGGGTCAAAGGGGAGATTGGGAGAGCGCATATAATCAATGCATTCTTCAGAGGCATCTTTAAAAAAAACGAGTTTTTCGCTTTCAATTTACATTCACTATGAACGCGTACAAAATCAATCCACTAATTAACTTTCAGAATAAATTCAAATTTTATAGCCAAGATTTACCATGAGCTTGACGTGCGAATGTTTTCCAAGGTTGTTGTCAACGAGACACGAGGGTGGATTGTCGCGTTGTCGAAGAACGAAAAACTTCTTTGGGTCCCAGGCCCATTTAACGATACGCTTCACTATCAGATAAAGACCGTAGACGAACGATAAAAAGTGTAGCTTCGCTATCTCCCAGAAAGAGACGCGGACGATTTTTGGGTCCATCTCTCACGTTATTTCTTGAAAGATTTATTTTCTGACTCCCTTTCTTCTGAAGAATATTTGTCAAGTCTCTCGCTTTTTAGCAATTTTATTTTAATTCCCTTTATTTATTAACTTGTTTTTTAAAACTTTGTTCAAACTCCTGTCCTTTGAGAAGCTTTTTTTAAAAACCCTTTCATTGGAACTCTTTTCAACTCTCTTGGTGCCAAGAGCACTCTTTTAAAAAATCTCAAGTTATGGCTCTTTCGACGAGTCTCTGAGAATTCCTATGACTCTTATGCTCGATTATTTTTCACTGTTCCGAGGTTGTCCGAGGGATACCCCTGCAGAGGGATACGAATAGGAATACACAAGACACTCACGACCAGTTTACAAAATCCCTTGAATGAACGCTGAGGGCTGTGGACTATGTCTATATATACATTAGGGTGGGTCAAATAAAATGATTATTTTTTTTTCTCGATATAATGAAAAATAATCGGTGATAATAAGTGTAATAAATAAATAAAAATAATCGGTGGTAATATGTGATAATTATCACTTATTATCACCGATTATTTTTTGAACGGTTAGTTTTATCGATTTACACAAGAGACACAAGAGAGCTTTTTTGTAGAGCATCACATGTTCTACAAAAATGTGCTAAAAAAACTCTCCTAACCTCAACGGTTAAAGTTTAATAAAATTCAAAAATTAAAAAAACATTTCCTATGTTATTTAAATGGGAAATAAAAATTTGCGATGAAGGACCTCTTAATTTAAATATGAAGGGTTAATACTTGCAGAGGGTTTTTTTGAGATGCCAAATTTTCATTATATCGAGGAAAAAAAAATTAGTCACTTTATTTGACCCACCCTAATATATATACTTCTATAGTTGCTGGTCCTACAACACTGAATTTAGTCTGTCACGCACGCCAGATTCGACTCTTCTCACAGAATTTCCACAGAATTTTCACTATCGATCGCTCCTTAACACGAAGTTATTAGTCATCGGAAAGAATATAGGAATATAGATCCGAAGGTAAAATATAGATCCATATATAGACTCAAAGGACGCTTCAGTCTGGAAACTCGTTTGGTCGGAAAATGCTCACTATCGGAAAATATTCACTGAAGAAAACAGCTGGTCGTTGAACTCGAGACGTCTCATGGCAGCTTCTTTACTCTCGCACGAATCTTTCCTCAAGCAATTCTCGAATATTCCTTCACGAAACCGTATGCGCTTCATTTATATCGGTCTTTGAATCATCGTCGATTCAACGTCTCCGTTAATTTTCAATTTTTATAACACGAATTTTAATATTTACTTATTGTTTTTATTATCATTTTTGTTTTCTTTTTAACTCCGAAAATACTGATCTCCCACATGCCTTTTCGTGGTCATACGTCTTCAATTTTCGAACTAGCTCTTTCGAGCTTCGAGACTGGACTGTGACCTTTACTTTACGGTCTTGAGATATCTGTATAATATGTTTGGAATAGTCTCGTCTCTTATCTGGATAGCGTGATGTTTCGGTGAAAACGATTGCGATCCGCACAATTTATGGGTTAACATTCTTGCGGGCTTATGTTTGTAATAAAATCGGATTTTGGATGAATCGCAGTGGGAGACGCACGATTGCACAGACTGATAACGAAAATCTCTTATCAACAGTTTCGCGGGAAGGCGTAGAAATCGTTACTACGAACGGTTTTTCTTATAGTCCAGCGATTTTTCGTTCATCATTCAATTTTGCGGAAGGATCAGGACATTTGATTCATTGGGTAATAGCATTTGGCAATTTAATTGCTGATCCAATTCATTACCATCCTAATAATATGGATATTATTTGAGGAAACTTCACATTGAAATATTTATAGACATTGCAATAAATGTTTTTATTGCAATCATTCATACTAATCTACAAATATTTGCAAAGACGATTTACTAAGTTTAGCATTCATTCAATTTTGGAGCGCTCCAACCTTCTCAGTAAAATCGAGTTAAATATGAGAACATAAAGAAAGGGGGAACGCTCTGACTCACGTTACTCATTTTTTTTCATGCGTGTATCAAAAACAATTGAATTACAATCTCATTCCGATATCCTTCCATCTGGAAATGACTAGGGGAAGGAGAAGGATGATTTAAGGATGATTGAAGAGGAGAAGATATAACTCCGTGCCCTCTAGGATTCATTTTCCTCGGATGATTCGTTTACTCAAAGCTTCAGGCAATCTATTACCAGGAAACTCCATACAAAAATATCTTTTTGGCATTTTATGATACTTTGACTAATTAGGAAAGTTTTTTGTAGGAAGAAAATCTCGTTATAAATACCACAAAAAAAGATCCCAAATTTTTTGCTATTTGTGAGAGAAGCCAGTAGTATTAAATATTGAAAATTCTATATATATGAAAAACGTAACATTAGAATCTAAAGCCACAATTTGATTGAGCTTCAATTGAAGATAAAATGCAACAAATGTTCCATCTTCTTAATTCGTTAATCTCAGAATTCGTGAGATATTTGAGGCATAGATGTTTTAAATAAGGAAATTTTCAATGTTTTATAACAAGTTTTCTGCATGGGCTAATCGTAATATATTGAAGGATACACCATATACGATGAAAATGATCGATCAACGATATTAAATCCACTGTCGATAGTCTACCAACTGTCGATCAAACTACTCTGCTGTTTTCTACTTTTTCTCTATCACAAACGCAGTCGATAAAATCATTTTCTGTGAAAATAGATTAATCCTTACTGAATAAATTCTTCTATAAAGCCCACAATAGATGACGTTTCGAAGAAACTAACATACAAGCTGAACTTTTTGCGAAAAGTATACAAAAAAAAAATGCGAAAAAATATTGGCAGCGGTGGGATTCGAACCCACGCCTCCGAAGAGACTGGTGCCTTAAACCAGCGCCTTAGACCGCTCGGCCACGCTACCGCAAATTCAAAAATTTAAATATTCGTACTTAGCGAGACGCATCTCTAGATGACAAACCTTGTGTTAATTGTATTACGTATTAAGTTTAATAAGGTTGTTTATGACTCAACAATGTACACCGAACAATAACGAAAATAAACCACCTTTATAAAACCAAAAAAACCAAACCATTCATAGAAATTGGATCCGACTATCTATATTTAACTATAGCCTCTATCTATAAATAGTACTAATTCTACTAAATATCTATAAATAGTACTAATTGCGCAATAACTCTGTTCTTAAATCGAATTATAAGCTTACAACGTTACAAAAACTTTCCCAGTGATAAATATGATGATAAATCGATAAAAAATAATGGTGGAGTTACCAAATTGTATAAAATCAGCTTTTTAGCTAAAGGAAACATTAGGCAATATAGAAAAACGCCAAAATGATTTTAAAACGCGAAAAGCGAAAGATTTTACTGTTTAAGGCGGTATTCTGGTCTAAAGACATACATTTTGAGCGTTTTGTCGAGATCGATAAAAAAATAGGTATTTTTACTATCCTTCTTTTTATAACATATATATTAACATTTCGATAATGAACAAAAAAAATTTCGAAAAAAATACAAATTTAATAAGTAATAAGCTGGAAAGGTTGAAGCTAAAAAAAGGTGCGCTGATGGCTAACACGATTGCAACTTTTCTAGTCATCCGATACAAAATTTAAAAAAAGATTCTTAATTTGTAAGAATGTCGTTATAAGCCCTTACCTCGGAGAAAAAGGGAAAAAATCGAAAGATGGCGGGTGTCTGAACAAAAATGGCGTTTTTCGACTGTTTTTTTCATAGTTTTTAATTTTTTTACAATAGTAAAAAAACAATTCTGATACAAAAGTGGTAGGGGCGATAGAGTTAGAGTTATACATTGAAGATTGGCAAAAAATTTCAAGTAAATCGGTTGAGTGGAACTTGAGATATCGTGTCAGCCGTGTCATTTTGAAAAAAACGTGCAAGTCCGATTTACTCTAAAACGTAACCGTCGTAGTTGCTGCGTTACTAATTTAGCTATACCTCCGTAAATGATTAGAATAAAAAAATTTCCTTTCGAGGATATATTTTTAAAGATGTAACTTTAAGAATATGCAAAGAAATTGATTGTTTCAAACGTCTAGACCAGAATACCCCTTTAAACATTTCGCCGATATTTCTTATTATACTTTTTCATGCAGTCGGAAAGAGTCGCGCAAAAAAAATTATTTTCTCTCTCGACATTCAGGGTGTTGTAATAATTAAGCCCAAGGGACCTCCAGAATCAATATTTCCTTCTGGGAAAATGGAATTGCTCTCAAATAATTCAAAACGGAGTTCTCGTACTTCCTCCATAAGTTTTGTATATATATATATATATATATATATATATGCTTGTCTCGGGTCACTACCGTAACTCTTGATGTTACTCATAATCGTTACATTTCCGTGCACAGTATCGCCCTCTCCCCTTTCTGTCACCGCACTGTAATGCCAACATCCTGTATCCTGTTGTGTATGCCTATAATGTTTGCCTATGACGCCAAGCGTCGTCGTCAAGCGCGTATTTGATATTTGCTATTTGCCACCGGTAAACACGTATTAGCCAAGTGGATCCTAAAATACATACTCACACTAACACGCAAGACATATACGACATATTCTACGATATTTTAGTTATTTAATTATTCACGTTCACCAAAAAAAAGTTATATATATCCGTCAGATTCAAAAAAAAATCTGGCAAAAAAAGTAATCCCTCTTTACGAAAAATATTCACGGTTTTTGCCTCCCGATAAAAAAAAACTGTTTTTGTATGTTCACTTTCACGACCAAAAAAGTCGAGAAATCATTTTTTAAAAGAAATCTGACTCATTAACCTAAAAGCAGATCTACAAACGGATTAGATTAAAAATTGAAGCAGCTGCTATTTGAAACTATTAAGATTTCACATTCAAAATCCACGATTTGAAGATTAAAAATTAAACTTAATTAGAACGATATTTTGAAAAAACAAATAAATGAAATAAGCGAACATATTTTCATCATAGCGCCGAGAAATTGATGATATAAAAAGAATTGAATAATAAGAATATGAAGAAGTTGATGAAGATATAAAAAGAATTGAATATCGTAGAATCGCCGCAGAATGTTCCATGCAATGTTAATGATCATTGGGCTCCAAATGAACGGGATTATTGTGATGAACTACTCGAGCGTGTGTTGAACGAACGATGAAGAATCCTTGTCGAAAAATTCGAGTTCTTACGCTGGAAGAAAAGAACCGTAAGGTTAGAAAAGATGGCGGACGAAGACGACATGATGTAAATAGGGGGAGAGAGTAGATGGATTAGAATATACGTGGGCGTATCGTGTGCTATCTGGTGTTGTGCTGTTGCCGGGTGTGCTACGATAAATCCGTATTCTCCACAGACACTCTGAATAACACGTATACATGTAGAATACACATTGAGTCGAAGGTGGCGGGATTAAACAAAGGCCTTGTACACGTCCCGGGCGGAGCTTTCGATCCGGGCGTGAGGGAGAGAAGTCTCGACGCTTGCGCGCTCTATATCGGCACGAAAAGCAACGTGAAACACGATGGAAAGTCGAGAACTTCTGTGAGAACGAGGAAGAAAAATATACGCTATATTTTATTATTTTATACGGTATATATCGGTGTGTGTGTGTGAGAGAGAGAGAAAGAGGACGAGAGAGGAAGAGTTCGTACATTTGGAAGCGAGTCACGTGAGAAACGAACCTGCGGAAACGTTCGGATAGAGGTAAAGGAAGCCGGAGAATTTTTTATCTCGTCCTCTTTTTCTATTTTTTTTTATCATCCTTTCCACGCGTTTTTTTCGTTCCCATTCCTCTCTATGTTGCGTTCGCAAGCCGTGAGTCGACGGCCATTTTGTTGCGACTTAATATTCTTCGAAAGCTCATTTCCACAGAGCGTATATATAAAACACCGAATGCTGTGAAACTTTTCTTTTCATCGTGCCGCCGCCGACTGCATTTGAAAGAGTGTCCACGAATAATTGCATTTTGTTCTTATCCGTTATCGCAATTATATGTTGTCTTAAGATAGCTTCAGAATTGGAAGATATCTGAGAAAATTTTATATTCCCGAAGTTTCCCCAAGCAACTATTAGTTGGGAAATATTCCGGTTGTTATTGAGAGAAAATTTTGCATCTGCGTTATGTAGGAAATGCAAATTTTCTTTAAATAGAGAACATCATTCTTTTTTAATAATACCTCGGTAAAGTTTCAGGGAAATAAGGTTTAACTTCATAAAATGGATTCGACAATTTTTTGAACGGTTGACATCTACCGGTCCTGTTACGAGGGAAAAAAACACGAATGTTGCACATTTTGTATTGTCTAACAAACATTATTGTTCACTATCATTTGACAAATTGAAACCAAAAAGTGCCCAATTCGCAATAAAAGCTTTTCTACTAAAAAAAATCATAACTTGTGCAATTCATTTCATTAAGCGAAATTTGTTGATGATACTTGCAAGATGTTGCACGTTTATAAAAAAAATAGTAGCACCGTTTGCCATTTAAAAGAATTTCCCCTCAGGACTCTAAAAGGTATCACTGCCTATTAATGGGTCCAGAATTGGGGAGACCATTTTCCTAGTATATAATCGTTAACAAAAGCCTCCAATTTTATAATAAAGTGGTAACTTTAACTATAAAATCTGGTCCAAACCTCAAGCATTATATCTTTATTGAAAATAAAAAATTTTGTGCTAGATAATAGATCTAAAACGTCTAGATAATCGGCCATATTGGCCAATACGTTCGAGCAATATTTCCCTCGCTTATTTCGCAGTACTTTATTCTCGCGAAGTGTTAATCGAGTCAGTTAGGCTTGTTAATGTATCAATATAGAACATACATAAGAATAAGAACAAGGAGACAGGCGGCATGGTTGTATAAGAGTGAGGCAATTCCTCTTCTCTCGGCGATGACAGTGGATGAGTAATACATATATATATTATATATATATGTATATATATATGTGAAGCAACGAAAGGGGATTAGTCATCGATCGGCAATTGTCACTGAGCATTTGCCACACACATCGCGACACCCCTGTGCCAACGCGTAAAAGGGCACGACTGGAACGATCCGACGCTCAATGTTTGGTGGATTACGCCATTTTGTTCACCGCGAGAGAAAGCGATGATACATATAAAATGGTGTCCGTACTGAAGTCGACAGGTTGTGAGAGAAATTGAGAGGTAATCCAATTTGATGGCAGAAAAGAGAGAGACCTAAACACGGCGGAATGACACAAGGAGAATGTGGAGGGAACTCTCGATAAGTGGTCTGTTGATACAGAGGCAAGAGCTTTCCTTTCCGAACCATGTTTCCTAAAAAAAAAAAAAGATTTATATTCTTGAGCTATTCCTCGCTGTTTTTTTACAATAAACTTTACGTATTCTCGAATTAAGAAGTGGATAAACATTCAAGTAACGTGTCGCAGGATCATGTGACATTGATTTGTGTTGATTAGTCACACGTGCCTCGATTGAGTCAAGTAAATTAACATTTTTTGTTACTCTAAATTGAAAATGTATTCGAGGGCCCACAAGTGGAAGTCCACGTCAGAGTTGGGCAAAGCACTTGAAAGTACTTCAAGTACAAAGTACCGTAGGTACTTTAAGTACACTACGTACTTGTTACTTGAAGTACTTGAGATTTAAAGTACTTGAAGTACAAGTACTTGAAAAATCAAGTGTCAAGTGGTTTTCAAGTTTTCAGGTATATCTCGTAAGTTCTAATACTTATATTTAATTTATTATTCTCATTTGATTTTTATTCGAGTACTTTTTGTATCAAAACATATTGTCACCTTGTGCGATCCACTGAGATAAGGCTATTAGGCAAATTGGAACAGACGTATTTAAACAAAGAATTGAAATAATTCAAAAATAGCATTGACCTTTGTAATTACGATTTATGTTGATACAGGTTTGAGAAAAAAGAGATAAAGAATAGATAAGAGATAAGAATAAAGAATATAATACATGGATTGTTAAAACTACTCCAACTTCCTGTTCATCTTTAAAAAACTGTCGTAGGTGACAGTCGAGGGACAGTATGTCCATAACTCAGAAATATTATTTTCAATTACATAATCGAAGGCTTTGTATACGCAAGCATCAGTAAGACACATAAAAAGTACTTGATACTTGTACTTGAAAAAGTACTTAAAGTACAGAGAAGTATTAAAAATTTTCAAGTACAATACTTGAAGTACAGCTAGGCCAAGTACTTTTGAAGTATTTTTCAAGTGACGTACTTGAAGTACATTTCAAGTACTTCAAGTACTGCGCAGCTCTGATCCACGTGCATGAAACAATTCTTTTTCTTCGTCGAGATCCTTATTTTCATTGAAAAAATTGATATTTTTTCAAATCAGTCGGAAGGCAGTTTTTCATTAAGCTCGACGAGATGGAAAATCCGCGGCATTCTAATTACATATACATTGAATAATACAGACGAGAAACACACGAGTGCAAGAATGGTGAATTACGCGATTGGGACTTGCCAGAAGAGAGGAAAGGGAAGAGGAGGTGTCAAAGTTGTGCGCGGATTTGAAACTCTCGGGCGAGCGTTACCGTTTCGCTCATCTCTCGCGTATTTCTCTCTCTCATCGTTAAATTAATCATTTCAACAGCTGCGCTGTCGCATTAGCGACAGAGCCCACACCGAGCGGATAAGACAAATGAACGTCGTGAAGCTTGTTAAGACGTAATCCGAGAGATGTGTCCCTCGCCTCCTTGACATCCCTGCATCCTCTTTTCCTTCGGTCTCTCATGAACATACTACACACACACATCTCATCGTTCATCTCGTCACGCAATTCTATCCATCTCCTTCCTTCCTCCGGTTCTCCTCATCGCCAAAGCGAGAAAGAGAAGCCTCTGGGCCCGTCTCATCCGGGATTAGATCCCGAGAACGCGAGCGCCATTTTGGAACACGCGAGAGGTCTTGCCTTCTTCGTCCTCTTCGACCCACAAATCTCCTTTGTTTACCGTATTCAAGCGAGAAAGGGTTCGTACAAAGTTTTTTTTTACGGCAACAAAACGATCTGTACAGCATTGGAGAGACTCTCGTCCCCTCGAGATATGATCTTTCTTTTATTTCCAAGAACCCTAAAAATTCCCCACACTAACAGCAATCGTTGTCTCTTCCGAACTCGAGATCGAGACTGTTGTTCCTGGTTTTTTCTTGTTTTTCAAAGGATCTTCCTCTGCCCTGATGGCGTATCCTCTTGATCCTGGAGATAGCGTCACTGCGGGCGCCACTGGTTCACTTTGCAAGACCCACGAACTCACGGAGAGGGATGAATCATTTTTAAAATGGTTTTCCCCAAAAAAAAAAACCTATCGCCGTTCTTTATCTCCACGCTTTTGTAATTAGAAAAAAATTCCATTCTCGCGATTCGTTGTCTCTTATCGATTATTCCATTCCAGGGTTGTCATTTTTTTCTCTTATTCGATAGAAGACAAATGATTTCACGATTATCGCCGTGTGCCACGTGCTGCGAATACGAGAAATTTAATTCAATTTTTTTCGTGTAATTTACACGCGCCGGATTCGTGAAAAGATCCGAGGCTCGTTTCGCGGCCATTCTGTCATCACACCCCATACGTTCGTATAAACGAGTTTCACACACAAATACACCATCGTGCAGAGTCTCAATGTTGTAACCATGGTTACGTGTTCCCACTTCCGGGCGAAAAGGGGCGACTGAAAATACGTGGTTGAGGGTCGACACGCACGTTCAAAGTTAACATATATTCATAAATATATATGTATATGTATATATATATATATATATATATATATAGGGACATATATAGGGTATGTACAGGGATTGGGGCGGCCATTGTTAGAATTCGCTAAGCCCAACGATGATTTTTTCATCAATTTTTCATTCCCTCCTTCCCCGACCCGAATTATTATATTCCAATTAAAATTCGTCAATCTCCCTCGCGCCCGCAACCTGTCACTCTTTTCCATGAGCCACCATCGGGACACTCTCGCGATTTCTCTCGATCCGCGCGAATGCGGAAAACTTGATTTTCGCGAGAGTCGAGGGATGAGCCCTCGAGTTTCAATTGCCAATAAGGGCGCGTCTCGTCGAGGGATTCTCTCTTTCTATCTCTGTCGATTCTTAATGAGAGTGCGCAAGAGGGGATGAGGATCTCATCGTTATTACATGATTAGGATAATGCCCGAGAGCAAAGAGATGAAATAATAGCCTCTGCGAGGGTCTCAACGCGTCTTTGGATATATTGTCAAAAAGACAAAAAGGTTGGCAGTATTAAAAATATTGGCAATACCAAATATGCAGCTGATTTAATTCGATGGTTAACCATAAATTATTCTCAAGGTCACCGTGAACTATCATGGATTTCAAAGGGTGTCGTTATTTATTCCCTCCATCACTGATTTGAAATGCAAATCCCTCTTGGAAATTCTTCTTACAAATTGTACAAATAATGATTGTTAAATTCTTATCAACATTGCGAAGCGCAATGCTGATGAGATATATTATGAATAATTGGCTGAGGATATTCATTTTTCGTGTTTGATATGTAATAATGATTGAAAAATGGCCAATCGTTGCAGGGAATGGAGCATTTGACAGTTTCCCGAAGGGACATGTCACGAACGCAATTAGTGAAGCGTTTGAGTCGAGGACTCTGGTAAGAGTCGGGTTGCTCTCTCGCCATACTTCACTCTATATATCTCATCTCTCTTCCAGCTATATACGTATATATACATATACAGTCAAGGACCCTTATCGTCAGGATTCGAGGACCTCTTCGCAGCCGCCGGCTTACACCGGGTTAGAGAGAGAGAGAGAGAGAGACTGCATTTTGATTTGCGTCACAAGCGAACACATTTTCAATATGCCACATCCCTTGAGCCTTTTTCCTTCTCTCTCTATCATTCTCTCTCTCCTTGCAGCGAGATTGCACACGAAAAGTTCGTAAATTCTCGTGGGATACTCGGGACGAAGTCTGTGCTTAAATTTCGGCGAGACTACTCGTTGTTAACGAACCGCTTTGCAATTATAACGAAAGGACTCGTAGACCTCTTGGAAATTCTGCAAAAGCTCGTTCTCTGATTCTCTAGGCCTCTAATAACGTTTTCCGACGGTCCGCCATATTCGTGGGCCGACGGTGACGACATGATACGAAAAAATTCACAGAGAAATGATCAAGGATTATTCTGAAATTTAAATATTGATTTTAGTGGAATTAGCCTTCTTTTTGCGTGACTGGATTCGCGGATTGCAATTGTGGACTAAACATTTAATTGGTCTTATTTTTTATTACTTTTCATTGCTCAATTTTTTTTGTCGAGTTTTTCATTTTCCAATCATAATTTCAAGATAAAAATGCTACCCTATACTCGATTTATATTGAACTGCTTTCTTTTTCAAGATTGCAGAATTTAGTTTCTTAATTATAAGCTGTTGATCATTCAAAAATTGTGATTCTATACCGTGCATCTGAACATTTTATGGATATAAAATATAGTGAATTTTATATCTATAATAATGGTAAACACAAGCAATTGGGCGAAATTTCATTTTTTTTCCATATTACTCCGCAAAATTGAAGTAACAGCTAAAAGAATGGAATTATCACTACATTGAAAAAACAATGTACCAGGATTTGTTAACTGCAGGTAACAAATGCAAAGTTGAATATGGCGAAATCAATTATTTTTCAACAGTTAATAAATTATGTTGACAGAAATAAAATATTTCTTAACGACTACAATTTTTTGTAACAGTTAACCTTTCGTAGTCACACTGAGTCAAAACGACCTCACGACCACTTTTCTTTTTTCTTCTTCATGAATTTTTTTGAATGTATAGTAATTTGTTTTTTTATAAACTAATTTTTAATACGTCAACTAGAATGTTTGAAGAATGTTCTGTAATTTTTTGAGATTTTTTCGACCTTCAGTTTGGTCACGAAACTTGTTCAAAAATGGCCAAGGTCAAATCGACCCGGATAAGTGTGACCACAGAGGGTTAAGGAATATTTAAGTGAAAGTGCCAACTAAATATATTTCTTTACGTCAAATAAACTGTTTTCTCAGTGTAACTAATTAGCTTCAACAAGTATGTGATGTCAACTAGATGATATTTTTTATAACTACAAAAAAAAATTATATTTATGTTTTATGCATATTGGTATCACTAAATTCATACTCTACCTATTTTCTAAAAACCATATCCGTGTTCGTATTGTCAAAAAAAGAGGAAAAAATCCCTCCACCCAGGTATCGCGACTATCCGAAAACTTGACTTGTCTGAGCCCGAAATTGACCCTCGTCTTTCAAATCCGAGTATATCCGCCCTCTTCCATACGATACACATTGGGATACACTCTCATGATCTAAAAAAATGAATTTAAAAAAAATCTGTCGGAGGATCGTGAATGAAAGAGAAATCGTATTCTGTGGCTGATGGCTGCGGTCACACACAGGGCGCGTCTCCATCGCGTGGGATCTTTAATTTTCATCCCTCGTCTCGCGTGTGCATATCGTCGCGGGAAAATCTCGAAAAATCGTACGCAGAAACTCGGTGCTTCTGTGTACATCATGGAATAGAGGAATAGGGGTTTTTCGGGGGTTGGTTGCTGGGGGTTACCGACGCCGGTAACCGGACTCCTATTAAAGCAACACCTTTTGTCGAGTGTCAGTGGAGAGCTATTCCATTGTTGCGATTTTCATCTCGCTCTTTCCCTTTTTTTCCGCCTCTTTCTCCATCTCTCCGCACACGCATATTTATATCTATATATATGCATATGCTACTTTTGTCGTCGGAGTGTATTATAAGTCTCATTGTTGTTAATCCCGCATTGCCCACGGAAAAATGTAGCCGCGCGTTCTTTCAGAGAACACACGTTTCTCGCGGCGTTCACTTGTCAATGGTCGTTTAAGGAGTGCGCGCGTTTCAACGGCACCTGGTAGGTGTTACGTTGCCGCCATTTTTCATTATGAGGATAATTTGATACATATCGTGAAAACCCCACGAGGGTTCCAGCACCCATTGTCAATGTTCCACACGATATTCCATCCATTATACCCAAGAAAGCGAGAAGTATAACCATCAATGCACGCGGATTAATGTATCGCGGATATACACCGCAAGACATAATTTTTTCCCATGAAAAAAGAGTACTCTAGCTCCGTTTAATTCATATTCAGCCTCGAAATCCTTCGTACGTTCTGCTGTTATTCCGGGGTAAGAAATGAGTCTCGGTCAGCGTGAAACTTTGATATTCCGTCATGAAGTGACATTGAATTTCTGGGCTTATTTTGGTTGGATCGTTACAACGTTACAGCACAAATTGTCGGCTATAAAAATGGCACGACTGTGCCGAAGAAGTCGTGGAAGCGGCAGAAGCTTTTGTCGGATCTTCGTAGATGGAGAAATGGACGATGGGGTAAGTGTGTTGCAAAAGTGACGGAGAATTTTGGTCACGTAGAGACTCCGGAGGCGTAACTTCGTTATCCCCGGGATGCGCCGTATAGAATGTAGTCGGATTCTCCTTTCCATCCTGTTGGACATCTTCGGGATACTGGTATAGGAATTGTGTATAAAACGTGTGTCTCGCAGTGCTACGTCCCGACAAACCCCATGATTCGAGAGCCCATACAACTAAATTCAATATGGCGGAGTCAATCGAAAGCGCGGACTCGTTCAGTGTACTTATATGGGGTCTGAACTCTCTTGTCCCCTATCCTTATTCTCTTTCCTACGTGTATACCGAAGAAAGCACATTTGTAGAGGGTATTTCACGTTAACTGAAACCACCCCAACACCCCTGAGGCTTTAATAACTTTTTTGACGGTTTTACCGAGGTCAATAAGCATTTTCAATTTAATTAATGATTTTTTCAATCAGTCTTTACTAAATCAAAAATTCACTCGCGAATCTTTGTATAAGAAATGTCTTAAAAGAAATAAAAACAAACCTTTCCCCACCAGAAATTAAAAATGGTGAATAATTAAATAATAGTGTAGATGGACTGACCCTGTACAGAAATGGAAATACTTTAGTACTCACTGCAGAGAGCTTGGAAAGATTTTCAAAAATTAATAATTCCATTTTCCTCTGGGATTAAGTGAAGAGGAATTTTTTCAATGATTTATGTTGATTATAAAAGTTATGGGAAATAAGTGTTCTTATTCTCTAATTTTTGTAAAAATTTTACAGTGCCCATACTAGAAAAGGGAATCCACAAATCCATAGGAAAAATAGAATCTGTCCATTTTATGTCATGGCTATAAATTTTTCTATAAATTGCGGGTATCCAGAATTTTTTTTTTATTAAAAAATCCATAAACCAAATCGTCGGTTGAGTTCCCATGGAATACCTCATACAAATGTTCTCTCGTTTCATTCATATCCCTCCGTAAAACTACCCCCTTTTTAGCCCTCCCGCATCTTGTCTCTCGCTCGTTCATTTGCAACAAAACCGACGTCACACGCATACGCACACATGCACGATCGACTTTGGAGAATACAATCGATTGTACGGCAAAGAGAAGAGTATTTCTCGCCTCGTCTCTCTCCGTTTTACTTCTCGCCTCGTCTCCTCGTCGATTTTCAACGGCAAAGACGCCCTCAAAGGGGATCTCTTCGCACTCGTTTGCGTGTATGTGAGAGATCGAACAAACGAATCCTCGAGAACACACGCGTGTACATGGGTGTGAGCAAACGTGGCTTCCACCGGTTTCGTAGTCAGAATCCGAGAGAGCAACCCCCTCTGCTGCAGAAAGCACCCCTTGTTCGCCCTCTCGAGCGCGCGTGATTCTTCGATACATTATATTATTCGAGAGTCGAGCGCCATTTTGTTTTATCCCTTGACTTTTGCTCTTCGCACCAACTGCCAAGAATACAGAGGGCATTGAGTCATTTTATTTCATTCTTCTCAATAAAAATATCACAACTTTGCTATATTTATATTCACGCTGTAACGATTGATAATTTTAGAAATAAATGTGGGGAAGCAAATTTGAAGGTTGAAAAAGGACATGTTTCCTTTAATCACGCGGAATATCTAAAAGTGTTGCCAATTAAATTTTGAAATTTCGTTGATTGTGAGAGATGATTCTCACTCGTGAAAAATGGAAAGAGAAAATTTTTCGATCAACGCAGAGATATGGGGGAGGAAGGGAAAAAAATACATTTTTCGGTACTGTTGGCGCGATCAGATCGAACCAGGCGCATCCGGTTGCAGGAAACGAAATAAAAATGGCGGCCTAGCGAGGGGGATGAAAACTCGGGGAATCTATTTTTCCGTTCCTCCCGTTCACTTTCCTCCGACGATCGGTATGAGCGCGGGTGTATAACGGTGAACGGTTAATCCTGGAATTTCACTTTTTTCCCCGTGATAACAACGGCATCCCATCAACGCGTTTCTCCCGCGCTTCTCTCTTCTCTATCTCCGCCATGACTCTCGAGATTGCTCGTTGTTTTTTTTTTTTTTCATCTCACACTAACTTTTCATCGCCTGCACTCTCCTCTTTCTCTCTCTTTCGCTCTAAATTTAGTCGTTTTTTTCGCTCTTTTTCCGATCGCACATTTTCCCGTTGCTTTCCACTTCGCTCTTTGTTTCGTCGAGGAAATGGCAAACAAACGAGTGGCGTCAATGGCGCTCGCTCATTGCTCTCTCGCTATCGCCCTATTCCCAGGCACAAAAATTCATTCTCTCCTCTCTTTCGCTCGTACATATATTCCCATTCCATTGCTGTTCGCAGTAATGCAACGACGACAGAGAAAGAGCTCTTTAATATCGCTCGACGTCAATCCAGAAAACAAGAGAACGCCGAATTCGTCGATTAAAATGGAAAAATCCCGATGTTCTTGTCAGTGGAGAAAACCTATTCGCCAGAATGAATGAATTTCGTTGTACTTCCGGTCGACTCGAATTTATCGGTATCTCGTTAATGAGGGAAGTCTCTGATACGAGAAACTCTTTCTGAGAGATCTTGCGGCCAACTAAAATCGGTTGGACCAGAGAGATCTTCATATTTGGACTCCCTGGACTTTATTAAATGTAGGATATATAAATATAGTACCCAAGTATCCATATGCGTATAAATAAATGTCATAATTCGGGCCGAAGATAGAGCACCTCGTATTAATGGCGAGCTGATGAGTATTTCAAGTGTATATCTCCACTACTTCTGTGTGCACTCCTCTCTTCTCGGTCGCCCTTCGTCCGCTCGTTAGCGACGATGACTCTTCGATTTTTCAGGGTTCAAAACCGGTAGCTTCGGCATATAATCGTACACATATATATACACAGATATATATATATATATATATAAAATTGAACTCGTGCTCGTTTCTCGCTTTACAAACTCCGTATTTAATCATACCTCTGCGCCTTATACATATATAAATATATCTACGTTATACCTGATGTACCTCCAACCGTGAAAAAGATCAAGATCCATGCAGACTCCATCCCGCTCGAAGGGAAAATCGAATTGGACGCCAACGAGCAGGATGAAGTGTATAATACGGCAGTAGCAGTCCAAGTGTCGATTACAGACCGATCAAATAAACAAATCCGACGATAATTATCCTGCCAGGACGTTGCGCAGACCGGCGAATAATATAAATGATCCGATGAGACTTTTTTTCCATTCACGATGCTCCATTCACGTACGGCGAGGTTTGATAGTCGTGGGAAAGAAGCCTTGAATATAAATAACTGTAAGAGTGAAAGTCTAGAGTATGATTTACAAATGAGTTACAAAAACGCTGAAGGAAATTATCATTCACCATAACTTAGTGGCATTCTGGCATGTATTATGCTGTCTCGAAAGGCGTCCATTTTATAGTCGACTAACAAACATGATAACAGCACTATTAAAATGGTACCTTTAATTTGGGGAGTGATGCTAGGATAATTATTCAAGTAGATGAAATTTTCATGGTTGTGGTAACCCAGTTTTAGTTGCGGCAATTATGAAGCTTGGGGAGATGGTTAAGCTTAAAAAGTGTAGTAAACCATTTCTTACAGAGTATATATCAATATTGTAAGTCTAGAATATGATTTACAATCGAGTTACAAAAAAGATACGCCGAAGGTAATTATGATTTACCGCAATATAATGGCGTCTATCTTTCCAGTATGTATTATGATGTCTTTAAGAGCGTCCATTTTATAGTTGACTCAAACAAAAACCATGATAACCGTACTATTAAAATGGGAACATCAATCTGGGGAGTGATGTTTGGCTAATTATTCAAGCAGATGAAAAGATTATAGTTATGGTTACCATTGCTTTAGTTGCGGCTATTATGAAGGTTGGGGGGTTTGGTTAAGCTACAAAAGTGTAGTAAACCATTTCTTACCAAGTATATATCAATTTTAGCAAAAGTCTGGGCCCAAAATGGATGATCCCTCATCAGGATCTGAGATGCCTTAAAAATCTCCAAAAAATTGAAGAAATATTTGACCCATCGCCGAGATCAACACTAACTGGTGACGCCATTTTTCTCTCAACATTACCAAATTCGCACGTTGAACTGGAAGTTCGAAGTCGAGTGAAATAAAGCGTAAAAACTGCGCAAACTGAAGGTGAATTGTGCGCGTTAATACGTGTCAAGGACTTTGAAGCACTCCACAAACCAGGGAGGGTACAAAAGGACACGGTATCTCAGTACTCCGTTAGGGGTTGTAGACTCGGAGGCCCATTGACTTTGTTCATTGATTTTACGTCAATCTGCAGGCACCCTTGTGGGGTCTCCATGATGCGTTTATCATAAGCGATAAGGGGAGTTTTGTACACGTTGCCCTCGAGCAAAGGGAGAGTAAGAGAGATGGAGTGATACTATAAAGGCGAGGACGAACGGAAACTCTGCTTGGAACCCCATATTCTACAGAGGAGTGTGGGCTCGGCATACGCTCAGTCCATAAGGGTAGGAGGAGACACCTCGCGCCTTTACATACAGCGATACATGTACAATGTATATATATATATATATATATATATATATATATATATATATATATATATGGAACGATAGAGGGATGAATGGTACATAAGGCACCCTAAGGGTGGTGGAGAACGCATCCAGCCATCCAACGGTGTCGCAACGTGAAATAGAATAGAAATGACCCCCCCATGGGATACGCATTAGCGACACATGGCCAAGCAACAAAGCATATCAGGGTGGCTTGCGCAAGCACGTCTACGTCCGACACTCCACGACTATCCCCTTCGAAAACCCTCTCAAATAAATATATATACGTATATATATATATGGTCTTTGCATGTATATACAAGTGTAATATACGCGTATTCCAAGGCGTGCACTGTATACGATTACATAACGTGTTATACGTGAGACTTTGTTCCCTTTCTCCCTTGTACCGCCAACGAGACCCCGAGGGGGTTGTCACGAAACAGAGAGAACCCTCTACGAGGGGTTTTCCTATGTACCATTGAACACCCTCCGAGCCTCGTTCTTCGTACATCCAAGTCCCATCGACTTTTCGGGACACCCGAAACGCCATTTTGTAAGGGTTCTTTTACATTATACGCGTATACATGTACCAGCAGGGCGGGTGTACAGTCGGCCTGTCGTTATCGCGTTACAAGGCGCCCTCGTTTAATTTTTTGAAATGACGAAATTCTCGTTCCGACTGCTGTGATAGTAACGAATAAATTTACGTTGTTTATGGTTGTAGGATTTTTTTTTTTTAGGGTGGAAAATGAACATTTTTGAGGAAGATTGAATTTATTCATTGATGTGTTACTGTTGACAAGTAGACACTTCTTGCTAGCTGGGCAATTTGGAAAAAATTGTAAAATTTGGTGTTACGAATTATCCGAATTGGAATTTACGTATTTTGGAAATTCTTCGTCCTGAGAATATTGCCTTGATCCTAATGAGTAAATTATTGGATTTATAGACTTGAATTTTTGGTTTGGATATTCAAGTTCTTGAGAAAATCGAAACCATTAATTAATTTATTAATTTTCATGTTGATAAATATAAATCTCTTGGCAACGGGTTATTTAATAAATATAAAATTATGTAAACATTGTTTGGAAAACCAGAATTTGCATATTACTGGAAACAAATACATTGAGGAGTAATCTACATGCCTCTAATTTTATCCAGACATAACTTTCCAGCGTTTTGCATATTTTGAACTGACATAAGAGTAGCCAAATTTTCGTTTTCCCATAAAAGGTAATAAATAATAGTTTCTCCTTCGGGGGGAGGGGGGGGGGGGGGAACTGTGTAAACACCCTTAAAAGGGTATACCTTGGAATAACTAACTAACTAACTAGTTTCTCCTTCGTTCTCAAAGTTTCCTTTTCCATACTTCACAATTTACAGCACTCATAAAATTAATTATTCGAAATTTCATATTTACTTTCTGCTGTTTTATCTTCGGGTTTCTATCTCCAAAGTGACATTCGTTGGTAAAGTATATCGGACAAACCTGTTGTCACAGGGTGACAAAGCATGTGTCACAAGAGATCTACCGGAGCTGAATAACGGGAGCATTAGTTTCGCATTATCTTTACCGAGTGTATTTTCGTGTTGAACGTCGAGATCCTGTGACACTTTTTTGGTCATCACTCCAAAGGAGCTCTGTGAGAGTTTTGATGGGTGACGAAAAAAAAGAAGGAAAAAAAAGAACTCCGGACAAGAGGAAGACACTCGTCGACGTTATCTGGCGTATATCGCGGGTACAGCAAGTGTGTATGAGAGAGAGAAGAGAGAAAGGTTAATTTGGTACGTGTTGTAATCCGAACAAGCGAGATATATATATATACATATACAAATTTGTATGTAGTCCCGTTGGACACACGTCTGCTTCTATCTCCACCTCCACCAATCTCCTATATATCCTCTCAGCTTCCTGCTGTTGTCTGATTATTAGATACAATTTATACATATATATATGTCCCCAGTGCTCTCCACGGATGACAGCGACCTGGATTAGTCCCTTGTTCCATCCTGGATTATATCGAGCGCGAAATATTCATCGACGATACACCTTCCGTCGGCTCATTTAGCTCTGCTCTCTGTCAAATCAGCTATGAATCGTCAAACGAAAAAAAAAATATATCCACAGTCCTTAAAACACCAATAAATCTCGTGTTTCTTTTCATATTTAATTCGAGGCGATAGCGGGAGTATAACTGTCACGTACTTTGATCCTCCAACGCTGTAATTATGAAAAAAAAATTAAAAAGATTGCAGTTATGGTAGTTATGGTAGACTTGTTTTGAGCGTAACTTCAATCAAGTCCCCGAAACTTTGTAATATTGTCTACTTTGAGCATGTAATTTTATGTTGACGAAATTTCCCGACCATTAGAGCGAAAAATATATGCCTGATAGTCACAAGATTGTAACGAGGCTTACGTAAAATTTAGGAAATTTTATTTTCATTACACTGCTGCCCAAAAGTTAAACACTCGTCCCGATTCCGCTTCGCACAAAAAGTTTCACATGCTCCTTTAAAAATGAAGATATTTCAATTCAACGAACGGCGTTTCAAAGAGGACATATCTACCTGTATTTCATTTTTTCCAAAAATATTTTTCGATTTTTTTTTAACCTGTTACGTTCTTTGAAACATGGTCGTTTTTTAGCCTTTTTTTTGCGTTGACATTTTAGCGCACGACCCATGCACATTTTTTGTAACTGTTTTTGACATGAAAAATTTGTGGAGGGGAGTATAAGCTTCAATTTTGTTTTATAAAAAGTCACGTACGATTTTTTTTCGCAAAAATATTCAATTTTTCGCAAAAAACGACCATATTTATCAAATGTAGCGTAACTATGAAACTATTGGGTTTTCGTGAAATCACTGGGAAGATAAAAAGTTGCATATAATTATTCTGGATTCAGTGAAATTTTTTCGGATTTTTTTTCGAAAATCCTTTCGGTCAACGAGATATTTTTTTATCTTAAACAATCGGGTCTTTTACTTCATCTACACGACTTTTTCATCGAAAAATCTCATCTATATGGCTTTTTCATTGGAAAACCTGTGTAGATGAGGTAAGAGACACGATTGTTTAAGATAAAAAAATATCTCGTTAACAAGAAAAAATTGTGAAAAAAAATTCTGAAAAAATTTCATTGAATCCGGAATAATTGTATGCAACTTTTTACCCTCTTAGTAATTTCACGAAAACCCAGTAGTTTTAGAGTTACGCTTCATTTTATAAATCTGGTCGTTTTTTGCAAAAGCCTGAATATTCTTGCGAAAAAAACGTACGAAACTAAAAAAAAACGAAATTGGAACTCCTCCCACAATTTTTTAATGCGAAAAAGGGTTTTAAAAAAAATTTCATGGGTCGTGCGCCAAAATTTCAACGCCAAAAAACGACTATGTTTCAAAGGACGTACCGTGTTCAAAAAATCGAAAAAATATTTTGGATAATGAGAAATGAAGCTGAATATGTCCCCTTTGAAACGTTGCTTGTTGAATTGGAATATCTTTATTCTTAAAAGAGCAGTGAAACTTTTTGTGCGAAGCGTTATCAGCGCAAGTGTTGCCAAACTTTTGGACGGCAGTGTACATATTAAGCCAAATAAATATTCAACATTGGTGTTCCCAGCAATAAACAGAAGTTAACACCAGCGAGATTTCGATACAGAAAAAGAACAAATTTAATAAGATAGAAAGTATCAAGAGTAAGATATATGATAAAGAACGCTCAATTAAATATTTAATTTTGTTCATTTACATTCTCTCCACAAGAAAGCACTTTGCTTAATTCGTTCGGCACAAAAGGAGCTTCTAATGCATCGAAAACACGCGTTTGCATTCGCGTAAAGCTCCATATTCCGTCGCAGACTCGCTGAAGCAACGTTTCAACGAGATTAAAAGTTTTGGAGTGGAAAAACTAGAGTCGAAGAGCATTTCGAGCAGATCGCATTGTAGAATTTGTACAATTTAAGGGGAGAAACATACGTAAGCAGAAGCATGTTGAAGTAAAAGGGTCAGCTTCACCGTGTGCGATGACACGCGATGAATGTCTCTTGTGTTGCGAGGCTCTCTGGTACTTCTGGTTTATACAACGTTCGCATATATCTATATACGTTACATACGAATCTCGTTGATAATGGGGAAAACGTTGAAGCCCTCCCGTTTGTCACGTAGAGGTAATTCGGCACGCGTTCTCCTCTCTTCTCTCTCCGATTTCTCTCGCTTTCGGCCCATCAAATTGATTTTCACACCCTATTCATCATAACGCGTGTACTTACATTCACGTATTGCTCAACCAGAAGCACCTCCCGCGCAGAATAATCCAGCTCGAACTGAATAATTGTCCATCGTCATCGACGTTCAATTGTCGCGTGATTCTCAACGCTATCTCGTTATCAAAATTAAGAGATCAATAAGACATCGTTCCGTGATGTAAAGATCAAATTGTTCTGAGAACCAATTGGTTTTACATTTGGCAAAAATGGCAGTCGCAGCTTTTGACAATTTAAAATTGAATGACGACAACTTAGAGTCACAAAACGGATTGGTCTGCCTCAAAGCTTCGATATGTTGAAAATTCAATTTTGCAAAGTGTCGACGACAACATTGCGAACCTCTGAAACGCCTAGAAGACAGGAAAGAGGAGGCACGTTTCCTGTTGGCAAGTACTGTCTACTGATAGGCGTATAAGTACTTAACTACATAAGTATACGCTGGAGGCACGGAGCCAAAAGAGAGGCCCAAGAGTTAATTCCAACGACAGCGTGGCCGTGGGCAAAAGGCCACAGCTTTTCACGTTGGGCTTCTGGCCAGAGACGATGAGGACGAAACGAGTGAGTATTTGCCGAAATATATCGTGGAGATGGAGTGTTTTGTTACCGAAAGGAGAAGGATAAATATGGGAGCAGAGTGTAATGGTTGGAGTATATATACACACGGTAGAAGGAAGAAGCCAGCAGGACGTGACGAGACAACTTTTTCTTCATTTCTTTTTGTGAAAATGCCAGATAATGAAGGACCCAGGAGAGAAAGAGAGGCTGAAAAGTCACTCGAGTGACTTATTAGAACGTGGCCGTTTTGGCCTGACTACGTTGGTAGTCGTTGCCGGAGATAAAGTGAGGGCTTAACGCATCGTTTCTACGATCCAATTCGTCGAGTGCAACTCAGAGAGCGAGAGAAAGAAAGAGATCAAGAAAATATATATATAGCTTTGGAACAGCCGAGGTTAGGCTCTAAGCTGCAAGAGGTTGCTCGCTGTTGCTGCTGTGGTCTTGGCCTAATTGACTCGCGTCAGCAGCCAATCGTCCGCTAAATTATAGGTCCCGAAGCCCTCTTCTTCTCTAGGAGCTTAGCAAACAGCGAGAGATCCCAGAGCCACAGGCCCAACGAGGCGAACCAATGCACTGGTCACTTCGAGAGATAAGACGGCCCGCGAGATTATCTATATTAAAACAGCAGAGTGCATTATTTGGTGCATCGGAAAACAAACAGAATGACGATCCTTCGAGATTGCTAATGCGATTGAGTAACGAGGCTGCAGCTGAATGTCCGCCATATCGCTGTGCCGAATGGCCCAAGGTTCAATATAAATACGATGGTTTCAATTTTTCAGAGTTTCTAATTCGTGGTTAAGAAATATATCTTTCTTCAGCGGAATTAAGGCTGTAGCGAGACCATATGTCGCAGAATAACAGCTTGCATCGGCAGTCTGTCCGAAAATTGCGTGTTCCAGCACGTATTAATTGATCAGAGTTAAGATCCTTATAATCTCCTGAGACACAGAATAGAATAGAGAACCTGGCGAATTTTGGAGAACTTGAAAACTAATGAGCTTTTTCATAAATTCATCTGGGAAATGCAGTTTATTTAATTAAGTAAACAAATTTCCCATTAGCAAAAGCTATAAGCTTTAAGATACAATAGGCCACAAAATAGTGCAGTTGATGGACAGATTTACCAAAATTTAAATACGACGTGTAACGAATAACAGAAGAGAACGGATCAACGAACACCCTCGATGCAGTCAACGTTTGAACATTGTTCGGGCATCGTTTGTGCTGTCCTTTAACGCGAAATATAAAAAATGAATACCCACATCTGAATGTCCATTCTTCAGCGTCTCAAAGGGATATTCAGCCTCATAAATTCGGCATTGACGCACCACGTACCGTCTGACAAAAGCGATTATTATCGTCAGGACTGAAAATATATCGGCCTGTGCGAGAACGATCGAAGGGCCAACACGTAATGGCGAAATACCACGCTCTGGCGTGACACACGGAATGGGCGTACGGTACCACGAGATCGCTGGGAGATTAGAGCTCGTTATCGGTAGCATCCATCATTCGTACGTGATGCTGCTAGATAGGCCATGCACGGTTCTTGTTCCTCTCACTCCATGTTCGCTCTTTGCAAATCGGACTGAGTGAAAAAGACAGAAAGAGCGCGCGTGTGTGAAGGGGTGCTCGCAGGTCGCTCTAATTTGTCGCGCTACTAGAAACGAAACGTGAATCAACGATAATAACCATCTCTCTCTCCGCTGGTCCCGCATTCGTCGCCGTACATATTTTGATAATGATGAAAAATTCACGTAATGGCGGAGGGTACAGGAGAGGGGACACAAGCCGTGACACTCGAGCTGCTTCATCGCGAATTCCCATCAACCCAACACTTTTCCCCGCATTGACTTTCCCCTCCGCGGAGGAGTGTCACGAATATATACCAACAGACACACAGCGGTAATGTCACTAGCGCTTGTCGAGTTGTTCTCTCCATCTTGCTCTCGTAGCGTGTGGCATTTCAAAGGTCTACTTAGCATTCAGTGTCACGTAGCGGCCACGTTTTAATACATCAAAAATTCTCCTACTGCCTCCGCCAGTTTGAACAACGAGACAGTGGCTTCTCTCCGCCGGCGATGTACCGTTTTCTCTCCTCTTCGTCCTTCATCCCTCTTTCTCGCTCCGTGCGCGAGGTCATCAAGCTCGCCAACCTAGGAGCGCGTCCCTCCCCTTTAAGAACCTCCCGTTCCTCCGACCTCTAAAAGTCCCCTCTTCGCGACTCTCCTGGCGTTTTCATCGTGTGGCAATCAGAGGAACATACCCCACGGGGAAATGAGAGATGAGGAACGACAACGCAAAGATAAAGCCACGGCATTCCGGAGCCATTTCATTTGTTCTGCCAGGAGGAATCAGCGACACATGCGATGACGAGCGTCGGGAAACTGTTCATGAAAAGGATGTGGAATCCTCGCAGCCGAACAATCCCGGATGTTTAACATGCATTGGTCCACCAGAGCTTTGGAAAGCTCAGTTGAGTCGTGATGCTGCTGCTTCTGCTGCTGCTGGGCATCAGTATTTTTGGTACTCCGATCCAGGCGGTTGGGGATACCTTAGTGCGTGTTCCTTGTTTTGGGTTTTAGGGAGAATTCTGATTGGACCGTTTCAAGTTTCATGCCGGCCATGACAGTCTTTTCCTGGAGAAATCGTATCGGGCCAATAGAATACTCGAGGGCGTAGCTCGAGGCGGGGATTCCCCACTCTGGTTCGGAGAATCCCACCAAAGCTTTGCCTTTTCCTCCACCTCAGCGATTGTTGTTATTATCGTTGCTGTTGTTATTATGGATTCTGTCCTCGTTTGGGGAGCAGGTTAGTCGGCTGTTCGAAGTTCCCCGCCGCACCGTTTGCTCTGCAGGACTCTGCTATCGAAAAACCCGCATTGGAGCCCGCCGCGGTTAAGGCAGGGATTCTGAAGACCGAGAACCGATGCCCTCGCGCAACTTGATGAATTCTGGGACAGATGGAGCCTCGATCAACATTTCTGGATCATCTCGACGATTAGAGGAGGATTAGAGCGGAGATAGATTTGAATCGTCATACAAGAACGTGTTGAAAGAATCAATGTTGCGAAACTGCACAGCTTTCCATTTCAATTGAATGGACAATCATTTTGATTAGGAATTTTATATCAAAAGCGTGGTTGAATGAGAAATTGGGTGTCAGAGATTCGAGGAGGTCTTCTAGGAACATTCAATCGTGGATGCCTTCTTCGTCCGTTGGTTTCGAGAAAAAGGGTGGTCGTCGAATAAAATGATTTAGATTTTATACCGTGAAATCGAGGTCAGAGGTTTTAATATCCTCGAGGGAGAGAGAAAGAGAGAGAGAGAGGGAGCGAGAGACGCGCCGGGGGAGCTAGAGAAGGAAGCATAGCCACTTGGCAGCTCGATAATTTGAATTAATAAGGACAAATTGGCGGCCCTCTTGGATACTGCGCATAATATAACTCAAAGACAGAGAGCCTGGGGACGAGAATGCCAAATGTAAGCCTGCCGAGCGTAAGATATCGACATATTTAAGCAGCAAGAATGACCAAACAGAGAGTCACGTTTAGTGCGCGGCGTGACTCATTCGCTTTTGGATGTATCGAATAAATTCATTCATGAAAATACATCGACACTCGGACCCACGCGAACAAATTAATATCCGTTTCTTTTCGCACGCCACGAAGACACAATATCAAAATATTATGCGAAAAATCATTAATCATTTTACACATTACGATTTTTTTCTTCGTGATACCCGATCCTCTCTCGTTGCTCGCTCTAACGAGATCGTGCACGCGAGTGCCTTTTTTTCCCTCTACCCGTGCATCGTGACATTCAATGCGCTCATTATGATACATCGATGCAGTATATATATCATTCATATGAAACGCGACATTTACATTGTTGAAATACAGTGCTGAAAATAAAAAAATATTAATATTCTCCTGCGTTTTTGCTCTTTTGCGGACAATTATAATTATTATAATAATTTATATAATTATTATTTCGATAGGAAAGCGGTGAAAAAGGATGGGAATGTGGTCAAAGGATCCTAAAAATTGGGACGGATTTGCTACATCCTGATGTCGAAGGATCATCACTGTTATCCAGAGTCTCTATGAAACAGGATTTAGAACAAGAAGAGTTTTGGAAAGTAAAGTCATAAAGGCGAATGTCGTAGATTACTCTAAAATTGTAAACAAAAATGCAATGGGAAATTGACTTGGATTCAAAATTCAATTCGATTTTTTCCAATTTCAGGGGGTATTTTGGTCTAGAATCAAAGAATTTTTTCTTTTAATATTCTTAAAGTTTTGACTTTTAAGAATATATCTTTGAGAGGCAATTTTTAAATTTCAATAATTTACGGAGTTATAGCTATTTTAGTGACGCAGCAACTACGCCCGGAACAAATCTGACTATAGACGTTTTTCTCAACACGATTGACATGATATCTGAAATTTAACTCAACCGATTTCCTTAAAATTGTTTACCAATCCTCAATGTATAACTCTCTATCACCCTTACCACTTCTTATAAAAATTATTTTTTTGGTATTGTAAAAAAATTAAAAATTATGAAAAAAAGTTGAAAAACGCCTTTTTTGTTCAGACAGCCTCCATTTTGCGAATTTTTATTTTCCATTTTCTCTGAGGTAGGTGCTATAGCGACATTCTTACTAAATAAAAATCTTTTTTTAAAATTTTATATCGGATGACTAGAAAGGTTGCAATCGTGTCAGTCAGCCTGGGTTGCGAAATGTTTAATGAAAAAGTAATGCATTAACCATTACTTTTTTAATGGCTAATGAAATTAATTTCCATTAACCATTTAAATTATTTTCATTAATCATTAAAATTTAATGTTTAATGGAAATTATTTTCATTAACCATTAAAATTATTTCCATTAACCATTAAATGTTAATGGTTAATGAAAATGCAATTGCATTAAAACAAAGTAATGCATTATTTGCAACCCTGCCCATTACAATGCAGTGTGTAATAGAAAAAATTTCCATTACCCATTGCAATGTAATTTGTAATGGACAAAACTTTGATTGCAATTTTGGGAATGGAAAAATATAGATGAATAAATTATCGCAATTTTGCATTACGTTTTATTGACTTAGGACTTAGATTTTCACCTTAAATTCTAAAAAGCATCCATATTATAATTCTAAAAATCTAAATCCTAAGTCAATAAAATATAATGCAAAACTGCAATAATTTATTCATCTATATTTTTCCATTCCCAAAATTGTAATCAAAGTTTTGTCCATTACACATTACATTGCAATGGGTAATGGAATTTTTTTCTATTACACACTACATTATAATGGGCAGGGTTGCAAGCAATGCATTACTTTTTTTAATGCATTTTCATTAACCATTAACCAGTAATGTTAATGAAAATAATTGCCATTAACCATTAAATTTTAATGGTAATAAATAAAATAAATGTTAATGGTAAATGAAAATGCAAATGCATTAAAAAAAGTAATGCATTATTTGCAACCCTGCAGCCAGCACACCCCTTTTTTTCAACCCCAATTTTAACAGCATATTACTTATTTAATTTTTTTTTTCCTCAAAATTTGTTTGTTTATTGTCAAAATATTAATAAATATATTGTAAAAAAAAGAATATTAAAAATATATATAATTTTTTTATCGTACTCGACAAAACGCTTAAAATGTCTCTAGACTAGAATACGGCCTTAATGTTTGCAACGAAATGAGATCATTAATTAAATTTCAATAAATTCATGTAAAATTGATAACATTTCATCAGAATATTGGCTATGCCAATAAATCGTAAAAGTTAATTTCAATCGAATAAATCTTTTTTCTGGGTGCCAAACTCACTCGGATATTTTGCAAGCAGCTCGTAAATCGGCATATATTCGCATGATAGCATGATCAGAGCGGTTTTATCCGCAAATGGCGCTCTTTTTTTTGCTCGCCCCGATAAGAATCGACGGTGTGCTCTGTCGGTGTGGCGAAAAAAACGTGCGAGAGAGAAGTGATATAAAAAAAAAACGGAGGGAGAGAGAAAAAAAGAGAAATGAACGAACGAAATGTGTCGGGCGAGAGAGCCTAACGACCCGGGAGAGCCTCGAAGCGATGCGCGATTCTACTACGCGATATATCCTGTCACAGATCCGTCAGTGATATCGAGCTCACTCGGTTGGCATTGCCAGAGAGCTCTTGGGCCCGACACACAAACGGCACATTTTTATATCCACATATACACATAGCACAGAGGTGTGAGTTATGTGGCAACAACGATGACGACGATGAGGAGGATGATGCGCCACAAAGGCACCTCGCGGACAAATTAAAAATGTATTAAGCAAAAGGTGTCGCACATACGACTATATTACTGCGTTACAACAAAAAAAAAGTGTATATGCTGCGTCATTAATAGCTTCCGTGCGCGAAAAAAAGCTCTCTCCACGGCGACACGATCTTTATTATCGTTATCATCGTTATTAAGCGCGATACACGAATGTGCGTATAAATTAAAATTCGCCGGACATTGAGTTGACCGCGAATTGGAAGCAAATGATCGAATCTATCGCTGAATAGCCGGATTCGTGGAATGATATTCGAAATTCAATTAGCACGTCTAATTAATCGCTAAATATTGGAATGCCTTGGCAACGGCGGATTAGAATTTCATGTGTGCGTTTGCGCGTATGAAAAGGACGGATGCCCGGCGGCCCGCACTCTTAATTGTCAGTCCATTGATACCCAACCCAAGTCAACGATGCGCACTTAATTTCTCGGCAATTTGTCGCATGCATCATACGTCATTTGAGGGGGAGAGAGAGAGATCGAGTGATGGGAATGATGGGCGAGCCCATCGGGTGGGCGAGAGACCGAGAGATCACCCGTTTAGCCCAGGCGCGGTCGATTAAACTCTCTATGGTGACGCCTGGCCCTGTCCGGTCGTTTTACAATATGCGCATATGAGATGCCTCCCGAAGCTCCCTCAACATTCGATATACTCTCGGTATTATATATGCAACACTGTTGTACGCAGGCATGAATACCTGTATCAATTATCAAGCTTGAACGCGCGATAATTGAAGTTTTGTCAAGGGATTTTTCAAGCCCTGGAGCAGAGTATATCTGAAGAAAGACATCGGAATTTTTACTGGAATTATAACTCTAATTGTAGATGAATAATGGGGGGAGGTGACCAAAATGATCCCCTTGAGGGAAAAATGCTTTTTTTCAAATGGAGTATCAAGATATAATTTTTTTCATCAATAAAGTGGAATTATTTTGCTAATACTTTTACGATGTAAATGTTTTTATTTTATTTTATCAAGATGTTTTTATTTTCTTTTATTTTAAAAAAATACAAATAGTCTAAGACGAAAGATGAAAGTCACATAGGAATCTGCAACATCTACAAAAATTCATTGGGGTAAAATGATCCTGGGATCATTTTGAATATGCAAAATGTACTCATATCAAATCTGTTGACAGGATTTTGATTTATAGTGTCATTTTCTCGGCAAACTGACATTATATAGTGACTGAGATGCTATAAGAATTTAGTAGGTTCGATAAAACCAGTAGGGATCATTTTACCTATTTTTTCCTTAATTAAAAATAATCCTTAAGGGGTTAGGCCACTCTAGGATTTTCAAAAAATGTTTTTTTTTAGTTAAAAAAAAGTAGCATAGTATGTATAGCGGGCTTTCTACAAACTTAAAAAGCGTTTATCTCAAAACTACACTGAGAAAAAAGTTCAGTTAAAACAACTAAATCCATTTAGTTGAAAAAAATTTAGTTGATTCAATATTAATTTGTTTTAAATAATGAAACTATAATTAATTCGACAAATGGATTTGGTTAACTATAAGATATGAGGTGAACGAAATTATTTGGTCAATTTCCAGCTAAAGTTTAGTCCAATTTACACGTTACTGAGTTGCTATACAGAAATATTTCGTTGATTTCTAGTATATTTTAACTAGATAAATTTAGCTGTAACAAAAAAACAATTCGTATTTTCAATCACACAATTTATTTGGTACAAAGATATTTATTTGATTTAACTGAAACTTTGCCCATTCAAGCAACGATTTAACCGATTTAACTGAAACTTCCACTGAATCTTTGTTGAATTTCCAAAATGATCTCGTTGAACGTCTGGAAACAAATATTTGGTTGAGTCAATGAAATTTTTGCATTTTTAACAAAAAAAATTTCTCAGTGTACATTTTTCAAATTGTCAACACTCATAACTCAAACAAATTTCAACCGATTCATTTGAAATTTCCACTGCACATTTATCATTACGTTCTCTAAGGCAGTTCCTTTTTTATAAACTATTTACTGACGATTTCCTCATAGAATTTTATACTTTTTGATTTAGAAACGCGCCATCTTCCTACGTTCTTCTACAGCTACTCTTATATATAATCGAAGAAACTTTGATGCCTCATCGTAATTCAAAAATTATAGAAAGTTGTTGGTGCGGCCATCGACCTTTCAGAATTAAAGGCGTCATCGAATAATTTTTTATTGTCAATTAGATGCATAATAAAATACTTTTTTTTGTAAATCCGATTTATTTTATGGTTTCGCTGAAAAAAAATCACGAAATATGCCCTTTTTTGGTCTGTAGAGTGGCCTAACCCCTTAATGAAGTATAAACCGAGATACAAAAAAAAATGTAAATGATGCACTATCAGCGCAATTCTGATCAAGACCCTAGACTAGAAACCCAGGATTTCGCTAAAAGTCCCAAAATTTTAGGCGTCCTCTAGAATTAATATACGGCAAATCAAAAACAGACATTAAAAATTGTAGGAAAACACAACCCAGAAGCAGAACATAATCAGTCCTCGTTCAAAAATAATCCCCAATAATGGCCAATTGTTGAACTATGAACTACCTTCAAATTCTCCCTCCACCTCGTACATCGTCTGATACCTGTTATGTAATATACATATTAACAACCTAAACCCTCTTCGGCGTGACTAAATGAATGAAACACGTCTTTACCTCCTCTCACTCCCAGTCTCTCTCTCTCTCTCTCTCTCTTTCTCGCGGTTTCACGATCAACTCCCTCGGAGTTTCTCTCCCTCTCTGCTCATTCGGAATTTGTGGTTGCGAGATTGTTCGAGCAATTGCATATGCATCGTTTCTCCTCTCGCGGGCTTTAGCATATCGGCGAGGATGCACAGGGTCCGGGAAATATATACAGGGTTTGGGTTTGCGCGTGTTCACGCCGAAGCATATGATGCACCGAGAGCTATTCTGCGGTTGGACGTCATCACCGTAGCTCAGCCTCGGATGACAGACGAATAAGTTCCTATATATAGCGCATTGCATATCAGAGCGGATATATAAGCCGCGTGTGTGCATCTGTGTGCCGCGTTTGTGTGCTCCAGAGGGGAGAACCTCTCTCGCCTTCTAATATTCTAAATTGCTCGTACTGGCATGTTTATTCGACGTTGCGGCCGCTGCCGACGTGAAGACCGCAAGTGAGCGAAACTCATAACCTTAAGAATAAAAATAAAAAATATCATAATTGCAATAAAAAAAATCCACTGTACCCACATCCCCGCAGATGTTGAAGCTGTTTAATTTACTACCCACGCGGAGGAGACCACCTTTCGAATGAGGAAAAAGCTGTTTAAAACGATTTTAGGTCAAGCGTGTCATTGAAAAAAAAAGTATTTCAAATTTGACGCTTCTGTTTATGATTTTCCCAGCGTTTTGATTTTCCAAAAGCATAAAATCTCGCAGACTCTAAGGAATATCCAGCTTCCCGATGCGTGATATCGGGTCGAGGACATCTTGAACAACATTCAAGCGAGAGGGAAGGTATTCTTGATACGGGTGTCGAATTTAAATAATCTTCAACGCGACTCCGGGAATAAGGGTGCGATATATGTTTACCAGCAGCGGCTTTTGCGAAGGCTAGAGGAGAGAGGAAGGGAAAAGTAGAGCTCGTGTAGCTTCTCGGGGCAACCCTGTAATCTCGGACACGTGCAGTATATTGCGAGACCAAATAGGAGGGTAAAAGTCGGGCATCAGAGGGAGCACATTAGTGAGAAAGTTTCTAAAGCGTGGTTAAGTTGGCGCTACGCATACATATACGTTTGTAAAGAGATATACGTAGTCTAAAATTGATCTAATGCCCGATGAGACATCATAAGCGTCATTATCGTCCAATTGAATCCCTACTTCCTCCCTTAGTGCGCCCTTAAGTCGCCATTCCTAATTTTCAGCAAATCCCCATCCACAAAGTGACAATTCCAAGGAGTTGGAGGATTGGGACCTAATCATTTTGGGAGATGTTGGGAGACTTGGGGCAAAAGTAAACCATCTCCCAAAATGATGAAGCCGAAACGTCACGTTGACCTCTCGCACGATCCTAATTTGCCCAGCTACGGGACAGTGAAAAATAACAAATTTCTCACACGTTGTAACTGTAATTATAATTATAGCAGATCGAGCGGAAGAGAAAGAGGGAGTGAGAGACGAGAAAAGAAACGATTTCTGGATGCTCTTTGACCCCTCGCTGCGTTCTCCACGAATGATGACTGGATGTTATCTCGGTTCGTTGAGGGAACGAGACACTGGAATCCAGTCATGTAGATGATCTTGCCTATATCCATACGCAGCATTTACACGTGTACAAAATAATATACGTTTGTGAGAGTGAGAGCACGAGGGATCTCGTTGAGATTGTGTCGGTGCGATTTCGTGTCCGGACCTTTCACGATAGAGTCATCACCCGTGTTCTCCAGATCCTTGGTACGCGCCAGGGGATCGCGTCTACGTATACATACACGCAAGACCGCTCGCGATAATGTTCTTTTTTTTAAATATAATATTTAAAATGTCGAAGAGAGAGAGAGAGAGAGAGAGAGCGAGAGAGAGAGAGAGAGAGAGAGAGAGAGAGGGTGAAAGCAGCTCGGCGGTCATATTAAGAAACAGAAGAGATTGTCCGAGGCATCACACACTCGTATAAGTGTGTCCTGTATCTCACAGCGGGGAATCATCTCATATCTCGGTACAAACGCATCGCCAACTCCTCTCGTCCTTCTCACTCTCGCTTATGATCGATCTGACACGCAAAGATTTTGGTGCGTCATACAATTCGATCGAGCTATCATCGTCCATATACACACAAACTCTTATTTGATTACGAGTGTGGCTATTTTGAAAAGCTCAACGAAATATAAGGCTCCAAGGACAATTTATTTGACGTATCAATTGATGCGCGTTACGCCCTTCTCTTTGGCAGAGGCTTGGGCGATTTAAATTGGATGATGCTCGATATTGGTTTTTGTTTGATAAATCCAGCAATGAATCTGTGGGGACCGATTTATATTTATACGGGTTCATATTAGAGTGGTGTTCAAGAAATATCGATAGTTTTGTTTTGGAGTTAAAGGAACGTAGTTGAAAAAATAAAAAATTTGTTAAGTACCAAAAGTTGAATTTTAAGGGTAGTTTTCCTGATTGTGGCTTACAATCATGGTTCTTTGAATCTAAAATAGAAATACCAGGATAAAAATCTATGGAAAAGGATAACTATGTATTGAGTTAATAACAACAATAAATAAATTAAATTTCACAAGAAGCTGCCCCTAAACTGTTTAATCATTTATAATTATACCTCTCTCTATTTAATGATGCAGTTCCTGCAGAATAAAAATTACAAATTATGTAAATAATTCAAACAAAATTTAAAAACTCCAATGTCTCCTAAATAATGTTTAGCTCCTTGTAACATCTAGTTGCTAAATTTATGAATGAATATTTCCCACTGCATATTTATAATAAAAAACCATGATGAAGGCCAAAATGCGATCAAAGCCACTCAAACAATTTGCAATTCCTTATGAAAATTTCCCGAATATTTCATCTATGGAGTTTATTTTCGTTCACCATAAAATGATATTTTTTTGCTGCAAGACCGAAAAAATCGATTTTTTTTCAACACCCTAATGTATAAACATGTGCAAGAGCATTGTAATTGCGCGACTCTGTGCTTTTCGCATGACAACGAGTTGTCGGAGGGAACACATATCGAGGATTCACGTGTAATCGTAAGTACGAGATCGCGTGTTTCAATTATTACCAGTACATATATACATCACGGTGGGAAATCGCATATATATATATATATAATATATATGGGTCATTCCATGTTAAATCGACCAAGAGTTGGAATCGACCCCTTCCAATTTCGATGAAATTTAATCAGAAGTTTTCGTTTTCAATAAAACGAAGTTCTAACAAAGGAAAAAAAATTACATTTTTTTTCGGAAGTTATGCAAAATTAAAAACTTTACAATTTTTCAAATCTTTCAAGTTTATTTCTTAAATATCTTGAAAACTATTATAGTTACGAAAAATCGTTCTGAATTCATCTTAAAGAGTATACTTGGGGCAACGGAAAAAAAAATCGTGAAAATCCAAGTTCCTTATTTTATTTTTGGTTCAATTTTTTTTATAATATCGTGTACTCATTTAAAAAGATCCTGAAATCTTCAGAGAGGTGTTTTTTTGACAAAAATATAAATTTAAAAAATTAAATTTATAAAATATAAATTTTTGAATTTTGGTAAGAAATTTTTTTTTTATATCGTCATTATTTGAAATTTTTACTGCTCAAAATTACAGAATTACACGATTGCTCAACCTTACTTAACTTAGAGGAAAAACAAAAAACAAAGAAATTGAGAGGGGTCGACTCCAACTCTTGGTCGATTTGACATGGAATGACCCATATATATATGTAAATAACACGACACAAACGCGAGTGATTCATATATATAGATATATAGAAGCGATAGACAGTCGGATGGACGTTCTTCTTTGCTCTGTTCATGGCGCTGCGATCGTGATTTGATGATGATGATGATGATGACGCCACGTATCGCCATATTGTTTTGTTGAGTCCGTGAAGGACTCGGGCGGTTTCTGGACTAGTGCGAAGGAATCGCTTCATCATAATCGGTCATCCTGAGAGATTCTCTCGTCGCTTTGCTTTTTCTCCTTTCTCTCTCTCTCTCTCTCTCTCTCTCTCTCTCTCTAAATCTCGTTTTTCTCATTTCTTTCGTCCTTCTTCGTTCTCTTCGTCCTTGCGGCCAATCTTCCTTCAAGGATCGGCCCCTACCGCGAGTGCATCCCGCAGGGCCCAAGAGTCCACGTGCTGGTAAACGAGTAGAAGAGAAGGAAGGCGAGAATGAGGGAGGAAGACAGAGGGACGGGTATATCTTTGCATTGGAATACCTCGTTGACGGCTCGAGAATTCGATAACGTGATTAGCCTTCATGCGAGTGTGGCTCCGACTCGTTTATGGGATAAATTTAAACGTTTCCTCGCATTGTTTCGATCGTTACCGTCTACAAGACTTTTCTTGATGGAATAAGAGTGCGAAAACGATGGGAAGAAAATTAACAATTTCCTTCAACTGTGAAGAAAATGTTTTTTCCGCCATTTTTAGTAGGATTTTTGGGCCTCTTCTTGGAGGAAAATGTGAGCCAAAAGTCTCACGATATAATTCACCCTTCTGTCGCGATGCGGGGCTCGAGTGTGACATATGAAATTGGGGTTTGCAGGAGAGACGAGATATATACGATGGAGAGCAACGACGCTTGTCCTGATTTCCCTATTTGCACTTCGAATATAGCATATCCTCGAAAAATCATCGTATTCTTTCACCTCTCGGCTCTCATTTCTTCCTCTCTCTCTCTCTCCCTCTCTCGGGCTTTCTTTCCTCTTTCGTTTCGAATGCAGCACGAGAGAGCATGAAAAATGTCTCCAACTTCTTACACTGCGCTCCAACCTTTCTGGATACGCCATGGCCTCATTACCAAAGCAAATATTTTATAGTCGAGCGAGTTCCGCACTCGCTGCTATAGAAAGAGATGATCGACGAAAAGAGACACGCGAAGCGAAAGAAAGAAAGGAGCGCAAAGAGGAAGTACTTTGTACAGACGATGCGAGAAGTGACGGGAGCGATTTTTTTTTTAAAGAGGATCAAGATTGGAGTGAAGAAAATCAAAATCAAAATACAAAAAATTACATTCAAATTGCGAGAAAAAAATTCCATAATAATTTATTAAATGCTTTCATAATCCATCTCGATTAAGAAAGATGGATAGAAAAAAAATATCTTGTCCATGGATAGGTATTAAATTTAATCAAATCAAGAATTAATAAAAAAAAAAATGGATCGTCGAATAGGAATTGAATATCGAAATCGTGAATTTATCGAAGATCGTGCGAAGATAAAGACGCTGGCAGCGATGTAATAAAAATAAAAACGCAGAAACGAAAGTAAAAAAAAAAAATAAAGCCCAAGCTTACCTTTTTTCCTGTCTCCAATCTCACTCTATAAACTCCTCTATCGAAGAGAGTCTCTCGCGATGTCTCACACCCTCTCGCGACTTTCCTCTTCAACAGTTCCTTTTCTTTCTTTTTTTTCATCCCTTCGAGCCCTCTCTTGCAATTTCCATCTCGCTCGAGCTCGCGCCCAAAAGGGGGAACGAAGAAAAAATATATATATATATATATGAAAGGAACGCCTTTTCACTGCCTCCGCGTGCTACGCAATTTACCTTTCAACTCTCAACTTGTTTTATATCCCCCTCGTACTCGCTGGTTTTGCCTTGCTTTGCTTTTGCCCGACGACGATTCTGTATTCTGGCGTCCCTATCAAGAATATTTCTCTCTCACACTACCGATCAATCGTTCAACCGATACTCGCGGCCCGCTTTCACTTCTTATTTCATACTTTTAATTATGAAAATGCAATTTCCCGTTACCAAGATGCGAAGCATCGCTTTTTAGCGATATGTTTATCGACGAGGGAAGTCTGAAGAGGTCGGAAAAATAGGAAGCTTTTATGAAGATTGCCTCGTACAAAAGCAAGCTTTGGTATTTTGGAAAAACAATTGTTGGCCATATTTTTGTGCAATTATTTTTTAAACGTGGAGTATCGCATTTACAATAATCCGTTGGTGATCAATTTGTAATAAAATAAAAATACAATACAGCAATACAAAAAAACCCTGCAAATTGGACATTTGCACTTGCATTCCTCATCTTTATACACTGCTTCCTTTATCACAAAGTATGGCGATCAAATTGGGCTTCCTCATAAAGGAAGCTTTGTTAACCATCGAAAAACATGAGTTATCAACGTGTAAATTTGCCAAATTCTTTCAAACTTTACTTCTTGCCAAATTTGATTTTTGACAAATTTAATAGCGAACAACCTTGATCACTATTTTGAATGTGTACGAAATTTCAGTACAATATCTCGCAAATAGCAGAAGTTAGAGTACGCTATTAAAAAAAAACCAAAATTTGACAAAATTTTGATCATTCGATCGATTTTTGCCAAATTTAATAACGAACATCCTCGATAGCTGTATTAGCTCTGTGTAAAATTTAAGTGCAATATCTTAAAAATTGCACAAGTTAGAGCGTTTACGCATTTTTTCAAAAAATTAAAAATTTCATAAAATTTTAATCCCACGATGGATTTTCGCCAAATTCAACAGCGAACAACCTCGATAGCTATACTAGTTCCTTACAAAGTTTCACCGCAATATCTTAAAAATTGTGCAAGTTAGAGTGCGAGTTAGAGCGCTTACGCTATTTTTCGAAAAATTCAAAATTTGATAAAAATTTAATCTTTCGATCAATTTTTGTCAAATTCAATACGATACAACATTAATAGCTATACTAATTTTGTACGAAGTTTGAGTGCAATATCTAGAAAATTGCAGAAGTTAGAGCGTTTACGCCATTGTTGCAAAAACGAAAAAAGTTAATACAATCTGATACCCGGTCGATAAAATCTGAACACCCGTTAAAATTAAAACAAAAAATTTTCATAATGAAGGGCAATTCGTGCTGGACAAGCGTGGCAAATTTCAGCTCGATATCTCAAAGCGTTTCTGAGTTCTTATAATTATTTACATCAGAAACTCAGGATACACACATACACACGCATCCATCCGGATATTTTTTCTAAACATGATTTCGCGATGTTTTGGGACATTTTGAATACATTGGCATAAAAATCTCGACAACAAATTTTTTCACGAAAACAAAGCTTCCTTTATGAGGAAGCAATAGAATGCAAGTCCCCTGAGATTAACAAAATTCTTCTGGGATCCTTCTGAGTGATCCTTGTCATTTCAAAATTAGTTAATACGGCACATTTCAAAAAAATTAAGCAGCAATGCTTCCAAAAGTTGTTGAAAAATCATCAGCAGAATAATATTGTTTACAGGAGCCATTTATCGAATCTTCTCGTCAAATGATGACCAGCCTCGGAAAATCATTGGGTTTGGATTCTGAGGCTCACAGAAATATCCCTTAGCATCCGAAATTTCCATATCTCACGTACAAATTGATTTGGTGTCGCGAATTGTGAATGGGCCGAGGGGGTAGTTTCGTCGGGTGGAATCGAAGGGAGAAATTCCCGAGGGATCAGAGTCTCGACGGGGGTTTGAGAATGCCCCCCCCCCTCCCCGTGCGCGTGTTATCCAGCATATCCCCGTGCACATTCTCCGTGGAACTCATCCCTCGATTGAATCGTCAATTTGTCTAGCATTATCCCAAGACGGCGTGCGGGGTTGAGGTTTCTCTCTGACGTTGTGAGGGCGCCCGAACCAAAAGGGCAGAGCGATATGGAGAGAGAGGAGAGAGAGGGGAATGAGATGCGCGGCATCTCCAAAGGATTTCGTGTATTTAGGATAACAAGCTCGGCGTTTCTGGTTTTGTGCTTGCGCGAATTCGCCGCAAACGTTTTGGCCGCAGCACGTCCATGTGTGTAAGGACAATATGCGAGGATCCTGCAGAACGTAACTTAATGGCGAACGTTTCACACGCACGCACACCCTGATCGGGACAAAAGGACAGCCGAAACGCCATATTTTCCCTCGCTATCTCTGTTTCTCCGGCTCCGATCGCGTCTTTATCATCACACGGACGTCATTTACGTGTGTAACCTCGCAATTTGTATTCAGGACTCCGATCAACTCCTTTATATATTGACATATCGCGGTACGTGATCCAAATACGTGGAACATTATACCGAATTTCGAACAAAGCTCGGAGAAGCTCGCGCAGAGAAAAGGAGGAGGCTTCCGGGTGAAGATGGAAAGCAAGGGCAAAGAGGACGAAGAGTAGCGTCATAGAGAAAGAGAGAGGAAACTGGAAAAATCCTCAAATCGTCCGTGAATAAGAGAAATACTGCATACCAAGAGAAAACGCAAATCATTCGGAAGAGAAAATACGTGGATTTTCGTGATCTCGATTCCACAGCAATTTTTTTTATTCACTCTCTGTTTCATTGTTTCGCCATGTTTCATATTTGTTTCAGGAGGAAAAATTACAGGGAAAAGTATATCGAGGGAGGCCGATCGTGAATCTTATCATTTTATTTTCCTATCCTAGTGTTCCTGTTTTTTTTTTACTTTGCCACGAAGAATAAACGATATTATGGAGTGTGGAGAAACGCGAATGTAAAAGCGACTCGAGACCAGGAGGGAAGATAGATATCCGTTTCAAATATTCACGCCCTTTTCGCACCGGACAACAGACGTTGCCGCTGGGAGCTTTGCGCTTATATATACGGCTTACATACGTACGTACACGTATGTATATATATTATTGTATATATGTGTATAAATGTATGAGAGAAACGTGAAATTGATGCGAGCTTAGGAACCCTTTTTACGGCTGAATGGGCGGACAGTTAGCGCGCGGCATAAATATCAACGGTGAGAGCTCTCGCGAGTGCCACAGAGAGAGAATGTTTCAGAGTTGTTTTGTGCTGACCACATGGCAAAGTTATTCCCATGTATGTTTTTCCATTTAATGGAAATATATCGAGTGTGGATTTGCATTTTTTTTTTAATACGAAAAATGGAGTCAATTTTAATCAAAAATGGTATCGACATAGTCCTCGATTCGTTTAATTCATATAATCAATTTGATAAAAACCATATATCGAGGTCGATTTATTTGATCAGGATTCATTTGTTAGTTTTTAATGTTATGGGAATGACAAAAAATTTCTGTAAATTCCTCGTAAAATAAAATTGTACAAAATAGGAAATTGTTTCTAGCTTATGTTTATGTTTAGTGATGTTTCAGAGCTGTTTTGTGCTGACCACATGGAAAAATTATTCCCATGTATATTTTTCCATTTAATGGAAATATATCGAGTATGGATTTACATTTTAAAAAAAACAGGACAAATGCAGTTAATTTTAATATAAAATGGTATCGATATATCCTCGATTCAATTAATTCGTATAGTCAATATGATAAATTTTTTTATTGATGTCAATTTATTTTATCAGTATTAATTTGTTAGCTTTTAATTTTATGAGAACGACAAAAACTTACTGTAAATTTCTCGTAAAATAAATTGAATAAAATAGGAAATAGTTTCTAGCTTATGTTTATGTTCCGTGATGTTTCAGAGTTGTGCTGGGCTGACCACATGGCAAAGTTATTCCCATGTATATTTTTCTACATATTTCATGGAAATATATCGAGTATGGATTTGCATTTAAAAAAAATAGGACAAATGCAGCCAATTTTAATAAAAAATGGTATCGATATGTCCTCGATTCGTTTAATTCGTATAATCAATTTGATAAAAAAATTTATCGATGTCGATTTATTTGATCAGGAATAATTTGTTAGCTTTTGATGTTATGGAAATGACAAAAAAAGTACTATAAATTCCTCGTAAAATAAAATTGAAAAAAATAGGAAATAGTTTCTAGCTTCACTGAGGAGTTCCAATTATTTGATTCTATGTGATCGAGAAGTGCAGTATTTCATAAGACCTTCAATCTGTCGAGGCATTGGGATGCAATAAGAAAGTTCTATAATATTTCCACCATATGGTAAACTTTTTCTTATTTTTTTTATTGTATAAAGATAATCGAAAATCTGGAATGTAATCAATTTTAATAAAAAATTGTATTGATGTTGTCAGATCATTTAATTAACATTAATTCAATCCATCAATCCATTGCATTTCCCATATACGTTATTCTGTTACATGAAAAAAGATTGTGTAAGGATTTTTATTTAGAAATAACGACAACTCAATGTAATCAATTTAAATTAAAAAATCGTACCGATATCATTGATTCATTTAATAAATATTAATTCAATCTCAATCTCACGTGAACGACAAAAAATTAGAGTAAATTCCTCACAAAATAAAATTGTACAAAATCGAAAATAGTTTCTTGCTTCACTGGAGAAATATTTTTATTAATTTGATCCCAGTCGATCAAAAAATATAATTCATATTTTTTCAATCTTTTGAAATGTTTGGATGAGAAAAAATGCTTCCATCTCATTTCAAATTCGTAACAAAACTTGTCTAATCAATTTTTTTTTTAAATTAAAAATTATATAATTCTCTCCAAACCAAAAATGTACAAAATTCAAAATAGTGTCTTGCATCACTAAAAAAAATATTTTTAATCATTTGCTGCCAATTGATTCAGAAATATTTCATATCATCTCCAATCTATGGAGGTATATATGAATGAAAAAAAAATCATCGCATTTCCCACTCCGGGGAAAAGTTCCTCGTCAGAGCATTTTGTTGAGGCACGAAATTGGAAAAAACAAAATTGTCCTCAAGCAGGTGAACCATATTCGTTCCAATTGCCATTGCCTTACGTCCGCAACGATGCCACGTCATTCAACGATGCAGCTACTGCAACACGATTATTGCAGGTGAATCCAGTTTGCAGTGTCATCTGAACGAGAAGAGGAGAGGAGAAGGAAAAAAATGGAAAGAGGCGACATTAGAGTCCCATGCCAAGAGTGGCGCGCGCGCGACAGGAGAATGCAGTCGGACGATTTGTAAGAGAATAAAATGGGGAAAAAGCGGAGAAAAAAAAATTTCCCTTCAATCTTGCACACCGCGGAAGGAATTTGACTCCGTTGCCGCGCGTGCAATACACGACGGTGTTACATGCATTAGGATTATTCTTCGGAACATCCGTAGCGTGAACATATAATAACTCGAAATACCAACGACGTGTTTGTGTATCCAGCGGCTATGACAGCCACTTCCGTTTCCGCTCTTGAGGCCGGTATGAGCGAGCTGTTGGACTCCTCGTTCAATTTTATATTTTTTCACGTTTTTTTCCTCTCTTTTTTGCTCACCAGTACATGACCGCGTGTTTTGCCACTCGTAATAGCCAAGAAACGCATGTGTTTACACCTCGAGTTGTCACAATACGATTTTCATAAATCAGGATAGTTTGCGGAAATTCGCGATCATTTGTAATTTTTGCGGTGCAAAAAAAAACCATTATCAGCCTCCCGGAATAAATCTTTAATGACAAAAAAAGATCTGGCTCGGGGAAAAAAAATTGCATCACAATCAAGCTCGAGTATGAGCGTGAATGCGTATTTTTCAATCTTGATACAACTAAATTGCCGACCAATTAATCATTCTCACGGCGGATCTTTCCAGCGAGATAAAGAATTGAAAAGGGCTTTTGTTTTCCTCACTGCGGCTCGACGCGGCGACAGTGGGGTATAATTTTGGAAAATTGTTTTCCCCGGCGACGTGAAAATGCCACGTGCCACGACGATTTTATTTTTTTCCTCTTTTCGCACGGTTGCTAATTGTTTCGTGGCACGAATGTTCCCGACGAATGCAACAGAAGAGCCTTAAAAGAGAGATGGAGGAAAAGGGAAAGGTGCGAAGGGAAGTTACCCATCGCTAGAGAGAGAGAGAGAGAGAATTCAAAAGCAGAGAATTGAGGGTCGTTTTTCTGAGGTGTGTTTTGCCATCTGTCCAACTAGAGGAGTCTCTCGATTCCATTCAAAACGGTGTTTGTGTACACTCGAAGCACATGCCGCGTCTAAGTGATGTCCAGTGATCAATTAATCCAAGGAGAAAGAAAGAGGGAAGCAAGAGATAAAAAATGATGACTCCGAGCCACCCAGAAAGTTGGGGTCACTTTTCCGGCTCCGGAAAATCGACAATCCTCGTTCGACAAACAAAATACTGAAATTTTTGGAATAGAAAAAACTGTTTATAAGAGATTAAGATTTTGGTCTAGAGGCGAAGACTCGAAGATTCTTCTCTAGAGAGAAGAATACATGACTGGAAAAAATTAAGGGATCAACAAAAATTCCGATACTTGTAGTGGTTTTCAAAAATGCTGTAGTGAAAAATGATTGTATCGAGGTCTAAAAAAAGCATTTTGAAGTTTCAAATTTCTAGTTTCAAGATCTTTTGGCGAAAAAAATTTCGGAGCTACAGGTTTCCCGTAATGATAAGAAATAGCACGGAAAAAAAATGTTGCAAATTTTATGTACTTTTTTTTGGCTGCGGTGACTTGGAAAAAATTTTTCCATTGCATGGATCGGATAGCTTGTTTGTTTAGCTTAAATTTGCCTTTTTGAGACCTCGATGCGACCATTTTTCGCTGAGATATCGGACTTTTAATGAAAAAGGATCCTTTTGTGTTTGACCATTGATATTTCAGCAACTCAAAAACTCAAAAACTTGAATTAATGTTCTACAAGGATTGACGATGGTTTTTGGAAAAAAAAAATTTTCCATCCTTGCTATGAATTTGAAAAAACAGGAGAAAAAGGGCCATTTCTGGTTTTTTAGAAAATCAACGGCATAATTTGAAATATTGACAAAACGACTAATGTGGAGCATGAATTTACAGCTCAATATAACCACAAAAACCCTATAAAGTTTCAATTTGATCACTGCAGCAAAAAAAAAGTACATAAAATTTGCAAAATTTTTTTTCGTACTATTTCTTACAATTGCGTGGAACCTTTAGCTTCGAAATTTGTTTCGCCAAAAGATCTTGAAACTAGAAACTTGAAGCTTCAAAATAATTATTTTTAGGCCTCGATACGACCATTTTTCACTGAGATACAACATTTTTAAAATCCACTAAAAATTTAAGACATTTTTTTGATACCTTAATTTTTTCCATTTTGAGCATTTGTCGAGCTCGATAAAAAAAAAAAGAAATATTTTTACCATTCTTTTTTTTACAACATATTTATTAATCATATTTTGACGATGAGCGAAAAAAAATTCAGGAAAAAAAATGAAAATTAAAAAAAGTTATCAAATTAATCAATTAAGTTATCAATTAATTGATTTTTTTCGAAATTTAACACCAGAATATTGCCTAAATTAATCAATTTTTGAGGTTTTCAAAAAAGTTAGTACGAATGCAATTCAAGTGAGAGAATGCAATTGAAAGGAGAGGTAAAATTAGAATCTGAGAGACAAAATGCTCGAGGAAGACGAAGATAACGACGCTGGAGGCAGACTTTTTTTTTTAGCATATCACCAATATATATGACCACTGTAATATCACTGTCAGGAGATATCTCCTCGCGTTATATATATGGGCGTGTAATGCTGGGCGTATCTATAAAATTGTATACAAGCCATGTTTTTTAATGTACGTTCGTCGGGGCGCAAAACTGTGCTCACCTTCTCTCTCTGGCTTGTGAGGCGCCGGCAGCGATAGATACCGCTAATTATCGATCGTAAATAATTCGCGCGCGAGTTTCGCGAGGGCGAGCTCGCGCGCGATATGCCCCGAAGAGGTGTGAGAAAGTAAAACGAGCGAAACGGTTAGATAACGCGAGAAGAGTAAGCGAGACCGAGATAAGACGCGTTTTCTGTTCCGGTCGAGAGAGAAACGGCGGCAGAGTCCTGTCTTGATAAAATCGGTGGAGGGAAACGTGGAAAGAGGAGAATCGGACGAATGTAAAGTGAAGTAAAAGACGGGGGGAGTGAAGGAGAGGGAAAGAGTGAAGGTGAGAAGGGGTTATTTCGAGGGAAGAGAGAGAGAGAGAGAGAGAGAGAGAGAGAGAGAGAGAGAGAGAAGAGGGTCAAGATCTGGACAGGGCGAGTAACCCAATGATATAGAGTCGAAAAGACCTCTGGAGGAGCATGAACAGCAGCAAAGGACAGGAATAAAAAAGGAGCCGAAGAGGAACGAGAAGTGGGCGAGCAAAAGAGGAGTTTTGGTTTCTCGAGAGCCGACACTCACACTATCCAAATTTTGGGTATATGCATGTGTCGGTGCTCATTCCGCAGTCCAAAGAGTTTGCACACGCGCGCGGTCACTTTGGGGTGGCTTTTGCCGCTTTTGCTGCCGTTGGATATATTACACGCTCTTCTGCTCGGTTATTACACAGTCGCGAGGAGCTCGCGTCTAATTGCAGACGCCAAAGTGCCGGCAAAAGTGCCGGAGACCCCTTGATTTGTGTTCTGAATTCTCTCTCGCTTTTGTAATGCCAAATGCTTTCTCTCTATCTCTCTCACTTGTTATTCGCGTATCTGGTATTGGTATTACATATGGACAATATAGGCGAGGTTGATGCTCCTTGGGTTGAGATACTCAATCGATTCGAATATTTGCTCCTATTGCCGGAAGCCAAGCTTCAAATGCGACGATGATGTCGAACCCATTTCTTGGCTGGACGAAGGGAGAAAACAATCGAGCTTCAAATTCTACTGCATTTTTTGTAGATTTATTGTATTGCGTAATAACGAATTGAGATTCGATGCAACTGCATTCGGAATTTATGGAATAATAGAGCAGAATGAAGAAAAGAAAAGGAAGTGGATCTTTGATTGGACCTCCATCGGTTAAAAAACATTGAAAGCTTTTATAGCTTCCGTAGCAAGATCTTTTCTAATTTTCAAGATTTTTCAGCGGAGGTCGAGACAATTTTTTTGATTAGATTTGACCTAGTTTCGAGATTGTCAGGAACCGATTTTGAGGGCTTTGCAATTTCAGTTCTCTTTATCGAAATGAAAAATACTTGTAATGGCGCTCCAGAGAATTTCTAAAAATCATAATAAATTTTGAAGTCCTTGGAAAATTATTTTCTCTTCTAACCTAGACTTGACCTTCTGGAACCAGTGTCGATTCTCCTCAATGCATATATTTCGCATCGAAGCGCTCTCAGAGGGATGAAAAAGAGCTCATTGTTCGAAAAGTGCATTTTCATTACAGATTTGGAAGGAAAAAGCATAGAAGACAAAAAAAAGATCATTGTACAGGGTTGAAAGTTATTCCAGAGCTGTTTTTATTACTAACAGCATATAGTGCCTTTCTGGGTGAATCGGGAGTAGGGCGCGGATTTTTGGAGGTCCATAGAGTGCGCGCGCGAGCCTGGACGTTTTTCTTTTTTTTTTTGTTATCTGATTAAACCGACATGGAAACATGGGGTTACGCGTGTAAGCCAGATCCGTTGTGGCTGGGCCACTGGGGGATGATGCTGAATGAGAGAGTAACGCACCTAAATATGTATGTATGTATATACACGTACATTGAATGTGTATACATGCCTGGGTATATAACAGCATCGCGGCGAACAACTGAATAATGAAAAATAAAACCCACCGATGCTATCGTTAAGCACCGAGGGATTACGTACGCATCAGCGCGCCCCCGACGAACATATAAATATATGTACATACATATATGTATATGTGTGTGAAAATACATTGGTATGGGGTAGACGCACTTTCTCTCGTGCCCCATCGCGCCAAAAGCCCGAAATTCATACATACGTCCATAAATTCCCAAGTGAGAATTTACGCGAATAAACTGACATGGACCAGTTTTTGCTAAAAAACGAAAAAAAATACATTTCGTTAAATCTGGATCTCTCCGCTGTCGCGTATCGAAATTTTCTGATAATCTACCATTCTTTCTTTTAGAACATATTAATTAATATTTTGACAATAAACAAAAAAAAATGAAAAAAAGAATGAAAATGAAATAAGTCACAAGATGGTAAAGTTGGGACTGAAAAAAGGGGTGTGGTGGCTGACACGATTACAACCTTTCTAGTCATCCGATAGAAAATTAAAAAAATTTTTTTAATTGGTAACAATTTCGTTGTAGCCTCTATGTCAGAGAAACAAAAAAAAATCACAAAATGGCGACTGTCTTAGTAAAAAAGGCGTTTTTTTGAACTCTTTTTTCATAGTTATTCATTTTTTTACAATGGTAAAAAAAAAGAATTTTGATACAAAAGTGGTTCAGGCGATAGAGAGTTATACATTGGAGATTAGTAAAAAATGTGAAGTAAATCGGTTGAGTAGAATTTGAGATATCATGTCAGCCGTGTTGAGAAAAATAATTTTGAGATAAACGTCTATGGTCTGATTTGATCCGATCGGACGTGGTTGCTGCGCCACTAAAATAGCTATAAGTCCGTAAATTAGTGGAATTAAAAAAATTGCTTTTAAGGATATATTCCTAAAGGTCTAAACTTATTTAAGAATAGGCAAAAAAATTGATTTTTTGAAAATTCTGGGCCAGAATACTGCCTTAAGGGGGGATAAGGGTCAGAAAACCGATTTTTTTTTCTTTTTTTTCTGATACTGCAAATTATAAGAAATATTATCAGAAAATTTGAAGTCGTTGATCTCCAGTCCAGTCTCCGGACAATTGAGTTTATAAAAAAGTTATTGTGGCCAACATTAACAAATAAATAAAAAGGAGTGTGTCGGTCATGCAGCAGCTGCAGGTGAGTTGCTTTATGGAGCTGGAATTGACAATTCTATGTAAGTTAAAAAAAAAAAATTCTCTATTTTATTCGTCTATCAAACTTTAATCGCGTTTTTCTCAAAACGTTTTTTCAAGTCGGTAGTCAAGATTTCTCGAAAAGCTTTGGACCGATTTCACCTAAGCTTTGCACACTGCTTTTATATACTAGGATTTTTTTTTCAATTACAACTTATTTTTTAACTAAATAAAAAGAGCAATTTTTGGCAAAAATCAGAGTTTTTTGATTGCACCTTTACCAAAAATTCAAAAATGAATATTTTGTTAATTCCTTCATTCAAATCCAACATAAACTTATGTACTAAAGAAATCGTTTTGGTTTTTCAATTTCAAATGAAGCAATCATGAGTTATCCTGACTACCGCATGGAAACTTTTTTTTTGAGGTGACTCGGTTCTCATCACTACCACTGGCTTATTTTTCAATATTTTTTAATTAAAATTTAGCAGAATTTACTTAGAATAATGCTTAATGATGTAAAAAATAAAAAAATAAAATATTAATAAATAAGGTACTCTGAAAAAAAAATCACAAAAATGTGCTTTTTTTGTATCTCAGACCCTTTTCCCCCCTTAAACCTTCGTGGTCACACTTGTCCGGGTAGATTTGACCTCGTCCATTTTTGAACAAGTATTGCGACCAAACTATCAGTCGGAAAAATCTCAAAAAATTACAGAACATCCTTCAAACATTCTAGTTGATGTATTAAAAAGTAGTTTATAAAAAATCAAATAACTATATATTCAAAAAATTCATTTAAAAAAAAAAGAAAAGTAGTCGTGGGGTCGTTTTGACCACGGAAGGTTAATGCGATGTACGGATATTCCAGAAGATCGGGCTTCCGAGGATCTCGCGAGACGATTGAAAAAAAGGGATTAAGAGATTTCGATACGTTCCTCTGAGACTTCATACATACTTATATATATTTATGTATGAGCCAGCATTCAAGCGTAAAGTACGCGATAGAATGAATGGTCAAATGTGTCAAATGTGATGGCTGATCCAAGGGGCTGTTTAAGGGACGCGACACGTATACGCCATTATTCTGTATCGAAAGGTGTGAACCAGACGTTTTGTGTGGACACGCAAAAATTGTATTGTGTTGATACAGATATATAGACTAGTGGCTGCTATATTCCTCGCTTTACCGGATATATCTCATCGACAAAAAGGTGTCTCGTACGGTTTGTGTTGTGTGTATATATATGGATAGACATATATATGTATATGTTTTTGGTACAAAGCAATTTCTCGAGAGGGCGTGTTTTGTGCAGAGGCATCAGAGCGCGTTATAGCTTTTGGGTTCTTCTCACCTCTCCAAGCCGCTTACGATCCATCAGCTTTCTCGCACGGATCTCTCGATCATTCACGTACATCTACACGCCATGTAAATATATAAAGCATTTACATGCATTTTATAAAAACAGCAAATTTTGTAAAAATATGTGAAGCATTTTTCATCGATTCAGTTTTTGGCGATTTCGCAGAATTTTTTAAAAATTTAGCAACTGTCGATTTTTAAATTCATTATTCAGCCTTTTGAATTCACTCGTTGGAAAATTGTTGGTTTTTTAGCTCGGGCTTTGACGAAGATAAAAAAAAATGGAAACAGGAAAAAAGAGAAATATTGAAAAAAAATCATTTTTTTAAACACAAAGGTACTTTTACTACTAAACTGGCAACGGATTGAATGTTGTGATAAAATTCTTTCCGGTTAATGCTTAAAAGTGTCAAAAAGCATTTTTGTCAGGTAAGTTTGTAAAACCGTTGAAAAATCGCTATTTTTAAAAACCCATAATTCCGATTCTCTTCATCAAAGTTGCGATTTTTTTAATGAATCTTTTGTACGTACCCTTTCTTAATGACTTTTCCTATTTTTGGAGGCTTTAGAAAAAACTTGAAATCCCTTAAAATTAACCAGAAGTGCTGATTTTTCAAAGAGGCAACTTCTAGCCCCTGACACTGAAAAAAATTGTTCAAACTGTACTAGAAATAATTCAAAACGCTTCCTAAAACTTTAAACTCAAAATACAATTCGTCTATCAACATACTTTTTCCACAATTCCAAAATTCGTCCGTTTTCAACATCCACAAAATCTACCTCAATATCATCTTAATTTCTGGCAGCGATACAAAAATGTCTCACGTAAGCGTGGCAGTATAATAAAATTTGGGCAAGAATCTTTACATTTTTGCACCTCTGAAATCGGGTCGTCCATTATAAGCACAACCTCGTGACTACTGTATTATTCACGTGGCGCTGAAAATAGCGACCGCGTAAATAAAAACCCTTCGAGATGAAGTGAAGACTGGTGACAATAGGCGGAAAATCGGGTGGAGTATTTTCCCGCTCTCAAAACCTACCAAGAAAAAGCAAAAGCAAGAGAGAGAGAGGGAGAAAGAGAGGAATCTCTTCTATTTGACAGAATTCTCTCGAACGAGTGTACACCTCGCTGTATTTATACATGTAGAAGCCGCAGTCCATTGAATGGCCGATCTCGAAGACAGCGATCCGTTTGTCCACTGCTATATATACATTACTGGACATAATACCTTGCCGAGGTACACCGAAGGCGCGCAAGTCTCCGCAATTTGAGACGAGGCACGTTCGTCGCATCAGGAGGAAAATCGAGCAGAGAGCAAAAGAGCACATGAAAAAAGAAGCCAGCTGACGAGAGAGCGCGAGACAGAGTCCTTCCGGATTTTAACTTATCGTCAAAAATCGCTGAGGCTGCTGGTCAATGTAAAACCGGGGTTATTTAAAGGAAACTAATCGGCTATTTTTGCACCCCACTCAAAAGAGCGAGAACGCACTCGAATACATCCCGTCAGAGGGTTTATCTTTGACAGAGATCATCTCTCGCCGTTTTTCATGAGGAACTTTGAACGCCATTAGAGAAACTAAGCTCTCTGTCTCTCGCTCTCTCTTTCTGACCCTTACGCTCCAAATAATTTTTGTAAAGGGGGTGCAAATGAAAAATGAGTTATCTCCATTACAACTGAATGAAAAAAAAAACAAAAATATAGCTTGATGGAAAATTCATTTGAAAAAATCGATTTGGGGGCGTTGAACAACGCATTAATTTTTTACTCAAAATATTTTTTTATCCTCCAGCATTTTTATATACTTACTGTATATGATTTTGCCACTAAGTGGTAAAATAGTTGGCTCATCGTTGGGACTCGAGTATGAAAATGGTACGATTTCTACGAGGCGGTATAATCCCGGTTCCTGTGAAATCGTCACGTTCAAGAATCGGTAGTTCTCACGCGTTCTCGTCTTATACCCTATATACATATATATTGATATATACGTGCATTATATACCGGTTAGTTTCGTGTCTGTTGATGGGCCTGACTAAAAGTTCTTAAGGCTGCACCTGAGCGGGGAAAGCGAAGCTTCACGAGAGATATATTTGTGCACTCGTCGAGTGTTGTGGAAAAAGTTGGCAATGCCATAGACCCTGTGTGCGAAATATGCGGGTTGTCCATGAAGAAGGACAACAAGAACCATTTTTGGTAGACGCACCGACTCTTCGACGGGTCGTGCAATCCCGTCAACGCGTAATTACTTCCAGATGTGACTTTTCGTCGGTTTTTGGCTCGTATATATAATATACAAATATCTCGTTGCAATGAGTATAATGCTGAATACAGCCTACTCGAGCTGAAGTGCAGTCGGTTAAAGTCGAAGAAACGCGTGGACCCGCGCGGCGAAGCTTTTCGCCATATTGAATCCGTTGCCGAGCAAAAGGGCGTAACTCAAACTAATTTCAAGAGCAATGTGATTTGCGAGGTTGCCTTTTTTGTTTTTAGCTGGCGATTCGGATGTATTATGTATTTCTCGTTATTCTTGGATATGGATTTTGAGGACCATACCCCTCATTGGGGAATTCCAGAAGGATACCTGTCTTGGACTGATCGCGTCGCGGGAATGGATATACGCTCGATCGTAAAATCGAAAAACCTGTCCGAATATTTCGTCCTCTTTGTAATGCACTCCTGAGGATTTTGGCTCATAAAAGGAGCTTTGTTTTCACGAATGGATTTTTTCTTTCATGATCCTGGGGAAAAACAGAAGGAAGCCCATTCTAATTTGCACTGATTGTTGGTCTTGATCTTGAAGAGAAATTCAAAAAAATGTTAGAATGTCATTCGTCGACTTGTCATCTTTGTACGCCCGTCAAATGATGCTGTTCTTTTGAAAAATGGCACTCAAGCAATTTGTCTCGAGTTTCGTGTGGCCAAATCAAAATCTTCCGACAATTAGCTTGAGAGTTAATTCTTGACTCGGCAAAACCGTGAAGTTTTCGGGAAAAGAACGAAGAGACGAGATCCAGACGTTGCGACGAGCACCTTGAGACTTCTTTTTTTTTCTCTCGTCCAGAGTGAAAAACTCTCTGCGACATATCGTATTCCAGTTTTTAGAGGGGAGAGTCATCGAGCACTTCCTGCGCTTATAATGTAGGGGAAAGGAAGGCAAAATGGACATCAGCCTAAAATTGAAGTAAAGAAAAAAAACATTTGTTTCGCTTCTCACATTACCTTAATATTCAAGGTACTTGGCCCAGGTTGCTCGGCGTATTTTTGTAATTAAGTTTTTGACAAAATTCTATTTTAATCTTCGTTGCATTATTTAATATTTTTTTTACGATTTTGGAGGTGGCCATCGTACTTAATTTTACTTTTGCCTTCATATTATCTGAGGATTTTAGTACAAGTTGAGTACTGTAATCCTATTACAGTATGTTGGGGTGTTTTTTTATTACAATGGAAATGACCATTTTTGAGAAGTTTTTCCAAATAGGACATTGTCGTGAAACAGATCTAGATCTGATTTTGAGGGGTTGAGTTTGAGGTCTATCAACCCCAATTTTTATGGTGATTCTCTCATTTTATAATTTTGAGAGTCTTCAATTTGTATCGATAATTCTGGATAATGTCCATTTTACCCCCATTTTCTCTATATACATTCGTTGGAGGCTTTTTTCGTTTGGAAAATGACTGTATAGCAAAGGAGAAGCGTTTCTCGATGTGTGCTTTTGTTACTGGCGCCGATCAACCGTACACGCTATTTAGTATATATCTATATGTTCTGGGGGACTCTTTGACGTGGAACAAATTGACGGAAACACGCGCCACCCCCGCGGAATATATAGAATAGACGCCATATATATATATATATATTTAAAGGCGAGCTTGTATGACACGATGTAGAATACATATAGTATATGAAAGTTTGACGAGTCGAGTGCATTTAGTCGCGAGACACTCCGAAAAAAAAAATCGAGAAACTGTAGCCGCTGAGCTCTTAGCTCTCCCCCTCGCGAGACAAAATTTCTTTTCGTTCGCGAGCGCGCTATAAATACCGCATAAACAAGAAACAAAATATCCAACGAATCGCCGTCATCCGATACTTTTTTTCTTCCGTATAAAACTACACTCTGATAAAAATGTTGCTTGAAAAAAATCAAACAGAACGAACAAAGGGGAGAAGAAGAGATTAAAAGTTGGTCCATATCCCTTTCTCATGATATTGGACTCGCTAGAAATCTTTTTTGACCACGTGGCTTTTCGCAATTGAAACTAGGAAGCTTCCCGCAGAGCCGGAGTCTCTCTGGCCAAAGTTCGATTTTTTGCACAGAAAAGGGAGAACAAAAAATCGTAAATATTTCGCGCGATGCAAATAACGCGATATCCTCGTGCTCATGCATTTCGTTCATTTTTCGGTCGACTGAAATCTGTGTGTTTTTTTTAACACTCTTGTCTCACGGGGACAGCTTTTTCAAGCAGAGAGAGCTCGAACGCAGAAAAAAATTTTGCAAACTGGTACACGTTGTATGAAGGATACTGAACTGTTTTGTTGAAAAACGGGGTTCGCGCATATGTTGGCCGAGTCGCGAAACGTCGAGGAAAGGGATGCTCCCCATGTATATCTATAGATGCATCTCGTGGCCGTCTGTATTTTTAACGGCATTGAAATAGCTCGACGATCGGAAAATTTGCGTGCACGCGGAATTACTGGGCACTTTAACAACATAAAAACACATATAACTGTACATATTCCACTCTCACACGCGTTGGAATAAACCAAAATGCGACGCTCGAAAGATTATACAGAATGGTGTGAGAAACACCCCCGGAATAAAGGATAATTCAAGGAGAGACGGAACACGTCGATATCCTACAAAAAAAATTTATAAAAGACCATTTTTTTAATTTTCTAATAAGTTCAATTTGGTCTCATGACTTGAAGGTCTCAAATTGTTTTTTAAAAAACTTCCTTTTTTGCCGGTCTCTCATAAAAAAATAATTATTATCCACACTACTTAAAATTTGAAATATTAATAATTGACCGTCCAAAAAAATTACAATTTTCCAAGATCTTTGAAAATCTGTGGAATTTGAAAAATAAAAAAAATCCAGTATTTATATAGTCGATTAAGGTGGTATTCTGGTCTACAGACATACATTTTGAGCGTTTCGTCGAGCTCGATGAAAAAAAAATGTTTTTACCATTGTTTTTTTACAACATATTTATTAATATTTTGGTAAAAAACAAAAAAATCGAGAAACAAAAATGAACATTGAATAAGTTATATGTATTCTTGAAGGTCTAAACTTTAAGAATATGCAACAAAAATTAATTTTTTCAAAATTCTAGACCAAAATACTCTCTTGAAGGAATGCCTTGCGAAAAATAGGTCCAAGGACTGATTTATTGCGCGTTTTGTAGAGTTTGATAAATAAATAAAAATATATATATGTACTTTTACCATTCTTTTTCTTAGAGCAAATTTATTAATATTTCGGTAATAAACGAAAAAAAATTTAAGGAAAAAAAAGAAAATTGATTAAGTTATATATATTCTTATAGGTTTTAACTTTAAGAATATGCAAAAAAATGAATTTTTTCAAAATTCAAGACCGAAATACTCTCTTAAAGGAATGCTTTGGGAAAAATAGCTTCAAGGACTGATTTTGTTGAGCTCGATGAAAAAAAAAATATATATATATATATATATTTACCATTATTTTTTTACAACAAATTTATTAATATTTTGGTAATAAACAAAAAAAGCGAGAAAAAAAAATGAAAATTCAATAAGATGTATATTCTTAAAGGTCTAAATTTGAAGGACATGCAAAAAAAAAATTTGCAAAATTCTAGACCAGAATTCTCCTATAAACGAATGCTTCAGAAAAAAATAGTTCAAGCATTGATTTTTAGAGTCTAAAACATCCTCTCTATTCAAGGAGAGTAACCAAAAAAACCATGAAAACGCCCAAATCGAATTTTCCCAAAAATGTCAACCGTTCAATGAAAAAAGGTGTCTCGACTCTCCTGGAATTTTCCCTGTGTGGAAAACTAGAGTAAAATATGTGCTGGACCATTGGCAAGCGCGAATATTTAACGTTCGCTAGTAAAACGTCGAAGAGAGAGAGGGAGAGAGAGAAAGAGAGAGATTTGACGCGCAACCGTCCACAAAATTATCTGCAGTTTCAATGTGTGTGCATCAAATTGCAGCATCCTGAGCACTGACTTTTCCTCATATATAAACATTTATCTACGTGCACAAATATTCAGGCAAATGGAGGAGGGAGGTCGGAGGGAGTGGAGGATTAAAAGCGTGATAAATTTTCTACCTGGCGGAGATTGTACTCGTCATAAATGTGAATAGAGAGCATACGCATTAGTGCGCACAGGCGCACATTATAAAATGTTGTGCATGGGTTGTGTGATTTTAAAGCGTGCATGATAAAAGGGATGTGCGTGAACGGGGAGAGCGTCGTGGCGTGTGTGATTCCGATAATGCTGGATATATTAATGCGGGAAAATGCATAAAGCTCGGTGGGAGGAATCGGCGAGGGGAGAAGGGAGATGCAAAATGTCCATCGAATCGGCGAAAACTGAATAGCTCCGTCGTGTACAGTTGAATATAAACGATTTTCTGGGGCTCGCGGGGGCGTTCGACCGAGAACGAAGGATCAAATTTGATCAAGAGAAAGAGAGACAAAGAGAGAGAGAGAGAGAGAGAGAGAGAGAGAGAGAGAGAGAGAGAGAGAGAGAGAGAGAGAGACAGAGAGAGGATGAGAGAGGAAGTCCCCCGGATGCGAGAGTCGAACGGTTGATAAATTCACACGAGGGGGGAAAAACCACTCGATTTGCGGATATAGTGTATATATAGTCGTATATATGAGGCATTCCACGTGAAGTCGGCCACCCCATTTTTTGAAATCGCCAAAAATCGCATACAAATTAATAGAAAGTAGTTCAAACTATCAAAAAAATTCGTGATTTTTTTCAGATTTTTAAATTACATGTTTTAGTCGGAAAAAAATACAAAAATTTTTTTTGTCCTATTTTGTAACTCGAAAGTTATTCATCGTACGAAAAAAGTACAACATAAAATTTAGGATTTTCAACGTCCTTTTTACTGAATTTTTTTGCAAACTCCTCCGAAAGCTCTATATTTCATTTTCAGGGCAAATTTTGTTTCCATATTTTTTTTCTCAGAATTAACATCTTCGATTCGTCTGTAGTTTCAACAGTTTTTTACTTGATATATTTACAGACTATACAAAAATTGGCATAGTGGAGAATCCATTCCTTTCCATGCGTTTTTCATCCCAAACGAATACGCAAATTTTTCTGTGCATAAACAGGGTTGAGACTGTCTATAGATATTTTTTAAAGCCCGCATTTTTATTTATTTTTTGTACTTTTTCAGTTTTTTAAACTTTTTTCATTTTTATTTTTTTAAATATCTTTTTGTACATTTGAATAAACTTTATCAATGGCTTCTCACGTCTCTCGATTGCAAAAAATAATTAATTTACCCTCGTTAGATACACCGACGTTTCTATGGCCAATGAGTACTTTTTTAGTTCGATTTGGGTATGATTTTTGGGAATGAAGCAATGATACTGCTATGTTCCTGGAATCGTCTTCGCAATATCAAAACGAGATTATTTTATTATTTTTCCCTGTCTACGATTAATACGATAGATTGTATCAATAAAAATGCATTTGAAATAATGGATTCTCCACGATGCCAATTTTTTTATAGTCTGTAAATATATCAAATAAAAAACTGTTAAAACTACAGACGAATCGAAGCTGTTAATTCTGAGAAGAAAAAAAATCAAAACAAAATTTGCTCCGAAAATGGCATATAGAGCATTCGGAGGAATTTGTAAAAAAATGTCAATGAAAAGTACGTTGAAAATCCTAAATTTGTTGTACTTTTTTTCTGTGCGATGAATAATTTTTGAGTTACAAAATGGGACAAAACAAATTTTTGTATTTTTTTCCGGCTAAAATATGTAATTTAAAAATCTGAAAAAAATCACGAGTTTTCTTGATAGTTAGAACTACTTTCTAAAAATTTATGTGCGATTTTTGGCTATTTCAAAAAATGCGGTGGCCGACTTGACGTGGAATGCCTCATATATGTATTATATAGGTTTGTATTTATATATATAGCGTTGCAGGCAGGGAAAAGCTATTGCTATCTCGCTTTCTGCCCTCTCGAGCTTTCATCGCGTATTTCAACCCCATCCCTCCGGGAGAGAGTGAAAGAGAGAGAGAGAGCGAGAGAGAGAGAGAGACGCGAGAGAGATGGTACAATGGTACATATACATCAGCGATATTTTGTTTCGCGTGAGAGGAATTAAAAGCCCCTGATCATTCGCTGTGAGTGACTCTCTCCCTGTCGACTAGGGATGCAATTTTTTTTGCGATTGAAAATATCGATCGGATGATCCGACTCCATGCATATATGCACGATTTTACATAGACTATGTACATCTCCTGTCTGTTAAAAAAGTTAACGGGAATTGAGACTCGAATCGCGCTGTTTGTCTGCTATTTTTTCACAGATTTCCGTTTGGAATTTTTGTGGACATCTGAATTATTCCAAAAGGAATTTGGAGCAAAGAAAACCTGTCCAAAGAACTTTTCAAGATGCCTTGAGATTTTTAATTGTAAATACATCAATATGTTGTTACGAATTTAAAAAAAAATCGATTTTATTTTGGACGATTCTTGTTTGAACAAAAAGCCTAATTTTTTTCTTATTCCAATTGCAATTATTTTATCCTCATTTGACGCTCGATCGATTATCGAGCTTCGAAATGCTACTTGGTTCGACAAATTTGAAATTTCAATTTTTCATAGATTTTTGAAAGAGGACCATCGATTTTTGAATATTTTCCTTTTGTAATATCTCCATTTTTTTAAGGGCTGTAGGCTAAAATATTTTTTCTAATATCCCGTTCAGTATCAAGTTAATCTGATGTTGAATCAGAGTAGGAAAAAGATTCTTTCGCGAGGAACAAGACACGATTGTGTGGGCGTTTCCGGTGTATTAGTCGAAACCCTCGTTAACGACCTCATTAACCCCTCAGAGAAGCAGAGCGCGAGAATCTAGTCATGTATATTATATATTATGTAGGTTCATAGTTTAGGTTGCGGTATATATGACTACACTACCAAATATATATATATATATTATGTGTATATAGGAGAAAGCATTTGGTTATGCCGAGGTTATAAGCGCCGGAGGCCTTTCTCTCCCCCCCCCCCCCTCCTCTCACCCAGCCTTACTTTTTCCGCTCTCCAGTTTAACCCCCTAAAAGTAAAACAAACAAATCCGACGTGGCGCCAACGCAGATGCGTCTCGTCATTCCGGGGCTGATCTCTCAGTCAGTCTTTTTCTATATGGTAAGAAAGAAAGCGAATGTATATATATATATATATATATATATATATATATATATATATATATATATATATATATAAATGTAGAGAGAGCGATATATGTATAATTTATATATATGCGACTCATCCTCGAAGAAGTCAGAAGGAGAAGGAGGCCTCGAATTTCATTCCTCTCGCATCCCCTGATGAGCCACACATACACATATATGAGAGATTCCTGACCAAAGCGGTCAAGAGGTATAACTCCGCGACGACCCATTTTAACTTGAATCAGGATTTTTCATATTTTGGGCACCTCTCAAAAGTCTTTTAATTTTTATAATTTTTTTTTTTCATGTGCTAAATAATTACTTTTTTTTTCATAATACAAACATTTTGCCTCAATCACTTTTGATACAGTCATTGACAATATTTTGTTTATTGGAGTTTTTTTGATAAAAAAAATAAAAACTAATAAAAAAAGAACTTGTTTGAAAATTTGTCAATTGCGAAATTGTGCATAATTTGAAAGTTTTCAACGATTGTCCACAGGTTTAACCTCCAAACTTATTTATCGTCAGTTTATTTATGATTTAATATAATAATTAATAATGTAATTGGAAACGCTTGCAATTATTTTTGGCAAATTGAGTCAGCAATTTTAATTAGCATTTTATTTCTTTTGGAAGGCTGTTCATGTTGGACTTTAAAGAATTTACGGTCTTGAAAAAATTCTCAATCCTTCACAAGCAGAAAGAAATCTTTCATCTTTTGAATAGCTGACACTACTTCGTTGCTTAGCCTCCATTTTGCTAAAATTTTTAAAATTGAAAAAAATAAATTGTAATTATACCGGAGAGATTTTTAAACCAAATGACAGATCAGTGATGAAATTGCAAGGGTTGAACATTTACCGTTTTGGCCCGGAATCCCTCATACACACATATATAGGTATTCAAGGAGCGTCGTAACTGTGGAATCTTGTCTCGCGAGAAGCAAAGAGCGACCGGAACATTCTCCGCGTCTCCTTATGCTCCTGAGCAAACAAGTAATAGACGCACGAGAAAAACTTTGACGAAGGCGCCAGCGCACTTGCACCTTCGACTACGACGACGACAACGTCTAGGGAAGGGGAACTTTATTTTTCTATCTTCTCGTCTTTCCTGTGGCGCCCGACTCGTTTCCTACATGATTTTTCTCAAAATTGACTTCCTCAGTTCACGAAGGCCACTCCGCAGGATCTCGTTCCAATGAAGTATAACTTTTCCATCGATAAATCGAAGCATTGAAATCACTTCCTCATCCAATCTTCAATTCAATCTCGCGCCGAGATTCGAATTGATTTCAATGGGGAAAAAAGCCAAGCTTTAATTCCCAATTAAGACGGTATTCTAGTCTAGAGACATACATTTTGAGCGTTTTTTCGAGCTCGAGAAAAAAAAATTTCCACTTCAAAAAATGACTAATTGGGACGATTGTTTTTTGAAAATTCTCGTTTTCGAATGTACTTTCTTACAAAAATACAAAAAAAATTCAAGATATTAAAATCTATGAAATTCTTCACTTTTTCGAGAAAAATCATCTTTATATCGAAGTTCGCCATTTTTAATTTTTTTTTTACTCAAAAAATACTTTGATCAATTCCGGAAAAAATGCCGCCCAATCTGGAGTGGCTCGACTTTTCCTTCTATTTTTTTTCTCACTTGTTTAAAAAAAATTAAAAAATTTTAGGCGATTACCACTTTCAATTTTTTATTGCTTCTCAATTTTTTTAATTCCGAGGTCCTTTATAAATCCTCAAAAATTTCCAGAGCGGTACTTTGTGATAAATAAGCCCAATTGAGAATTTTTTTTTTTCAATGGTTAAAAAAAAAAAAATAGAAGAAAATGTCGAGCCACTCCATATTGGGTGGCATTTTTTCCGGAATTGATCAAAGTATTTTTTGAGTGAAAAAAATGGCGAACTTCGATAAAAAGATGATTTTTCTCAAAAAACTGAAAAATTTCATAGATTTCAATTTCTTAACATTTTTTTGTATTTTTTTTTGGAAAGTACATTCAAAAACACAAATTTTCAAAAAAAAAGTCCCAATTAGTCATTGTTTGAAGAAGTTATAGTTATTTAAAAAAAAGCGTTTCCTTTTGGGTTGGATAAAAAAATTTGAAAATTTTCTGAAAAATATTTTCAATTAGGTAGAAAAGGGAAACAAAATTTCAGTCAAATCGAAAGGGGTCAGGTTTAAAAGTGGTCGATGTAACATGGAATGCTCCATATGTATCAATATTCTGACAATAAACAAGAAAAAATTGGAGAAAAAAAATGAAAATTAAATAAGTTATAAGCTAGTAAGGTTAGGCCTAAAAAAGGGGTATGCTGGTTGACACGATTGCAATCTTTCTAGTCATCCAATACAAAATTTAAAAAAAGATTCTCAATTATAGTGAGAATGTCGTTATAGCCCCTACTTTAAACGAAACGGAAAAAAAAAATCGGAAAATGGCGGCAGAGTCTCAACATAAAAAGGCGTTTTTCGACACTTTTTTCATCGTTTTTAATTTTCTTACAATAGTAAAAAAAATTATTTTGATACAAAAGTGATAGGGGCGATTGAGAGTTATACACTGAAGATTGATAAATAATTTGAAGTAAATCGGTTGAGTAAAATTTGGCATATCATGTCAACCGTGTTGAGAAAATTAGCTTTGAGAAAAACGTCTATAGTCCGATTTGCTACGTCACTAAAATAGCTACAACTCCGTAAATTGTTGAAACTAAAAAATTTCCTTCCGAGAATATATCCTTAAAGGTCTCAACTTTAAAAGTATGCAAAAAAAAAAAATTTCAAAATTCTAGGCTAGAATACTCCCTTAAAGTCAGTGACAAGAACGACGAGCATTATCGTTGATGAAAAATCGTGTTAACGCGATAGCTTTTCGATAAAACATTCGGCTCAAATATCCCTTTCACCCAAATACGTGTAATCTTTTTTGGATCGTTTACGAATTTACTTTTTTTCGCGCTAATAACGCCACGCACATCGCTATTGAATTCAGGGAGGATTAGTCTTATACCTACTCTACCCCCGTCCATGTATATATAATGCCGAGCGAAGTGTGTATGAAATATATATAATGTGTACCGTGAACAATGAGCATGGACCCAAAAGCAGTTTACGTGTCTATACACGAGTAAAACCATATTCCAGAGAGGAAGAGAGAGAGAGGAAGAGCAGATCGGGGTTGCTGGCTCCACACTAGAGAGATTTTGGGGGAACGCCCCATTAGGAAGCCGTTAAATAATAAAGCCGCCATATTAGGCATACGAGAGCCACCCCATAGGTCCTGGGGGATGAAAAGCGCGTGTACGAAAAATCATCGTATATATTGGGAGAACGACACCATCAGGAGCGAGAAGGATTATCCCACAACGATACGTCTGGCAACTATACATATAACAATTTCCCCACTCTTTTCTGCGCAATTTTCTCCCTCTGCAACCCCCTCCCATTATATTTACCGCAAACACAAAAATCTACAGGCTCAGACCAGACATTCGAATGCAAAAAAAATCTACAGCGATTTATCATTTTATAAATGCGAGCTCTTTTCCGGTACCATTTATCGTTTGTAATTGTAATTTAGAGCAAAAGGATTCTGCATGATTTTCAAAAAGATCATTTTTCAAATCTTCCGAGTGTCTTTTAATTTGAAGAATTTTAGTTGGAGTTATAGCGAAAGGTTTGTTTTTGGACGGTGATTTCAGAGGGTTGTTCTGCAAGGGATGAAAAAAAATGGACGCTCAGCTTTTTCCGGCATCACACGCGATAAATCGATCTCATCATCTCGCGCGTTTGCTTACACCTCTTGTAATAATAACGACAATCAAGGGTGGCAATGATTGAACGATATAATAAGTAATGCAGTATTATTATATAACTCGTGTGTAATATATAATACGATACAGCGAGAATTACGTGTGTATATATAGAGATAATATTGTTGAATCGTTGTTATATGTACAACTAACCAACGTGCTTTATCGAACAATTTATCAGGCGAACAGCCACACCGGTATTTCTGTGCCTCTGGCCCCTCTCTCTGATTGTTCTCACCCTCTCTATTCGCTATATTACGTTGTGTATTGCACACACGCCACTGTAATCCATTATAGCGAATGATTCGAGCCGTCTTGGGCGCAAAACGGAACAGAAGTAACGAAAATGAATCGCATTCGAGTGTAATTTTACTCCAAGACGAAATAAGGCCCAAAAAAATAGATGTCCACTTGATGGATTCTTTACGGAGACAACACTTTTATTTCAACCCTTATAAATGAAGATTAGAGATGTTCGATTCTTCGGAAAAAATCGATTCTCTAATCGATTCTGAATCGAATCAACAAAATCGTTTTTCATGAAAAATCAAATCCAAAGAATCGATTTTTTTTAATCCTAAAAAAAATTAATTGCTAATTAAAGCTTACGTGAGTGTTTATTAAGTTTTTGCTACGTAAAATGATTAAATTGGAATTATTTATTTTTAATACAAAATGATGAATATAAAATAACAAATATAAAGCATTTTTCATTCTGGCTAAACATAATTTGATTCTTTAACTCATTTGCACTGTTTACTATATTTAAAAAAAATATTATTAATGTATTTAACAAATCAGACTTTTTTTTCAATTACACATAAGTTTCTATTGTTTTACGATATTTTGTGTATTATTACTTTCGGTTATTTTTTTCGTTAGATCATGTTTTCAATATTTTAACTGTTATTTTTGTTTACTTTTTTTCGCGTTTTCGCATTTTCACGTACTTTTTTTTTCAACCTTGACGTTGATGTTTTAGACTTCTGTCAATATTTAATTAATTGCTAATCTTTAAAAGATAATGAATATAATAAAAAAAAATCGAATTTTCGATTTTTAAGGTCAAGAATCGATTCACCTAAGGATCGAAAAGAAAAAAATCGATTCAAAGGATGCATTTTTTTAAACAAAAGATTCGATCTTTTAAAGAATCGAATCGGAATCGAACATCCCTAATCAAGATACTTTGACCACATCCTAGAAAATCCCATATCCTTAAATTTCATGAGGGGGTTAAAAAAACCTGAAAATTCAAACAACCTGAAAATTCAAGTTACTCTGTCAACACCTTCACGGACTACCCTTACGAGCTCCGTACCACTAAATTTTACAAGGGGTTTAATAAATAAATTATAATTTGGCAAAAATCGAACTTAAAAAGAAATATTGAATGGATTCTTCATGGACACGAAATGTTTATCCCAAACCTGAAAATTCAAGTTACTCTGTCAACACCTTTACGGACTACCCTTACGAGTCCCGCATCCCTAAACTTTACAAGGGGGTTAAAAAAACAAGCGGTGAATAGAGTTACCATTATAATTCGAAAGAAATCTATTCCCATGCTAAAGAGGAGATAAATATTCATCCGTCAATCTCGTTTCTCAATGCTCCGGCTGCTGGGAGATCGTACAATTTGTCTGGATCCTGTATATACGTACGAAACGACGAAGAGAACGCGAGAATGCACCACCAGTCGGTGGCTAATTGGGCCCAATAAGTATTTACCACCTCTCGATATTCACCAATGGTCTCGACGGTCACTCGTGACCGCGGGGGGTTTGCTGGTATCCCCATTGTCCAACTATCCCTCTCGTACGACTGCATCCCCTCCTGCGATTCTTGCCCACCTTAATACATACCCCGGAGATGGGCATTTGGTACATAGGTGCACTTTATGTATACATAGAACTGTATTTACCAAAGCGATACGTTTTCACTTTGGTAAAATCGGAATGGATCTATATATATACACATAAATATATATTCAAGGGTAGTGGTATAGGTATACCCCCGGGAAAATATTCTCCGGGGAATCCCGTGGGTTTTAACGTTTTTCACAGTGTCGGACGTTGAGGAGAGATGGATATAATAAGAGAGTGCCTTGACCGTGGGGTAAACTACCAAAACATGTGTTTCGGATTTTCCGGACACTGTCTCTCGCCCCCTTTCCTCCTCCCTCAAATGCACCCCTCACCTCGATAGAACACCTGATTTTACACATTCTCGTTCTCTCTCCACATTATCCAACTTGTTTCTATAAGAAAATCTATGAGACCGACAGAGTGAAAGAGAGAGAAAGCTTTTAGTTTCGATGTCTTTCGCGCGACGCCACGAAGACCTTCCTCGAAATCTCCATCGACATATTATTGGCTGTATAAATATATCTCTCGTACAATATTTGCCGGGATATCCTCTATTACACAGTTGTAAATATCGTCTCGCGACAGTTTGCGTGTAATAAAATTTGAAGAGGAAAAAAAAGCGAGGACGGCGTAGAGACCTGGCGATGTATATAGATATACGTCCCTCGGAGAAGGGCCTTCGATTGCTTCCAGATGTGTTTTATTGCAGGCTTCATGAAAAAGCCATTTTTGTTGGTCCCCACTTATCTCGAGTGTACGAAAAATTTACATATTCTATGAAATACTCCGGAGAAACACCTGATTGGGCCTATCCAACCTGTTTCCCTCGGTGAGTGAATCTCCAAGCCGTCCATTTTTTTTCGAATAATCCTTCGGACGAAAAATTTCAAAAAATTCCACTATGTTACACAGACAACGAGGAATGGACTAGAATTTTTTTCAACACTGCTGCCGACACAACGAGCCGAAAAAAAATTAGAAACTTTGACTCCGAGTGGAAAATTATCTACTACGAGATTGTCAATTGTTCACGGAAGTTAATCATTAAAATTTCCCCTTTCAAATCCACGGTTTCACGATTACAATACCAAATTTTGGGGGAGGAAAGTTTAAATGGAAAAATCGAGTGTCGAGATTATCGGAGCAGGAAAAACCCTCCTCTCTGGTGGAGAAAATGAGCGATCGCAGTGTGAGGAAAATCGTCAGGTAGGCTCAATGAGTTCGAGAGGGATGACTGCTCTCGGACATTGGGAAAAGTGGCCGAGAGGAAAAGAGAAGGTTGGAAGGGCGTTTGGAAAAACCCAGTGCGGTGAAGATTATACAGCCGGTGGGGGCGCGCGCGCGGAGGGGACAAAACAGCCTAAACTCTGTTACCAGAGGAAGAGAGGGAATGTGTATTATAGCGTTGAGAGGTAATATATATACGACTTGTACGTAGATTTTCACAGTGGATTCGAGCGGAGGCAACCCAGAGGCTATTTTATTCGTATATATATATATATATATATATATATATATATATATATACACATATATATGTGGATGTGCAATGTATATGCTCTTGTATATCTATCCTCTGTGGCTATATACGCGTCAACTACGAAAAACCGGTAATCCGGCCTCCCCCATAATCTGATTTCCACGGGATCTCGTGCCGGGCACAGGGCAATTCCATCGTACACCATACACCGACACTCGCTCCCTGTCTCTCTCCAGCTTGTTACGAAACTGTATCATCGATCGGCTGAGACCGGAGGGCAAGCAAAACCCTTTCTCTCTCTCCCTCTGTCTCTCCGTCTCCCTTCCCATCCATAGATGGATAATTTGTCGATCCTGTACTCATTCACAACTATCTCATGATCCTTCGCAAATTCCATTCCCATCCAGCTCACTGTATTATTGAATATCGAACATTAATTCGCATCGGATTATTAAACCGGCTGCGAGGATTCTCATAGTTCGAAATTCATTTAAGGCGGTATTCTGGTCTAGAGACATACATTTCGAGCGTTTGTTGAGCTCGATAAAAAAAAATATTTTTACCATTCCTTTTTTACAAAATAAGGTAAATGTCCCAATTGTTTAACAGCTAAGGATCTGGGGATTGAATTCGGTGAGAAAAAAATATAATATCAAGAAAAAAAGCATCACTTTCATGTTCAAATGATACTTTGATATTTTCACTTTCGAAAAATCACCCTTTAAACTATTTTCAAATGATTTCAAATGAAAAAAAAGAATAACAATGTGAAGCATGCAAATGTCCCAATTATTGAACACTGGAAGTGCCTATGTCCCTAATATTGAACAGGCATGTCCCAGTTATTCAACACTCTCGAGAATTCTTTTTCCGTTCTGAAAATATTATTTTGGGTACAACATTAAGAAATAAAAGCAAAATCAAACACTTGAATAATCTTTTATTAATCATTTAAAAATACAGAAATACATATTTAGTCTCTTTTGACAGGTTTTTGGTTCATTCTCGCATTTGGTTTATTTTTGCTTTTCAACTCGAACTTTATTTTATTTTTATTTTCAGCTTCCTCGTTTTTATGTTCTGTTTTTGTTTGATTCTGTCGCAGCTTTCTTGTTTTTCGACTGAAATATCGGAGAGCAAAAAATATTGAACATTACATTCGTATTTTTAGGTTACATTTAGGTTATATTCTCTTTTTACTTTTCTTTTTACTTTTATTTTTATGTTTATTGCACGAAAATACAAATAAAAAATATATTTGACGATCTTAGAGTTATTATTAAAAGTATAAAGGTAAGGTTATTCAGGAACTTACAGAGTTTGTTTGAATAAATCGGATTCACACGATCTGTCACACGTTAATTGTCTCGATATTTTTATGGGTTTAATGACGCCATCTTGGAGAATTCGAGTGTTCAATAATTGGGACACACTGCATTTGCTATGTCCCAATGATCGAACACCGTATTTTTTAACAAATAATTAATTTAAAATTTTTTTAAAAAATTGTTATTTGTAAGAAATTTTCTGAGGAACCTGAAACGCCTTTACTTTTTTAGATGCGACAGTTCTTGAATTTGTTATGCCCTTACGCGTGAAGCGGCGCGTCTTCGCAAAAACGATAAGCAGTTGCCACGAGACGTCAAATCGGGTCACCGTTGCTGATTAAATAATTTTTTCTCTATTAATAAAGCTTTTTTTGCGCAAGTAAGGTAACATTTCGATAGCTAAAAGTTCCATATATGTAATGAATTTTTTATAAATAAGTAAATGCATGCAGGTGACTGAGAAATAATAAAAATACAAGATAGTGTTCAATAATTGGGACCTGTTCAATAATTGGGACATTTACCTTATTCATCAATATTTTGACAATAAACA